>LR751017.1:19559-220583 GCA_902729485.2 Mus minutoides | reverse complement strand
TATACCTCTAGATTTATCTATATCAACTAATTATATTTATACCTATCTATACTACATATCATTCTTCCATATATTATCTATTTATATCATCTATCTATATTCATCTATCTACCATCTATCTATCTCTATTTCTTCTAACCTCTCTCTCTTTGTGGTGTGTGTGTGTGTGTGTGTGTGTGTGTGTGTGTGTGTGTGTGTTTCACCTGATGTAAAAATGGAATATCCACTGCCAATTAATGCTGTGATCTTTGATCAAGCAACCTTCAAGTTCGTACTACTGTATACTCTCTGGGTTTAGTGAGGGAGTAATGGGTGGGTCTAGATCATACCTTCTCATTGTAAACTACCCTATCAGCACATCACTCTGTGCCTCTAGACTACCTTCATTGCATTTGGTGTGTTACAGAGGGTGTTGACATTATTACCACTAATGAAATGCAAGCTCATGTGATAAAGCAGTATTTGGTGAATCTTAGAGAGTTCTTACTTCCATAAAATAAAGTTTTCCCTATGGCAGGCATGACCACAGGAAAATAATTTATTTAAAATGCACAGGACTGAGAAAGCAGTGGAGAAAGAAGCAGAGATATGGGAGAGGAACGTGCAGAAGAGGGCATATCCAAATGACCTCGTGGCTGAGACCTGCCAAGGCACTGGGATTTGGCAGGTAGAAGGGTTAATGTGAACAAGAACAGGCAGGAGAACTGGTGGAGCAGGAGCTGTTCCATTCTGCCATTCCAAACACTGTGCTGGTAAAGCAGGGCCGGAGTCCAAAGAGGTACAAAAGAGACCATGTGAAACCGATGGTTCGGTTGAAAGCAATCTTTCACTCTTCTGCATATCTATGGATCTCCATCAATACCATTACCCTGCATGCCTGCATGTCTGCATGCCTGCATGCCATGCTCTTAATCTCTGTCCATTGAACTGAAGGCTTTTGGAAAGGAAATTCTTGGAACAAGGTCTTTATCTTATTAGGTATTCACTAAGCATCTGTTTAATGGGTGAAAAGGAGCAAGTAAATGAATGTAAGACAAATTATATTCCCTTCATGTGGTAGACTTCTAATAAAATATATTATGTAGATTATACACATTAAATCAATATGAATGCACATAGAGGGTCAAAGAGGTTCTAAATATCAATTATTATGGAGCATTATCTATGAAAAAACATTGCTGAAGATGTTTTGAAAAAGGAACCTCAGAAAAACAACAAAGAATTCTTTCATTTCTCATTCAGCTACTGATTACCCCAAATTTCTATTTAAACATTGTTAATGTGTCTTCTGAAATTGCCTCTTGATTGACACCACAAGTAACACCTCAGGCCTCATGCTGCAAACTCAGCTAGCTAGCTCCTTTCACACTTAACAGCTAATTTCAGAGGTGAGACTCAGTACACAGGTCCGTGAATATCCAAGATATATAAATTTATCTGAGATTTTTCAGGCTACACCCACCTGTAGTTCCCGTGGGGTTCATACAATGATTTGGGCTTTGGTGGAACATGCTGTGTCCATGTTTTCTGTCTCAGCCTTCCCAGCCATGACAGAATATGAACAACAAAGTCTTGTCTTCAAATACAGCAGAAAGCTTATGGTAGAAAAATCAGCATGCGATGAAGCTGCAGAAAACATTGGGCTTGTGCTTGGACACAGTGAGACGTTGGTCTTGAAGATTAGAGAGGGATGATTACATTTTCGTATAGTTGGGGATTTGAAGAGCAAGACAAAGTACACACTGGTAGGAATGTGTGTATTCTGCACAAATTGAAATTTGATCTGAGAGGCACAGAGTGTATGTTCAGGGTGGTTTAGGCCAAGTTACAGAAGCGGGCATGTGTTCTGTGAAGAGTTATTTGGGATGTCAGCACATGGTGTGTGTGTGGGGAGGGGGGGCTGAAACCTTCATTCCTTTCCAAATGGAGATTCAAAATTCCTCTGCCATGGCACCTCTGCCTCACCAAACACCTAGAATTTTATTTTGTCATTTCTAATGCAGCAAATTCTTCACATAATCAATCTAACCATAGTTTGTCCTAAGGAGCAAAACACTGACAATATTAGAACTCATTCTTGAAATTAACATGCTTTTTAAAAGGTTTATTTATTATTATATCTAAGTACACTGTAGCTGTCTTCAGATGCACCAGAAGAGGGCATCAGATCTCATTACGGATGGTTGTAAGCCACCATGTGGTTGCTGGGATTTGAACTCAGGACCTTCGGAAGAACAGTCGGTGCTTGCGGTGGTGGCGCATGCCTTTAATCCCAGCACCCAGGAGGCAGAGGCAGGCGGATTTCTGAGTTCAAGGCCAGCCTGGTCTACAAAGTGAGTTCCGGGACAGCCAGGGCTATACAGAGAAACCCTGTCTCAAAAAACCAAAAAAAAAAAAAAAAAAAAAAAAAAAAAAAATTAACATGCTGTAGTTTTCACTTTCCTTTACCTGGAGATACCTCTAGGAGAGTAAATACCAAACAGATGAATGAGCAGAGTACTTGCCATCACAGAGCTAATAGGAGAGCCTATAGTAGGGAGAAAAACAAGCTAACCTATCTTTCTTGGGCAAAGAATACATTTTATGTTGGTACATAGAAATGTATGTGAACTGGAGGTATTGGTTCCACTCATGTGACTAAAATTACACACAGATCAGCACATATATACATATAGGCACACACTTGTGTGTACATCCAGTATTTATGTAAATACACACACATATGCATATGCACACACGTGCACACACACACACACACACACACACACACACACACACACACACACATTTATTCATACCCTATAAATTCTTCTGGTCTCTGAACCCACCTAAGCAGTTTCTCTCTGTCTCTTCCTCTCTCTGTCTCTTCCTCTCTCTGTCTCTTCCTCTCTCTGTCTCTACCTCTCTCTGTCTCTACCTCTCTCTGTCTCTACCTCTCTCTGTCTCTTCCTCTCTCTGTCTCTTCCTCTCTCTGTCTCTTCCTCTCTCTGTCTCTTCCTCTCTCTGTCTCTACCTCTCTCTGTCTCTTCCTCTCCTATGAGGCTTGGTAGTACTTCCTCAGTTCATGTACCCATTGTCTCCCAAAACACACATGCTCAAGCAAGTATACACACAGGTGCACACTGATGTATAAGCACGCCCCCAAGGCATGTGTGCACGTATAGTTTACCACACCACAGACCATGGGGCAGATGTCTCTTGCTCTCCTCTGAATACTTTTTGAGCAGCTGGTTTCCATCTTTGTCTGTTTTCTTTGCATGTCTCTCTCCTCATTAATCTCTCAAAGGCACAGGGAAGCTCCTCTTATACATACCATGCCCACATATTTCTTCCATTGCTTGATCAATACACCTCTGTACTCAAGAAACTGTTTAGGGATGTTTCTGGAGAATGTTAAAAGGTCACAGAATTGCTAATCCTTACCAGAATTCAGTGTTATGGTCACATGATTTCTTCTGGGACAGTACCATGGTGGCACCCACTTCTAGCATCAGAGAGAACCCTGGAACAGGTACAAGAGAAATAGGGAGCATTTGATGCAAACACCATAAATGTGCCTAGCAAAGAGGTAGAGCTTCATAAATCTTATCTATTATTAGTGTTGTGATTCTCTGAAAGAACATGAGTTACAGCCACCTGTCGACTGTTGACATGCAATCTAATCTGAGGCCAACTGACTCATCTGAGTTTACAGAACCAACAGAGACTAGAGGGTCAAGCATAGCAACTAGGAAGCTCAACCAAGCTCTGTCCACTTGTCAGGTTGCCCTATGGAGGATATGAAGCTGTAATCGAGTTTCCTAACATAGTGCCTTGCTGCTTTGACAGTATAGGGAAATACCAGGGCCAGGAAGTGGGAATGGGTGGGTTGGGGAGTAGGGGGAGGGCGGAATAGGGGATTTTTGGAGGAGAATCTAGGAAAGGGGATAACATTTGAAATGTAAATAAAGACAATATGTAATAAAAATAGATAATTAAAAAAAAAGAAAAAATGAATTTGACTCTACCAACAAAAAGGTTATCATAATAACCCTGTAATGCACTCATTTATCCTGAAGGCTTAGGAAAAAGTAGACTATGCAAAGTAAGCAAACAAAAAGACACACATGTTGTCATTTGGTCTGAAATTCTAGCATCCTCTCTAAGAAAGAAATTGGGTCCAGCCACAAGAGATGCAGGGTTGTGTGGTGCTGCAGCAAGGCTGGAAATGAGTACAAGTGTAGCTATCTGCTCATTAGCTGAAGAAGGACAGAGTACTCAGCCAGAGCCTACTCAGGCAGAGCCCAGCTCCAAAGACAAGATGACAGGGTCGTTTAGGACCATCAGAGCCTATATTTTCCACTTGATTTCATTGTTCATCCATACACTTAAGTGTCTTTATGCTGCCCTCCTCAAAGAAAACCCAAGTCATTTGGGGTACTGAGGCAGAGGGGTCAGGAGTATGTATTCAATCTTAGCTACAAGGTTGATTTTATCTCAAAAGACAAAGACCAGGCCATGATCTTCTGTCTCAGGTATCAGCTTCTCTGGGAACAACAGAGCTGTGCTTGCTGATCATAGAACACTCTGGAGGACCACGTCAACTATACGTCATTTCTGGAGCAGATACAGTGATGGGTGGGTACTGAAGAAACAAGGTCTGAGCGTGTGCTGAAGAGACAGCTGTCTAGAGATTATTCAGAAAAGGCCTGGGGACAAATGTGCTTACCTGGTGTTAAATAGATGGGACATAGAGAATTTAAATATTAGGTCTAGCAGGCCTCAGATTGTACTGTTGTGAAACACAATGATTTATATTGGGTTGGTTGGTACCCAGTGGGGTCTTCTCTTTCTTGTTGGAGAATGGGAGGGGCGATGTGTGAGGTCATGTTAAAAGGAGAGGAGGGCTGTGAATGGGATGTAAAGTGAATAATTAAATTAATTAATGGAAAAATATTAGCATTAATTAATTTTTTCCATTAATTAATGGGAAAATGTAAGCATTCCTTTCATTTGAGAGGCTGTAGAGCTACAGGCTAAGACATTAATTTTGTCTCATTCTAATAATATAAGAACAATGACGCCCACTTGCAGAACACTTGTGAATGTGCAGCATACTCAAAAAAGACTGGCTATCTTTCATCTCTAAAATTGGATGATTTGCATAGCAGATTTCTCAGTGCTCAGGCACATACCCCGAAACACCTTATTCTGTTTCTGTATAGCCCTCTCTAGTGTCTGACTACTTCCTTCAGTAGCTCCGATTGGTTTATACCTGTAGCTCTCTGCCCTTGGCCTTCAAGTAGCCCATGCAACGAGCAGGAAGGAGCTGGGAAGTCAACATTCCTAGATAGTCCTTGGTTAATGTCAAGGGCTAATGCAGCTCTCTGAAAGTACAGTGTCCTCGTCTGAGGGAGACCAAACTCTCTGGAGCATTCTGTACTCTCCCAGAGTTCCCTGCCAGACTAAGCTGAAGAGTTCAATATAACAGCCTTCTTGGTTTCTTCTCCCTCTCCATCTCTTCCCTTCTCCTGGGAACATTCTCTCAAAATCATTTGCCCATAAATATCTGGGTCAGTATCCACTTATGGGGAAATAAACACAACTTGATTTTGTTAGATTAACTATGCACTTACTAAAACCAAAAGGCTTACTTATATGCCATTTTGCAGAATAGAGAACAGCTGAACAAGAGTATATGCATAGGTATAAATTGGAAGATATGTGACTCTGGATGAGAATAGTAACAGAAGGAAAGAGAGTTACTAAGCAGGAAGACTACAGATCAAAGAACTTAAAGAATTCAGTGCCCAATTGCGGGACAAGAAGGGATGTGGAGCATCCCAGGACAGCTTCATATTCATGGTTTGGGAGATTAGAAACAGAGTAGACCTGGCCGCAAGGAGGAACATGGGGTGAATGAAGGAGGGTTTGGATGTAAGTACATTCTTCTTCTGGGACATCCAGGTGGAAATCCTGCCACTCAGATGGTGACATTGAACAGGGAAGTTCCAGGCACAGAAGCCATGTGAAGCTCAGGTGCTAAGTGTATGTATCTGGGCTACGAATCTGTTAAAAGTAACAAATCCGAAAACCCAAGAGAAAGTAGTCTCGAGAGCCATATGTAGCTCAGTAAGTTAAAACTTAGAGAAACCAAACAAAATCCTCTCACAGAGCTTCTGATTCTTTTTATTAGATATTTTCTTAATTTATACTTCAAATGCTATCCCAAAAGTCCCCTGTATCCCCCCCGCCCCCCACCCTACTCACTCACTCCCACTTCTTGGCCCTGGCATTCCCCTGTACTGGGGCATATAAAGTTTGCAAGACCAAGGGGCCTCTCTTCCCAATGATGGCGGACTAGGCCATCTTTTGCTACATATGCAGCTAGAGACAGGAGCTCTGGGGGTACTGGTTAGTTCATATTGTTGTTCCACTTATAAGGTTGCAGACCCCTTGAGCTCCTTGGGTACTTTCTCTAGATCATCCATTGGGGTTCCTGTGTTCCATCCAATAGATGACTGTAAGCATCCACTTCTGTATTTGTCAGGCACTGAGACAGCTACATCAGGGTCCTTTCAGCAAAATCTTGCTGGCATATGCAATAGTGTCTGTGTTTGGTGGCTGATTATTGGATGGACCCTCGGGTGGGGCAGTATCTGGATGGTCCATACTTTCGTCTTAGCTTCAAACGTTGTCTCTGTAACTCCTTCCATTGATATTTTGTTCCCTATTCTAGGGAGAAATGAAGTATCCATATGTTGGTCTTGCTTCATCTTGAATTTCTTGTTTTGCAAATTGTATCTTGGGTATTCTAAGTTTCTGGGCTAATATCCAGTTATCAGTGAGTGCATATCAAGTGAGTTCTTTTGTGATTGGGTTACCTCACTCAGGATGATATCCTCCAGATACATCCATTTGCTCAAGAATTTCTTAAATTCATTGTTTTTAATAGCTGAGTAGTACTCCATTGTTTATATGTACCACATTTCTGTATCCATTCCTCTGTTGAGGGACATCTGGGTTCTTTCCATCTTCTGGCTATTATAAATAGGGCTGCTATGAACATAGTGGAGCATGTGTCCTTATTACCAGTTGGAACATCTTCTGGGTATATGCCTAGGACAGGTAATGCTGGACATTCCAGTAGTACTATGTCCAATTTTCTGAGGAACTGCCAGACTGACTTCCAGAGTGGTTGTACAAGCTTGCAATCCCACCAGCAATGGAGGAGAGTTCCTTCTCCACATCCTTGCCAGCATCTGCTGTCACCTGAATTTTTGATCTTAGCCATTTTGACTGGTGTGAGTTGGAATCTCAGTGTTGTTTTGATTTGTATTTCCCTGATAATTAAGGATGTTGAACATTTTTTCAGGTGCTTCTCAGCCATTCAGTATTCCTCAGTTAAGAATTCTTTGTTAAGATTTGCACCCCAATTTTAATGGGGTTATTTGATTTTTCTAGAGTACAGCTTCTTGAGCTCTTTGTATATACTGTATATTAGCCCCTTATCAGATTTAGGATTGGTAAAAATCCTTTCCCAATCTGTTGGTGACCTTTTTGTCTTATTGACAGTGTCTTTTGCCTTATAGAAGCTTTGCAATTTGATGAGGTCCCATTTGTAGATTCTTAATGTTACAGCACAAGCCATTGCTGTTCTATTTAGGAATTTTTCCCCTATGCCCATATCTTCGAGGGTTTTCCCCACATTCACCTCAATAAATTTCAGTGTCTCTTGTTTGATGTGGAGTACTTTGATCCACTTAGACTTGAGCTTTGTACAAGGAGATAAGAATGGATCAATTCACATTCTTCTACACGATAACTGCCAGTTGTGCCAGCACCATTTTTTGAAAATGCTCTCTTTTTTCCACTGGATGGTTTTAGCACCCTTGTCAAAGATCAAGTGACCATAGATGTTTGGAATCATTTCTGTGTATTCAGTTCTATTCCATTGATCTACCTGTCTGTCGCTGTACAGGTACAGTGCAGTTTTTAATCAAAATTGCTCTGTAGTACAGCTTAATGTCAGGCATGGTGATTCCCCCAGAGGTTCTTTTATCGTTGAGAATAGTTCTTGCTATCCTAGGTTTTTTATTATTCCATATGAATTTGCAAATTGCCCTTTCTAACTCAGTGAAGGATTGAGTTGGAATTTTGATGGGGATTGCATTGAATCTGTAGATTGCTTTTGGCAAGATAGCCATTTTGACTATATTAATTCTTCTAATCCATGAGCATGGGAGATCTTTCCATCTTCTGAGATCTTTGATTTCTTTCTTCAGATTCTTGAAGCTCTTGTCATACAGATCTTTCATTTCCTTAGTTAGAGTCACACCAAAGTATATGAAAGGTGTTGTTTCCCTAATTTCTTTCTCAGCCCTTTTTATCCTTTGTGTAGAGAAAGGCCATTGATTTGTTTGAGTTAATTTTATATCCAGCTACTACACTGAAGCTGTTTATCAGGTTTAGGAATTCTCTTGTGGAATTTTTGGGGTCACTTATATATACTATCATATCAGCTGCAAATAGTGATATTTTGACTTCTTGCTTTCCAATTTGTATCCCCTTGATCTCCTTTTGTTGTCAAATTGCTCTGACTAGGACTTCAATTACTATATTAAATAGGTAGGGAGAAAGTGTGCAGCCTTGTCTAGTCCCTGATTTTAGTGGGATTGCTTCTACTTTCTCTCCATTTAGTTTGATGTTGGCTACAGGTTTGCTCTATATTTCTTTTATTATGTTTAGTTGTGGGCCTTGAATTCCCGATATTTCCAAGACTTTTATCATGAAAGGGTGTAGGATTTTGTCAAATGCTTTCTCAGCATCTAATGAGATGATCTTGTGGTTTCTGTCTTTGAGTTCGTTTATATAGTGGATTAAGTTGATGGATTTCCATATATTAAACCATCCTTGCATCCCTGGGATGAATCCTACTTGGTCATGATGGATGATCATTTTGATGTGTTCTTGGATTTGGTTTGTGAGGGTTATAGTGAGTATTTTTGCATCAATATTCATAAGGAAAATTGGTCTGAAGATCTCTTTCTTTGTTGGATCTTTCTGTGGTTTTGGTTTAGGTATCAGAGTAATTGTGGCTTCATAGAATGAATTAGATAGAGTACCTTCTGTTTCTATTTTGTGAAATAGTTTGATGAGAGTTGGAATTAGGTCTTTTTTGAAGGTCTAATAGAGCTCTGCAATAAACCCATCTGGTCAAGGGCTTTTTTGGGTTGGGAGACTATTGATGACTGCTTCTATTTCTTTAGGAGAAATGGGACTGTTTAGATTGTTAATGTGATCCTGGTACCTGGTATCTGTATAGGAAGTTGTGCATTTCATTCAGGTTTTCTAGTTTTGTTGAGTGTAGGCTTTTGTAGTAGGATCTAATGATGTTTTGGATTTCCTCAGGTTCTGTTGTTATGTCTACTTTTTCATTTTTGATTTTATTAATTCAGATACTGTCCCTGTGCCCTCTAGTTAGTCTGCCTAAGGGTTTATCTATCTTGTTGATTTTTCTCAAAGAACCAGCTCTTGGTTTGGTTGATTCTTTGAATAGTTCTTTTTGTTTCCACTTACTTGATTTCAGCCCTAAATTTGATTATTTCTTTCCATCTACTCCTCTTGGGTAAATTTGCTACCTTTAGTTCTAGAGCTTCTAGGTGTCCTGTCAGGCTGCTACTGTATGCTCTCTCTAGTTTCTTTTTGGAGGCAATCAGGGCTATGAGTTTTCCTCTTAGGACTACCTTCATTGTGTCCCATAATTTTGGGTATGTTGTGGCTTCATTTTCATTAAACTCTAGAAAGTCTTTAATTTCTTTCTTTATTTCATCCTTGACCAAGGTATCATTGAGTAGAGTGTTGTTCAGTTTCCATGTGAATGTTGGCTTTCTGTTATTTATGTTGTTATTGAAGATCAGCCTTAGTCCATGGTGGTCAGATAAGATGCATGGGATAATTTCAATATTTTTGTATCTGTGGAGGCCTGTTTTGTGACCAATTATACGGTCAATTTTGGAGGAGGTACCATGAGGTACTGAAAAGAATGTATATCCTTTTGTTTTAGGATAAAATATTCTATAGATATCTATTAAATCCATTTGTTTCATAACTTCTGTTAGTGTCCATGTGTCTCTGTTTAGTTTCTGTTTCCAGGATCTGTCCATTGGTGAGAGTGGGGTGTTGAAGTCTCCCACTATTATTGTGTGAGGTGCAATGTATGCTTTGGGCTTTACTCAAGTTTCTTTAATGGATTTGGCTGCCCTTGTATTTGGAGCATAGATACTCAGAATTGAGAGTTCATCTTGGTTGATTTTATCTTTGATGAGTATGAAATGCCCCTCCTTGTCTTTTTTGATAACTTTTTGTTGGAAGTCATTTTTTTTTTTCGATATTAGAATGGCTACTCCAACTTGTTTCTTCTGACCATTTGCTTGGAAAATTGTTTTCCAGCCTTTTACTCTGAGGTAGTGTCTGTCTTTTTCCCCGAGGTTAGTTTGCTGTACGCAGCAAAATGTTGGGTCCTATTTGTATTGCCAACCTATTAGTCTATGTCTTTTTATTGGGGAATTCAGTCCACTGATGTTAAGAGAAATTAAAGAAAAGTAATTGTTGCTTCCTGTTATTTTTGTTGTTATAGTTGGGATTTTGCTCTTGGGGCTGTCTTCTTTTTGGTTTGTTGAAGGATTACTTTCTTGCTTTTCTAGGGTGTAGTTTCCATCCTTGTATTGGTGTTTTCCCTTTATTATCCTTTGCAGGGCTAGATTGGTGAAAAGATATTGTGTGAATTTGGTTTTATCATGGAATACTTTGATTTCTCCATCTATGGTAATTGAGAGTTTTGCTGGGTACAGTATCCTGGGCTGCCATTTGCGTTCTCTTAGGGTCTGTATAAGATCTTTCCAGGATCTTCTGGCTTTCATAGTCTCTGGTGAGAAGTCTGCTATAATTCTTATATGCTACTTGACCTTTTCCCCTTACTGCTTTTAATATTCTGTCTTTATTTAGAGAATTTGTTGTTCTGATTATTATGTTCCTGGAGGAATGTCTTTTCTGGTCCAGTCTATTTGGAGTTCTTTTATGTTCTATTCGGAGGCTTCTTTTATGTTCATGGGCATCTCTCTCTCTTTAGGTTTGGGACGTTTTCTTCTATAATTTTGTTGAAGATATTTGCTGGCCCTTTAAGTAGAAAAATCTTCATTCTCATCTACTCCTATTATCCATAGGTTTGGTTTTCTCATTGTGTCCTAGATTTCCTAGATATTTTGAGTTAGGATCTTTTGCATTTTGCATTTTCTTTAATTGTTGTGTCCACTTTCTCTATGGAATCTTCTGCACCTGAGATTCTCTCTTCCATCTTTTGTATTCTCTTGCTGATTCTGGCATCTGTTTCCTGATTTCTTTTTTAGGGTTTCTATCTCCAAAGTTGTCCCCCTTTAGGTTTATTATTATTATTATTATTATTATTATTATTATTATTATTATTATTATTATTATTGTTGTTGTTGTTGTTGTTGTTTCTACTTCCCTTTTTAGATCTTGGATGGTTTTGTTCAATTCCATCACCTGTTTGGTTGTGTTTTCCTGTAATTCTTTAAGTGATTTTTGTGTTTCCTCTTTGAGGACTTCTACCTGTTTAGCAGTGTTTTCCTCTTATTATTTAAGGGCTTCTACCTGTTTAGCAGTGTTCTCCTGTACTTCTTCAAGTGAGTTATTAATGCCCTTCTTAAAATCTCTTACTACCATCATGAGACATGATTTTAAATCTGAGTCTTGCTTTTCGGGTGTGTTGGGGTATCCAGGACTCGCTGTGGTGGGGGTACTGGGTTCTGATGATGCCCAGTGTTCTTGATTTCTGTTAGTAAGATTCTTACGTTTGCCTTTTGCCATCTTGTAATCTCTGGTGTTAATGTTCTAGCTGTCTCTGGCTGGAACTTGTTTCTCCTGTGATTCTGTTAGGCTCTGTCAACACTCCTGGGAGTCCAACTCTTACCTGAGTCCCAGTGGTCAGAGCACTCTCTTCAGGGAAGTTCTCCTCTTACAGGGCAGGTGTTTAGAAGTCTGGAGCTCTGGTTCACCTCCTGAGTCCTGTGGTCAGAGCCCTCCCTGTAGGCCAACTCTCCTCTGGCAAGGAGGGTGCCCAGGGTTCTGGGTCTCAGCTCTGCCTCCTGGCTGAGGGTGAAGGCCCGAAGGGACCCTGACTAAGAAGCTTTGTTGCTTTAGTAGCCCATGTGCTCTCCTGTGGTCACCAGGTCCTGGGTGTGCTAGGGGTCTTGCTGCATGGAGAGTCCTCTTTGGCCCTTGATGTCCTAGGCCGGGTTCACGTGGAAGATGGCAGTGCTGGCCCCGACTGGAACAGATCCCAGCCTCTGGTTGGGCGGGGTTCCTTTGTTCCCATTCCTGCTGGCAGAAGACCCTCTGCAATTCTTTGGAGCTGATGTTGTGTTCTACTCACCTGTGATCTCCAGGTGATCCAGAGGTTTTGCCACGTGGAGAGTACTCTGGAGTCCTTAGAGGCCTTCGCTGGTTCAGGTGGAAGATGGCAGGGCTGGCCCCGACCGGAACCAGGGCTTCTGATTCTTTTTCTTGTATCCTTTCACATCAAATAGCCCTCTGCCAGTTGGACTAATGTGTTCCTGAACATCTCTATGTTATTTTAATTGGCTTTATCTGCCCAGTTTATAAATGTGTCTAGTTGACACTTTGTTTCTTGTGGTCTCATTTTTCACATCTCGAAAATGGGTGTTTTCATCTCTTAGGGCAACTACAATGAATAGTGAAGGCACTCCTGTGACCTGCCCATCACAATGCATATACAATATATTTTTAATAAACATCATTCTCTTTTCAGGTACTCTAAGACTTCCTGCAATGGCACAAGAGTGCCAGACAGGCAGAAAAAGCAATGGCTCTTTGCAATACATTTATTCACAGCAGTTTTGATTCAAGTCTGTGGCAGATTTCCCTGACCTTTAGAATGCTTGAGCCTTCCAGAATACAAATGCACTTGACTCCAGACCCCTTACTATCTCTTTTTTGCCCTGCCACACAAGACCCTCTCAAAACTCCTCCTCTAAAAGCCATGTGTCTGTCTGTCTGTCTGTCTGTCTGTCTGTCTGTCATTTCTGAGCATCTTTTGCATTTTTTTTCCCTCACCATTATCAACAGGACTGATCCTATCAACAAAGGCAACATGAAGGTTCAGGTCCAACAGGAGCATTCCCATCACAGACCAGTTCCAAGACTCTTCCTGAGAATGAGAACTGATGTCTAGTGAGTATCCATTGTGTCTTTACTTCTGTGACCACAAAAGAATCGATTCCTCCATCCCACTAACTTAGGATATCCAATTGCCTGGAAAACATTAACAATGTATTTCAATTCTACAAAATAAAACTACCATGTTGTTTGGTTCTAAAATAGGCAACTCTCCTCAGGTCAGTTTCACTGAACCTTCTGCTTAACAAGCACTGTTTCCTGTTCTTATTGTTGCTGTTATCACTGAGAGTCCAGAAACAATGAAAGAATCAATCATGTCTGACTTGAGAGATTCTTAGAAAGATAAAGCAATCATGGTTATTCTTCAAGGAACTAAGAACCCATTTATTGAACATCATGTATGTTGTAACTCTTTTATCATGTAGTTGTTATGAGACTAATTACATAGAGGAGGAAACTTCAACTAAACCTCTTTCTTCCTAGAATACTAGACAATGGTAGTTTTTTTGTCAGCTAAATGAATAACTCAGAATACCCAAAAAATGCATCAGGGATGCATTAAGGAAAGGGAAGCAAATGCTTCCTTTTGGAGTATTTTTACCAATAGCAAGCCCCAGTTTGAATTCTCTACTTTGTCCCTGTGTTTTCTGTTTTCTGCTGTCTGTTGAGTGTGTCTGAATCTGTGTCTCTATGTTTGTCTGATGTCTAACTGCCCCTGGTCCCTAACAGAGCTCTTCTGTTTTTCATTGATCAGTGCAGAAAACATCAGATGGAGAATGAGTAAGGAATGTTTTATGAAGATCTTCAATAGCGTTCTACAAGAGAATGAACTTTACTGACTCCAGCTGACTCAGATAACAAACAGGTATCACTGCAGGTATCACTGCACACATATTTATCAACCTATGCTTCCAATATCCACAGTGAATATTTGTCTTGTAAAGTTGCTTTCAACTTATTTGTTGTTTTCAGCATTTATTAATATACTGTCTATTTATACATCCATTGCTCATAGGTTCAGAGAATGGA
Source organism: Mus minutoides (assembly GCA_902729485.2). Taxonomy (NCBI): domain Eukaryota; kingdom Metazoa; phylum Chordata; class Mammalia; order Rodentia; family Muridae; genus Mus; species Mus minutoides. The sequence goes on along the minus strand of LR751017.1, from coordinate 206,357 downwards.
AGAGGGCATAACTCAAAATTAAAGCCATGCATTATCTTAGGCTAAGATTTTTGATTACATTAGAAATTCAAGACAAGTAAGGCTAGTTGTTATATTATTCTCTCAAAGGCAGGTGAAGCAAACAGGCAAGTACACAGTAGGATAGCTATCTTTTTAATATTTATTTATTTAATTTTTAAAAAAGACAGTTTCTGGTGTATTATAGCACTGGTAGTCCTGAAAGTCACCGAGATTCACCAGCCTCTGCCTCCCAAGTTATGGGACCAAAGGCCCACATGCCTGGCCATTGGATAAGGGTCTTAAGTCTTAAGTGACATAAAGCTCAGATGTGAGGTTCCAGTCTCTTTGAGTGTAAGAGGTATTTTCATAATAACCTATCACCGTAGATCTAAAGCTTGTGCCTAGGAGGACCTGATATGATTTCTTTTCACCATCCATGAAAGAGAATTTAACATTTCTCTCAATCTGAAGGAGAAACCTGGATATCAGTGAGGAGAAAACTTGTTCAGAAACTGAAGCATATTAGCTGGCAATGCAGATTCCCTAAGTTACAAGCCACTGCTTATGACCATGCTTAGATCAAGATAGAAATTCCCAAGGAAACCAAGAGCCATGGTCTTAGGTGATTATTGTGAAGTCCTTTAAAGTGGCTAATGGAAAATTAGGATAAACTCCTGAACTTATTCTTAATAATCAAAGTATCAAAAAATAAAAATTTATATAAAATCACCAGACCCAGGGATTTATTGCTAAGAAATTCCTATAGAAATCACAAAGTGTCCCCACTGATATTTGATTACTTATGATACTATATCTATAAAAATTCACATGCACACATATGCACACATATGCACACACACACACACACACACACACACACACACATGGACACACACTTACATGCACATTCATGTACTCAGATCCTATATCTATAAAAATTCTCACATACACACACAGACACACACTTACATGCACATTCATGCACTAAGGTATGCCTCTCTGGGTCTACTTTTTTTCTAATTCTTAGTACTGGAACAAATGACTTTTATACAGGCATATGACTTCTTCTAAAAAAAGAGACAACAGTTTTAAGCTTTTCTCTCATTATATGAACAAATTCTAGCAATGAGATGTAAAGAAAAATGTTGTGTGCATCACTGAATATATATCCTTAAAGAGAAAGAAGTCTACCTTTTAAATGCCTTTTGTTGTTGTTGTTGAAAGGCAAAAATATGACTAGAGTTTGAGCTGCCATTTTGGGCCATGAGGCAACATATATAGAATGATGGGTCAGATGGCAGAAAAAACATGAAACCTTGGGGATAAGGAATTCGCCATTCAGCCCGTTACTGAGCAGCCCACATCTGAATCTCACTTAAATAATGGAAATTTGACACGGAAGTTTCTAAGTTGTTTTTTTTTTTTTAAAAAAAAAAAAAACAACTCAGTTGTGTCATTTGAAGTTTTTCTGGAAGGTGTCTTGTGAGAGGAAGTTTTGCTAAAGCAGACATGTGAGAGGGAGTGTGATGTATGGAAAAAGTATCAAAGGAACCCCATAAACAGTGAGAGGTCACTCTTGAATTATGATGTCATGTAGTGCTTTGTTGGTCTTTGTTGGACTTCGCTGAACTTCACTCAACGCTTTGCTGATCTTCAATTCATAGAGAGGAATGCTCCAGAGAACTTTGTAGTCGTATTCCAGCGGATTCCTGCATCTTCTGTTGACTCATGCCCATTCTGCACAGCCTTGTCTTTTCGGATGGTTTGAGCCACCACTACTGATTCATGTTTGCTGTTTGCTATTAGACTGGACTGCTGGTATCTTCACAAAGAAGAGTGGAATTGCCCTTAACAAAACTACTTCTAAGCAGATCCACAAACCTTGTTTCCTATAAACCTTTCTTCCAAACCTCTAGTTGATGGGTTAGAGGGAGTCTGAAGCATTCTAGAACCCTAAATAAAGTAGGTTTAAATAAACCTCAATGTTCCTTATACATGCGTCTTGCATAGAACCAAATGGAACTTTGGGTAAATTAATGTGTGTATTTGTGAATTTTGAATTTTTGTATGTGTATACACAAAGAATATATTTGGATTAGATGGGTTTCTTACATAGATTTATAAAGATTATTCATGATATAATTTAAATTGAAAAAGTAAGTTGTCAATTTATGAGTATGACATAATTTTAGTTTGTAAAACATTAAAATAAACCCTCTGTGGTTTTGAATATTTGTAAGAATTATGAAAGAGGTATGCTCATAGTACTTGTTACCTCAGGGAGATGGGGAAGATGATTATCTTTGCCATTATAAATCTTTGTAATCTTGTTTCATTTGCTATAATGAGTCTATATACCCTTTGTGAGTTTTAAAACTATATAGAGAGCCTTAAAAAGACTCAAAAAGAAAATGAAGATGAAGGTTCAAGTTTGCAAATTTAATTTAATTAAGCTGTACTTGCCTAACCTGACTTTACTGGTGAAATATGAGTTTGATGAAGTATTGGGTCATTGGAGGACACAGACTTTAAAGCTTCAATCAACCTGGGAGTAGCACACTAAACAAAACCAGCCTGTAAACTTTATAAGGGAATGCTAAAGAAGATACAGAAAGAAAAGCCAAAAACCACTGCTTTCTCAATTTGTGAAGAAAGAGTGGGCCACTTTCCCTTTTTCATGTAATACTTGTATTTTTTCATTGGGAATTTTCATATATGCAAACAATGTATTTTTTAATTTTCTGTTCATTCTGGAGCATCAGTGGAATAGAGGAGCTACAATTTTGTCTCTACATTTTAGCTCATATTATTTAAAAACATGGATTCATTTTTTTAATTATTCATTTTATTTCCCAATTGAAGCCCCCCACCCTCATCTCCTCCAAACCCCACCCTCACATAACCCTTCTCTGACTACCCCCTCCACTGCTCCTCAGAGAAGGGAAAGCTATTCATGGGTATTAACCCTCCCTGACACATCAAATCACAGCAGGAATAAACTCATCCTCTTCTACTGAGGCCAGACAAGGGAGCCCAGTCATGGGAAGGGGATCAAAAGGCAGGTGAGAAAGTCAGATAGAGCCCCCAATCCAACTGTTAGGGGACCCATATGAAGACCAAGCTGCAAATCTGCTACGGATATGTAGAGGACCTAGGTCCATCCCATGCATGCTCTTTCCTTGGTAGTGTAGTCTCTGTGAGTCCCCATGGTCCCTGTTTAGTTGACCCTCTTGATCTTCTTATGGTGTCCTTGGCCCTTCAGGTTCCCTGAATCCTTCTCCCTACTCTTCCACAAGACACTTTGAGCTCTACCTAAAGTTTGGATGTGTGTTTCTACTTCTGTTTCTGTAAAATGCTGGGTGAAGCATCTCAGAAGACAATTATGCTAGGCTCCTGTCTGCAAGCATAGAAGAATATCATTGAGAGTGTCAGGGTTGGCTCTCTCCCATGGGCTCAAATTGGGCCAGTCACTGTGGTAGGGTGGAACATCTTTTGAGTATATGCCCAGAAGTCATATAACTATGTCTTGAGGTATAATTATTCCTAATTTTCTAAGAAACCACCAAATTGAATTCCAAAGTGGTTATAAGTTTGCACTCGAGCAATGGAGGAGTGTCCCCCTTGATCCACAGCCTGAAAGGCACTTGAGTTCTGGATCTGAGCCTTTCTAAAAGGTATAAGATGGAATCTCAGAGTTGTTCTGATTTATAGTTCCTTAATGACTAAGTACATTGAACATTTCTTTAAGTGCTCAGCAGCCTTTGGAAAATCCATTGTTGAGAATTCTGTTTAGTTCTGTACCCCATTTTGAAATGAGTTATTTGGTTTATTGGTGTCTAACTTATTGAGTTCTTTATGTATTTTGGATATTAGTCCTCTGTCAGATGTGCTGTTGGTGAAGATCTTTTCCTATTCTCTAGGCTGTAGTTCCTGTCCCATTGATGGTGTCCTTTGTCTTACAAAAGCTTTTCAGTTTCATTAGATCAAATTTATTAATTGTTCATCTTGGTGCCTGACCTATTGGTGTTCTGTTCAGGGATTTGTGTCCTGTACGAATATGTTCAAGACAGTTCCCACTTTCTTTTGAATTAGATTTGGTGTATCCAGTTTTCTGTTGAGGTGTGTAATCCACTTGCATTTGAGTTTTGTGCATAAATATGGATCTATTTGCATTCTTCTCTATGTAGATATCAGTTAGACCAGTAGCATTGTTGAAGATGCTTTCTTTATTTCTTTGTATGGTTTTGGTTTCTTTGTCAAAAATCAAGTGTCCTTAGGTGTATAGGTTTATGTCTGGATCTTCAATTCTATTCCATTGATCAATTTGTCTGTTTTAATGGGAACACCATGCAGTTTTTGTTACTATTGCTCTGTAGTACAGCTTGAAATCAGTGATGCTGCTACCTCTAGGAATTCTTCTATTATACAGCATTGTTTCAGCAATGCTGGATTTTTTGTTTTTCCATATGAAAATGAGAATTGCTCCTCCAGGTTCATAAAGAATTGAGTGGGAATTTTGATGGGAATTACATTGAATTTGTTGATTGTTTTTGGTAAGATGGCTTGTTTCATTATGTTAATCCAATTGATCCATGACTATAGATCTTTCCATCTTCTGATATTTTCCGCAAATTCTTTCTTCAGAGACTTAAAGTTCTTGTCATACTGTCCTTTCAGTTGCTTGGTTAGAGTTACATGAAGATATTTTATATTATTTGTGACTATAGTAAATGGTGTTTTTCCCTAATTTCTTTCTTAGCACATTTATTGTTTTTATAAAGGAGGGCTACCTTTTTAGTAGATTTTGTATCTGGCTACTTTGCTGTAGGTGTTTATCAGCTGGAGGAGTTCTATGGTAGAATTTTGGGGTGAGTTATGAATACTATCATCTGTGAAAAAGATACACATTTCAAGTGCTATATTGAATATATATATATATATATATATTAAATATACACACATATATATATTGAATATATATTTTGAATGCATATATATATATATATATATATATATATATATATATATAGAGAGAGAGAGAGAGAGAGAGAGAGAGAGAGATTGAGAGAAGTCTGGTCTTGTCCCTTAGTGGAATCGCTTTAAGTTTTCCTCCATTTGCTTTGATGTTAGTATCAGTTGTGCTGGCTAATATTATGTTAACTTGACACAAGCTAGATTCACCTAAATAAAGGAAACCTCAATTGGTAAAATGACTCCTTAAGATCCAGCTGTAAAGGACCCAACTCATTGCTGGCAATGCCATCCCTGGGCCAGTGGTCCTGGGTTCTATAAAAAAAAAAAAAGCAGGCTGAGCATTACAGGATGAACAATACAGTAAGTAGCATCTCTCCATAGCCTCTGCATCAGCTCCTGCCTCCAGGTCCCTGCCCTGTTTGAGTTCTTGTCCTTATTTTGATGATAAATGGTGATGTGGTAGTGTTAGCCAAATACGCTCTTCTCACTTCTCACTTCTAACCTTCTTTGGTCACTGTGTTTCATCACAGCAATAGTAACTCTAAGTCAAATAACAATGATGAAAACAGTGAACAAATACATGAAAAACATTACCACCTAAAGATTTAAGTTGTCATTTCTCCCTGGAAAATGTTTAAAAACTGCCTTTATTGTGTTTCCTCTTCTCTATCATTCAGTAAACTTGGTAAGAAAGTAAATATCTTCTCTAACATATGCTCCACAAAGTGAGAATTCATTCTAATCTATAAGGAAGCATGTTAACCCTCTCAGAAAGACCTGTGAAATTGGACATTCAAGCTCAGTGGGACACCTTATGGCTGATTTTAAAACTTCTGCTGCACGCTTAAACTGCTGCTTTTACTTCTTCCAGCTTGCTGGTGGAGATAAAGATGGCGAAGAATCTGACTCAGTAATTAACTTAGTTTGTAAAGAAGCACCATGACCAAGTCAACTTGTTAAAAAAAAAATTTAATGAGGAACTTCCATTTGTTAGAAGATGAGTCTATGACCATGTTGGCAGGGAACATGGTAGTAGTCAGACAGGCATTATGCTGGAGCAATATCAGAGAGATTACATTGGATACACAAGTTGTACAAACACAAACACACATACACATACACTACACACACACACACACACACACACACACACACACACACACACACACAAGTTGGGTAGAGACAGAGAAGAAGCTGCGCATGGTATGGCTTTTGAAACCAAACCTCAAACCCAAACCCTAGTGACTCACCTCCTCCAAAAATGTTAGTTCATGTCTAAAGTCCACAGCTACATAAATGACACCTTTCATTGCCCATGCAAATGTACTGAAAATAACCCTGAGCATCAGTGACAGATATATGGATGTTGACTTTAGAGACACACTTTCGTTTTTAAACAGACTTACTTGTTTTATGTTTATAAATCTTTTCTCTCTTGTGACTAATTAAATTGCAAGCACAAATCTCATTATGGCTAATTGCTTGTGTCTCCTTTTCCTTTTGTGCAATAATGTCATGTTACGAATGAATGGTGAGGATCTAAGTATTGGTCTAGAAGTCTTGTAGTCCCTCTAGACTGCAATTACAAAAATGTCATGAAATATAGTGGCTTATAAATATTATAGATGTATTTGCATAAAATATATGTGACACCAAAGTTCATGCCTGTAGAGGCCCTATTTCATTTTCTGTTTCATGCATGGTACCATCTCAACATAGTCCCACAAGACAGACAATCAAAGCAACTGTCTGAAACCTCATCTTATTAAGGGACAAGCCTCATTTTGCAGGATGTTTACTACAGAGGAAATCATATCCCAGAAAACCCACCCCATCATCTTTAAAGTTAAGCTTCAGTGGTAAACTTTGGAGGATGCATGCATTCACAACATATAGAAGAAGATAAAAATCTACAACATGCTGTTCTCATTATGTGTTTGGATGTATTAAAACTACAGTTCTCAACTCTTTCAAGAAAAAGAAGCCACTCTTGAGGTAAAGTGATATTTTACTACAGACTGGGGAGATGGCTCAGTCGATAAAACTCTTTGTGTGCAAGCATGAGGACCAGATGGATCCTGAGAATCCATGTAAAACCTAGGCCTCTATAGTATCAGCACTCTAGAGGCAGAAGCACAGGATCCTAATCCCTGGAACTAGCTGGCCAGCTAGCCTATTCAGATTCAAGGGCTGTGGCTTCACGCATAGACTCTCCTTCAATAAGTAAAGCAGTGACCATGTAAAAAGGACTTCTATAGCAAACAACTTCAAGCATACACATCCATGCACATGTGTGTGATTATCTGCTTACTGACATGCATCCATGCACATTTAAACATATGCATACACATTTACATGCAAAGCAATTTCACATGCCTACATAACATTACTAACACATCTAATATCCATTGATGGAAAAAATAACACTCCAATCTCTGAACCCTTTAAAGTGAATTTTGATCTTATGAATTACAATATCACAGATACATGTTTGACAACATATTTGAAAGAGATGTAAAAAAGGATAGCATCGATGGGTTCTGAGACTAAAATAAGTTTAAAGACCTTTCCTTCAACTGACTCCTGGTCCTCAGAGTCACCTATACTCCTTATTGATACTGTAGATCATTAGATCGTTTAAGAGTGGCTCTTCTGTCTGTTTGTGGGTGTCATGTTGGAAATTTCAATTCTTCATACATATAGTTGCCATATCTTTAAGTCACTTTCCTAATACTGATGGTTATTCATATGCTAAGATGCAATCTATCTCTGAAATCTCTGGATATTCTCCCAGGGAGCCCACTGAGGATACATGTGACTGTCTTTCATGGGACAGACCGCTTAATGTTGACACTCAGGCACTTTACACCCATTCAGGGCCAGGTTAAAGTGGGTATAGAAGGGATTATATGAGGACCAACATGGCAGGTGATGAATCCATCTTTGGAAGAACTGGACTATAGCTGTCAGGGAGACAGATGGCCACATGTCACAGCCTGAAGTAACTACTAAGAAGCAGCCCCAAGGCTGCTTGGGCTCCAGGAACTTAGGAAGGTATGAAATGAGTATCATGAAGAATTTACTTACCTGGAGACCAAAAGTGGCTGGAAGTAGATAAACCATTGAACTAGTATGTATATGTAGTTGGAGAAGCCCTGATAATAGCAACCCTGTGAGGCAAGCCTTCCTTACTCAGTCTCAACAGGTTCTTACTCATCCATTCATCATGTCATATGAACACACACACCCCACTACCACCACCACCACCACCACCACCACCTCCACCACCACCACCTCCACCTCCGAATAATGGTGATACATGATTCCCTTAGCTGTGAGTGTAAATTCAACAAGTATATACTACCTTGTAAATTCCCTTTCCTTCCTCCCACTCTCCTTCTACTACCCTTTGACCAGGTCCTTGATAGCTCTCTACCTATCACCTTTCAAATTTCCCTCTTCTAAATATTTTATCTGAAAACACATAGCATTGGGAATATGTCCCAAGTGTCTGTGTGTGATGAACAGAATAAATGGAGCCTTTATTTTCTTCCTTTATTTCTAGTCTTGTTCACAAACTCAAGGTCTTGCACTGAAACTGCACACTGTCAAGGATTATCTCAAACACAAACAGAAGGATTTTCATCCTGGTTAAAAACAAAGATCGTAGAGATATCTGGTCTTTGGTTCACAGCCTCTCCTCTTTTCCTGTGTGGCAGCACAAGCCACTAAGGCTGTCCACACCCTGCCCCCTTCACTATATGCACATAAAGAACAGAGGTTATAATTAAACTTGAATGTATGTGAATATTCAGACACCCTTCCACCCACTCAGTTCTGAAGAAGCGGTTCTTTGCATTGCACCTGTGTTGAAGATGGGAAGATACAATGTTGAGTGTGGTTTTGAGTAATTTCCATCATAGTGATGGAAGCAGACAATCAGGTTGTAAATAGTGAGTAATATAGTTCCATAATATAGTTGTGATGAATGTCATTTGCAAGTATTACAAATCAAAGGAAAAGAGAAAAGATGGACAAATACTTGAGCAAAGGTTTGAGGATACGAATCTGTTACAAGTAATAGAAACACTGAATGCAGTTGGGCTAAGGGTTCAGCCATGCTCAGGGTTACTGTGACCTTGTGCATGCAGCTATGTCCTTCCTAGTCACATCTCCACAAGGTAACAGAGAGGATGAAAGCCAGATCATCCAGGATTCATCATGCAGGGGGAGCAAACCATTCTCAAAAGCCATACAGAAGGTTTCCCTTCCCTGTCTCAGTCCCTTGGGTTGGGGAAAGCCTCCATTCTTGAGCGAGTCACTAGCAACAAGCATATAATTACATAGGGCTTGAACCCGAGTTGCTCTAGGCAGCATCACCCAACATTGGCTTCATTCTATAACTTTCCATGTCATATCTTACATCCTGCTCATCATCTTATATGCAGGTTGAGTCCTCAAATTACAATCTCTATCAGATTATTTAAGTCTATGTGTTTACCTCCACCTCTCCATCTCTCCAGCCATGTAGGTTTTACATACCTCAGTATGTTTTAACTAGCAGAAGAAATGCAACTATAATGCTGTCCCTTCAGAACCCCTAAAGACTGAGTGATAAGGGGCTCACAAGCATTTCAATACCTAAATTGATGGAGATACTAATTCCTGCCTCAAGGACCCTTGTGAGAAGGAACTAAACACATAATACATGTACAGAACAAAGAATTGCATAATACACTGCTTGGCTCCTCCGATTCTGGGTCTTGCGCACCTGGAGTAACGTGCCCAGGGCAGACCCACGCTGGAGTGTGTCTGCTTGCCCTGTCAATTCCTTGCAGCACAAAGCCTCTGAAATATGCATGTGGCTGAACACATTAAACTCATCACCCATTGCATCAATGGGGAATGAGTGCCCTGGGAAGCTTCTGTAGGAAGGTTCTAGTGAGTACTTTTTAAGGGACTCAGGCTTTGCTTGGGACTTATGAACAGTTCTAAAGAAGCAAAGATTTATCCAAGGCTTAGAATGAATTGGATGCTTATATTACTTGGTGACTCTGTAAGTTCATCTATACAGAAGGCAGCCTAGAGACGAGAGAACACAATAACAGGTAAAGGGGTAGCCATCAATCATTGTAATTATGAAAAGGTGGTATTTAGGATCTAGAGTAGCCTTGTTTTCATCTGTTCTCAGAAAAACTCATGAAACAGACTTTTTTGGTCTCATTTCCTGTGGTCTGACTTGCTATACCATGTCACTATGCTATGAGGGTGTTTGTGTCTGATGGGAGAAAGAGATGGCTCTGTTGTAATGGCCCAGATAGCTTCTGGATTAGCGCTGGACATGGCAATCTAAATAAGTCTTTAAGGGAAATCCAATTGTCTGGAGGGCAATATTGTCAGTGCCATGTGGGAATCACAATAAGACAGTTACTGAATCTAGAGACAGGAAGGCTTCAGGGGCAGAGGGGACAGAGAATCACATCAGAGAAACTTCAAGGAGATCTAGACAAAGGGTAAGCATGAATGTGTTCGAATGTGAGTGTGTATGTGTGTGTGTGTGTGTGTGTGTGTGTGTGTGTGTGTGTATGTGTGTGTGTGTGTGTGTGTGTGTGTGTGTGTGTGTCTCCCTTATGTGCATGTGGTCCATATGTTCCAAATTATACATTCAGTTCAAGCCCCAGCAACTTTGCAACTACAGACATTCTCTTTCCATTCTTTCCAGGAAGAAAAATAGCCTTTCTATTTTCATCCCTGAAATCGCCATTTGTCATTCTCAAGGTGCCTTGGTGCCTTTGTCTCTGCTGTCAGCTGGCGGCAATGATGCTAAAAATAGCTGGCGGAGGGAACTGCTCCACGCTGAACATTAAAAATAGAAAGGGAAGCACTGGCGTGAATAATGCATGGGAGAGAATCCCCTTCACGTTGGCCTCCAGCCCCTCCAGCAGCCTGGCAGCTGGGCACAGACTGCAGGGCGAGCGAGAGCGAGGATTAAGGCATTTGTATGGCTCACGCTATGATGAAAGGGCAGTCTGCACATTATAGCTTCCCTCCCACTCCATGGTTAGGGAGAGATAGGAGGAAATGCAGACTTAGGCTAGCAAGCCAAGCCAAGAGTCCTGTTTAGAGGCACAAACTACAATGTCCCCGTGCCATTATGACTAGGAGCCAAAGCAAAAAGGGGGAGCAGAACTGTGACATGCCTGCAAACCACATCCTGTGCAAGGCACTCTAATTGTGTCCCCAGTAACACACAATGCCAGCTGGTCAGAAGCAGTCTGCAACTGGGACTTCCGGAACAACCAGACCACAATCCACACAAATTGCCACTGAAAAGTCAGACCCATATTAGAGCAGCTGCGGGGTCTCTTTGTCCACGTCTGAGAACACTTGACTCTTGGTTACTATCTTGCAGGACTGAGCTCTCTACATTAATAGCTTGTGCCTCGTGACCTGATGCCAGTTTTAATCCTGGCATTCTGGCACAGAAACAGCAAGATAAATTAGGAAGTGGCAATATCCAGAGATGGAAAGAAAACTTACTGAGGTCACACAGCACCCTAGGCTGAGGCAGAGCTTACCAGCCTCTTTTTCTGCCCTGAGTGGAGTCATTTCTTCAAGTCCCTGCTGGAATAGAAACATTGCTAGCAAATACAGACTTTATATCTGCTCATTTGTGTGACCAGGCACACAGCCTCTAGCCTTTCTGAACCCACTCTTAAGGGTTGTTGGCCTTGAGGTATAATGTCAAAACAGGTCTGGGATGCCAGACCCTGAGATGTGTGCTCTCAGTCCTATGTGGGCATCGTTGATTTGATTTATCACAAGTTTACTCCTGGTGTTCTATGAGTTCTTCTAGCCCTCTCACAAAGAAAAGCTAACTTGGGTGCTGAAGAGATTGTCTGCAATTCCTCACAGATGAGCTTACATCCTGCATCTTTATTCAGCATCGTCTGGTCACCAGTGAGAACTCAGCTTTGAAACACCCCAGAGTTCAAATCCAGTTTTCTGCCCTTTCTTGTCCTTTGATTAGGACACCTTATATCTCCTGGCTCTTGTTTCCTGCTCCTGATACACCAGCAGTGATATAAAGGGACAAGTGAGGGAGAAACAATGGCTGCATTGACCCACTAGGAACAGTGGTTGTCAACAACCAGAAGTCATGCTTCTTTCCCAGAGCACCATGTCATTGTGCTTGCACCTTGATTTCCCAACTCAGTTTGAGACTTTGGTATTTGGCATGGCACCTCAGTGGCCTCTTGTATTCAGAGAGCTTGAGCTGGTGTGTCTACCTTCTTATCTGTAAGGAAGAAAGGAATGGAACCTCTCTTCTAGCTGCACATGTTATAAAGAGTACATGAAGCTTCTCACAGAGAAGGTACTTAACAAAGGAGGTCAGTGTTTAACCCCATTCCCTAGGTAAGGGGTGATGATTGTCTATCCTGCTGGACCTTGTTCAGTTAAGCAGATCACATGTGCTCATGTATGCCAAGCTCATACTGTGATGGAAGCTTTCTGAGGCTTCTGTTTCCTGAAAAATTCTTGTTCTGTACTCTGAGACTAAGCCATGAATTCTAGTTATTCTCATGTCTATCTACAAAGGTCTGAAGTCCCAAATAAGGAGTGAATGAACCCCACTCCCTTTTAGTATAACTGAACCTGTGATCTCCTGAAAGTCCCTCATTACATTACACACTCTGAAAAAAAAAAAAGACTTTTTTTGTAGGTCTTGAAGAAGACACAGTAGGGCCACGCTTCATGAAAGTTCTTTATAAATATTAAGTTCCTGGTATTTTATGTCTTGCCTTTGGGAGGCATTTTTTTAGAGAAAAATGAAGACCCGTAGAGATGGCTCTTCAGTTGAGAGAACTTTCTGGGGCACTAGAATTAGGTTCTTAGCACCTACATTCAGCAGCTCACAACTATAACTCCAGGTCTGGGGAAACTTAGTCCCTCTTCTGACCTCCACAAGTGCCCACATACATGTGCATACATGTACACAGACACACATAGACACACACTAATCATTTATCCAGTGAGCCTTTAATGCATAGAATCATCAAACTCCTCAAACTTATGCAGTTAGGATCCTGTACTAGTCAGTATGATGGTAGAGCTTGAGATGGCTTCTTAACCTTGAGGGGAGCGGATGCTAGAAAAAGCCACTCATCTTACAAATGTCGTTTCTCTCTGCCATCCCTTGCCAGCTTCTGTTCAGTCCTCTTAGTGGCCTGGCAAAAAGCACCACAATGTCTTCTCCCCATTTCACACATGAGAGGAAACTGAGCCTCATAGTCATATTAAGCTTCTCGTACATCAATGTTTCCCATCAACTTATATCCTACTGATGAGGTAAACAGTTATTTGCAGGAAACACAATTGCTTTATTCTGTTCTTCCTTTCTCAAATATATGAGCACTCTGTCTCCACTCCTGATAATTGATATGCAAAAGTAGAGAAGAAAAAAACATGCATAGTGGTACAGGCATGTAATCCCCACACTGGAGAAGCAGAGACAGGCAGATCCCTGCAGGTTGCTGGCAAGTCAGGGTAGCTTATGTTGGGACATTATTATATATATGAAGCATAATATAGACTTGTGTAATGAGCTTCTTCCTACTCAGTAAGGAAGAATGGATACTGCTAGGACTTGGCAGAGGTAAAGTTGAAATAAATTCACAGTCCCACTGTGCTATTAGGACTGTATTAGATCCACGGCAACCTATGCCCCCAAGGGGGTTTGCTTTCTTACTGTATGTTGGAGTCAGAGATAGATATGGTTGTTCCATGGTGCTGTTAGGGCTTGAATAGGAGGGGTTCTCCAGAAATTTCATGTGACAGCCTTCATTGGCAGATCAGGGGTTTATGAGAGCTCATTCAAACATGATGGTTTTTTAACGTTGTAATGGCTTAATCCATGAATTCGTTCACAGCCTAACCAGTTACTACTTCACAGCCTAACATTACAACTGTGAGATTGTGATGGGAGCATGCTTTAGAAGGTCTGTATTTTTCTTCTTCTTCTTTTTTTTTTAAGAGTATTTTTTTTCAAATTTTTATTAGATTTTTTTTCATTTATATTTCAAATGTCATCCCGAAAGTCCTCTATACCCTCCCCCTGCCCTGCTCCCCTACCCACCCACTCCCTCCTCTTGGCCCTGGTGTTCCCCTGTATTGGGGCATATAAAGTTTGCAAGACCAAGGGGCCTCTCTTCCCAATGACTGCCCCACCCAGGGATCCATCCCATAATCAGCCACCAAACCCAGACACTATTGCATATGGCAGCAAGATTTTGCTGAAAGGACCCTGATATAGCCGTCTCTTGTGAGGCTATGCCAGTGCCTGGCAAATACAGAAGTGGATGCTCATAGTCATCTATTGGATGGAACACAGGGACCCCAGTGGAGGCACTAGAGAAAGTACCCAAGGAGCAGAAGGGGTCTGCAGCCTTATAGGTGGAACAACAACATGAAATAATCAGTACCCCCAGAGCTCGTGTCTCTAGTTGCATATGTATTTTCCTTCTATCCTGCTCACTCCCTGCTTCCGGTACACAGTGAGATCAGCCATGTTGCTACAGGTATGGACCCTGGTATCTTGTTCTGCTTCACCATCCATGGGTCTAGAAGCTGAAGCCTGTCAACCCTTTCCTCCTCGAGCTGTTTCTTTAGGTACTTTGTCTCAGTAATGAAAAGTGACTAATACAGATTCCCCGCAGGAGCCAGGATCCTTACCCACGGCTGTTGTGCTTTCATTATTGAGTGGCGTCACCCCCCCTCCCCCCATGGATTCACTGTGATTGTCTTTCCTCAGCACTCTGTCTACAATTGAGACAGGAAGGAGATATTTACTTTGCAGACTAGACATAAATATAGGAAATATGCCTGATGTTTAGGATTATTTTCAATGTTTGCCTGAGTCCTGCCCTTCAGAATAATTACTAGTTAGCAAACTCACATGATGTGCATAGAAAACAAAGGGTCTTGAGACAGCAGACAAACATATAGGGCATCTGAATTGGTTTGGTTGCTGTATAGGAAAGGAAATGTCCCTAGGTGTTTAGAGGGTTTATTTTCTACTTTAATAATTCATTTTCCACGGACTGAGAAAGCATAGATTATGTCAAGTGTACTTATAAATGCTAAGATGTTGGTGACTAGTTGATGGACATAGTGGGGTCCTGTGGAAGCACTATGGGCTCAGATCTTTATAGCTTTTGTTTCATATACCTTCACCCTAACAAGACAGAAACCACACTAACACTTTAACTTCAGTGACATAGAGATCCAAGTGCTATTGGTGCTGTATACGCAATGACCTACGAAGATCAAAATATTTCCCCTTACCCTGGTGGACATTTACTCTGGTCAATAGGCTTTAACACTTCTCAGGAAGCATTGTAAGGGTATTTATAATATACATTTATGTTGACTTTCCAGGGTCCTTCCTCAAAGGAGCCTGGTTTCTCCTTTAATCAATTAGATGGCATCTGTAACTAAGTTTGGAAACTTCATGGGACCTCAGGTTTCCACCGAGGTGGCTGACATCAGCTTTCTGCTTGCCAGCTCTCATTTATTATTATAAATAGTAAGCAGTACTTGTGGTGTGCTATTTATTATTATACATAGTAAGCAATCCATCTGTCTTGCCCATAAAATCACCATGATCTCTTAGCCAGGGCCAAGAATCACTGTGGGCCAAAGTACTTTGATCACAAGCCTTACCACCAAAATAAACAAGTAAATTCACTTTTGCCCTAGAAGCTAAGAGCAATCCCCTCATTGCTACTTCAGGAGTTCTATCTTTTCTGCTGATGTCAGCAAACTAAGATCCATGATAATATCTTCAATCTTGTCCTGTAGACAAGCACTGGAACATCTCTATGGAACGTATTCAATAAAACACATTTATGAACAGGGGGTTTAAACTCAGGTTTTATATAGTGCAATAGTCACAGTATTTCTATCTTTTTGAGTCTTCTGACACTATATTATTTTATGGTTGTATTGACTGACTTACTACAGGGTATTGGCGTATCTCAATCTTCAATGAGCCAATCCAGCCTTAATATGGTTGAGTATTTTCTTATCAATTCTAGGATGCACCACAATGTTCATGTTCTAATCCAAGAAACCTACATATTGCCTTTTTTGACAGAGGTCATTGGATATGTGATTAACTTAAGGGTTAATAAAAGGGAGAATATTGTTGATTACCTGAGCCGAGCCGATCCAATGTAAATACAACACATGGATCCTTATAGACAATGTCAAAAATCTCAGAGTCTGAAGGAGAGGTGGCAATAGAAAAAGAGACTATATTGATATGGGGACACAACCAAGACAGGTGGTAGTCTATAGAATCTGGAACTTGAGGACAACTCAGGGTTCCATTGAGGAGCCTGCAACACCTTCTTGCTCGCTCTCAAATATTTATTACTATTATTGGTAATGAGAAATATTTTGGTGTGCTATTTACTATGGCACATTCTAAGTATTGTGGGAAATTGATTCAGTCTATAATTGAGTATAGGTCCTGCCATAACAAAATATTACAATACACAAAAACTGTTTTTTTCACAATTCAGTAAGCTTGAATTCTAGATTCAAGAGTGTTTAAGTTCAAGAGAGAAAGGGCCTTCAACAGTTCTTGGAACTCCTCAGCTGGCAGATATGCCACTCCAATGCTCTTCTTCAACTTACCAAAAGTATCCTCCCTGTATTTATGAATCTTCTTCACTCTATAAGAACATCAGTCATTGGATATAAGGCCTACACATCCTAGTTTGACATTGTCTTAATTGCGTTCTATTTCCAAATAAAGCGGCATTTAGAGATTTGGGATGGGCAAGGATTGGGAGGAGATGGTCTCTCCTCCTATGGCACCTAAGAGCCTAGGGATGGGCAGGGATTGGGAGGAGATGGTCTCTCCTCCTTTGGCACCTAAGAGCCTAGGGATGGGCAGGGATTGGGAGGAGATGGTCTCTCCTCCTATGGCACCTAAGAGCCTAGGGATGGGCAGGGATTGGGAGGAGATGGTCTCTCCTCCTATGGCACCTAAGAGCCTAGGGATGGGCAGGGGTTGGGAGGAGATGGTCTCTCCTCCTATGGCACCTAAGAGCCTAGGGATGGGCAGGGGTTGGGAGGAGATGGTCTCTCCTCCTTTGGCACCTAAGAGCCTAGTATTTTTAGGACTTGATGTGTACAGTGATAGGTTTGCATTTCTTTGTACTGCATGTATAATCCATTACAGCAGTTCTCATAAGCTAATACTCAGCTTAACTGCAGATGTCCTTATCAGAAGACCAAGCCATCTGCACGCACCTCCATATCTGTGATTCTGAGAGAGACTTGAAGTCCCAGGAGTTCTTATCCAAAGTTTTAGAACTGGGTAATGCACACTCCATAAGAGAGAAGGGAGGACAGAAAGACTCGGTTTAATGAAAATTAGGTAGCAACTGAGCTGTAATGTGTATAGTGTGTGTGTGTGTGTGTGTGTGTGTGTGTGTTTGTGAAACAGACAGAGACATACATACACATATACATCATATATGTGTACTTCAGGCATTCTGCATTTGAAAATAAATGGACAACTCAATATTCACTTCCCATATTGTATAGCTGTCCTAGTTTCCTTATTGTTGCTGTGATAAAACACTGACCAAAAGCAACAGGAAGGAGTTTGTTTGGCTTGTAGATTATAGTCCATCACTGAAGAAAGGCTAGGCAGGAAACTAGAAGTAGAAAATGAAACAGAGATCATGAAAGAAAACCACTCACTGACTCATTTGTTCTAACTTGCTTGATTGTATAGCTTTGGGCCACATGCCTAGGGAAGTACTGCCCACAGTGACCTGGCCTCTCTCACATCGTTCAGAAATCAAGAAAACACCCCTCAAACATACCCACAAGCCCATATGAGAGAGACAGTTCTTCAACTGAGGGTCCCACTTCCCAAGTGCTGATAAGTTTGTATCAAGTTGACAGCTGAAGCTATGAGAGTAGCTTAAAAGGAAAATTAACTGGAATTCAGATATACAGCATGAGAAGGGCCAATAAATCAGCCAAAGGCTTTAGAGGAAATAGAACATCTGCAGACAGCAGTGTGTGTAGTGGGCAGACAGAAAGAGATGACACAGTCAGTAGGCAAGAGCAGTGCAGAGGAAAGAAATGCCATCCGGAGGAGAACACAGTTTGCTGAAGATAAGGACAGTGACATATAAGAAAACATTACTAGTTGAAGGGAAGGGAAAGAGATAGCCTGTAGTGCTTCATAGCATAGAATGTTTACAAAGAACATTTAAAAATTAAAAATGGAAATAAAAATTGATTTTCATGAACTCCAGAAAGAAATAAAAAGAAAAAGGTAGTCTTGATGGAAAAGAGAATGTTCTCAGGTGGGACCATGAAGGAAATCCAATGCTTCCTTTAATATCCTTAAAGAGACATGTTCTGTGTAAAGGACACTAGTAACTCCTGACATGAGATATGTAGAATACAAGAACCATCATTGATGGGACCATAGGCACAGCAGAGTGAAGCCACTTTTATATTATACACAGGCATAGGAGGAAACCTATAAAAAACCTGAAAACCCTCCTCTCCTTCTTGATCTACTGCTGTTATCTTCCTTAGGCTGAACTCAAGTAGAAAAGATGACAAAAGCCCTCTATTGTAGCACTGTCCTGTGCTGTTTTGTTCTTGTCAACTTGCCATAAACTAGAGTCTCTTTGACAAGTCTCTTGTCAACATCAACTGAGAAAATGGTCTGTGGGTCATTTTCTCGTTGGTTGATTGATGTGTGAAGGCCCAGTCTACTGGGAATGGTTTGCCCTTGGGGACTTGTCCATGTGACATAAAAAGAAAAAAAAAAAAAGGAAGCTGAATATGAGCTTAGAAACAATCCCCTAAGCAGATTTTCTCCATAATTCCTGCCTCTACTTCTACCTGAGTTCCTGACCTCACTCTCCTCAATGATGGACTGTGATTGGCACACAGGCACTAAATCAACCCTTTCCTCTTCAAGTTGTTTTTGGACGTGGTGGTTATTTCAGCAACAGAAAACAAACCAGGACAAATTCTTAAGGCCCACCTTCCATGGCATGGGGCAAACCAAAGAAAATGGGATGGGGCCCGAGAAGTGGGGAATGGTTATCTCATCTGGATTCTATCCTTTACTGTGTGATACTAGAAAGCTTCTGTGACCATTGTCCAGGCTGATCCTAGCTCATACCCTCTTAGGCCACTGTGAACCTGGTGCTTTGTCCTAATAATATCATAGTCTTGGCCTCATTTTAAGTTTCCCATCAGGTCTTTTCTTGGGTGAATTGAAGTTGGGCACTATCAAGGTATAAGCCAGACCCTAGTTTCCCTAATGGATGGCGTTGGAAGCCTGAAAAATGCAAATTAAAGGTTCAAATGTGTTCATTCTTCTATGGTATGGATTTTGCGACATGAACTAAGAAGCTTGCAAAAATATGTCCTTGCATTTCTTCCCTTTGATGGATCAGTTTCATAAAAATCTTTCTATAAACAACCGTCATGCTCAGGCCCTGCAGCTGAACATCCTTGAGAAGACATACCCAGCATACATTTACCTTATTTTTCTCTCTCTATCTCTCTCCCTCTCCTGGGCTAACACATATCCAATTAAGTTTAGCTTCAGTCTGTTTTCTAGGGAATCCAAGATAAGAGAGTTGGTCCAAAAGTAATCTAGGAAAACAGGCTTTCCAGGGGGAGGTTTTTGAGTTGAATTTCCCACTAGTCTAAAGCCAAGAAAAACCTCTACTGCTTTTGCTAAGTAATTATAACCTTCCCTGATACATGAAATGATGCCAATATTACTCAAGTCTCACCATGACTTGAATTGTGGTACAAATACAATTCTAGCAAGGCATAGGAGGTCAAATGGCTGCTTCATCTCCAATGTAGAGACAGAGGTAATTACGAAAAGTGTGATATGGAGTGGGAAATTTTGATGGCATTTATGGCCTTCGAAATGAGCAAAACAAAATCACAATAATTAATTGCTAGTACAAAACTCCTAAGAAAGGCCGACTCTTTCCCAAGGTATTGAAAGAAGGTATTACCTCCTATTTTCAAGGCAAAGACTCTGCTGGAAACAAGGGCTAGGATCTCTTTAATTCAAAACCTCATTTCCCAGGCAAAGATGGTGGTGAACTCTGCAATCCGAGCTGTCAGGAAGCTGAGCTGTACTGTAGGATGCTCCTACCTCACCTCAGAGAAGAGAAAAGAAAAAAAAAGAAAGAAAAAGAAAAGAAGAAAATAGCACAAACAAACAAATAAAAATAATCATGCAGAGTTTCATTAGAAACTCTATGTAGTTTTGCCAGATTTCCTACAAAAGTGTTTGGATATGATAAGGAGTGAGGTTGTGAGACTTGGTGCAGGCATGGGTCTTGAAAATAGTCTTGAGAATTCTATGACTTTCAAATCTCATATGGTTATGTAGAGGACCTGGCATCCTTTCTTCTCCTGAAAGCAAGAAACCTTTTATATGTCTGATACGTGGGCAGAGTACATATAGTCTTTATTTAAAGAGGGACCCTCTAAGTATTTTGTGCATTTTCTCTAAAATCTGTCCCCTTCATCACCTCACTGCTGAAACCTTGGGTCAGTTGTTTATCTAGCCGAAGCCAGGCAGCACATGCCTTGGTCCAGAAACAGACATAGTTGTCCTAAAGGAAGAGGTTTCCTCTGTATCACGGGAGTCGGATCTGATAGTATCCTGCCCTGGCCCATACGTAACCACTGCTCTTCAACAGACTTTGCAGTAGTCATTAAATTGAAAGGTAAGCAGTGGACATGCACTCATATTTTGCCTTGGGCTCTGATAGTCAAGATGTACCTTGCCTTCATGGCTCAACCAGAATGTGAAAGGTTTGTAGCTATGAAAAATGATCAAAGAACCTTCACTTTCAATGCTCATCAGCAGGAAGGCTAGCCTAATCTCTACCGTTTAACCAATTGTACACACACTTCCTCACTCAAGCATGTAATAGTTATCAACTAAAGGAAAGCCAGCTGTCTGTAGCACACACGACAGAAAAAACACAAACCAACAAGAATTCAGTCAGAAGAGTTTATTTCTCACATAGATGTGGAGAACAGACAACCGAGGCTGCAACTGCAGATTTTCACTTGCCTCCGGGTGCCAACTGCTTGCTTGTCTAGATGATCGTCCTGCCTCACTGAATGGCTTCCATCCTCCAAATGAATCATAACTCAGAAAGCCTGCCGAGGTCCAACATGGGCTTCCCATTCCAAGCAGACAGCAGGAGAATCTGCCGCTGCTCCCTCCTGGCGCAGCTCCCAGACACAACTTTCCAAGAACTTCCCTGTGATACTTCCACTTCAAATATCTTTGGCTGTAAGTTAGTCTCCTAGCCTCCCTGTGCTTCGTGGACAGCTGGGAAATGCTGCTTCCTCGCTGGGCACATTGCCACACTGAGTGAAGCTGAAATCCTGTGCCTGAGATTAAGGAGAGCATGCTGTGCACTGTGCAACATTGAGAGGTCTCTCCCACAAGTAGACAACTGCTACTCATTCAAGGAATGCCAAGTGCTCTGAGAAGGACAAGGTGAAAGGAAGAGACATGGAGGCTAGGACATGGATCCTGATATCCAGGGACTCACTGTATGAAGAGGGGCATAGCCATGTAAGCAACACATTTATTAAAGAATGGCTACAATTCTTCTGAATGAGTAAGTCAAGGAAGTGGGCTGCATAGAAGACCACGGTCTGTTGAAAGGCAAATTTTGCAGAGTACATGTCTTGAAAGTACTAACCTTGGAAAACAGGGGAGTTTTCTCCAGGAAATCTCCCAAAGTGGTGTGGCTAAAGATGAAAGATAACAAGAGGCAACCAAGATGAGTTTCTCAACCTTTGGGTCGCAACCCCCTTGGGAGGATGTCAAGCAATCCTTTCATGGGTATGGCATAAGACCACTGGAAAACACAGATATTTCCATTATCATTCTTAACAGTAGCAAAATTGTAGTTCTGAAGTAGCAACAAAAATAATTTTATGATTGGGAGTCACCACAGCATGAGGGATCGTTTAAAGGGTTGCAGCATTAAGCAGGTTGAGAACCACTGCCCAAGACTACCTAGAAATCGTAGGCTTTGGATTTATGGGCTCTGACTATCTCTCTTTGAAAGTAACTTCGTTGAGTTGGGTTGCTTTTTACGCTTGGAATACCTGTTGGAACTAGCCAGGAGTGGTGGCAGAGGCCGGCTACTCAGAAGGCCAGAACAGAGGATCACAAATTGCAGGCCAACATTAGTGAAAACCTGTCTCATAAGAGAGTAAATCGAGAGGTAGAAGTATAGCTCAGTGATAGAGGTCTTCCCTAACATTCATGGGTTCCCAAGCTTAACCCTTAGCACTAAAAACAAAAACAAACAAAGACATAAGAATTTTGACTGGTGTGGTCATTGTTTAGAATGCACCTTGTAAAGAGAATGAAACAATGTAACTATCACCACACCCTGGATATTAGTATGACCAACACCTTGTTTGCCAGGGCCATCCCAACTGGAATTTCCCACCACAGGGACCCTCTCAGTCCTGGGGAAAGCCCAAATGTTTGGATACTAGAAAGCAAAACTCTATCCATATTTTTCATGTAAAAATGAAGACTGAAGAGAAGACAAGACCCAGTGATGATGAATAGATGCACTCTATGGCTTGGGGGTTAGGGTAGAGGAAAAGTAACTAGATTGTGGGTGTCAACAGGCATTGTCTTCATGGCAAAGACAGACTTTCTAAACATCAGCATGGCCATTTCAGAGGTGGCGGCGTGTGATGACTCTTGACAGACTTCCCTTGTAAAGCTCTTTAGGGCTTCTCTAAAACCCAGTTTGCTGAGCTTTGAAATGAGGAGCATCTATCTTCTCCAGGCTTTCTAGACCTGGGGTCATCTTTGCCCTCCGCTGCTTTAATGAGTCTGTTAAAGTGACAAAGTGTGACCAGCTGTGGCTAAGGAGGCCTGGGTCAGAGAGCATCTTCAGCAGCTGCCCTGGGAGAAAGCCATCAGTCATGGGGAATCTGCCTTCCTCACCTCCCATTGGACCCTGTTTCGGGGGTCAAGAGATTAGAACCAGCTTAAGTACAGCAGTGTTTCAGGCTAGTACCATTGCTGGAAGGGAAAATATATATATTTTTTCATTCTTTGAAAACTTGTTTTGCACCTTGTGTGGTGGTGTCCTCCTGAAAGCGTGGTACTCAGGCTGAAACAAGAGGATCTCAAGTTTGAGGCTAACCCAGGCTACATGGTGATTATGCGTGAAATATTTTATCTACCTCATTATTAGTGAGTGGTTCAGGGGAAACCTTAATGATAGGTTATGATGAAATCTGACACAGTTGAAATGATCTTTACCTAGCAGAGTTTGTTTCTGTTGATGTGAATATGGAAAATTGACATCACAGTGAATTTCCTCTCCTGTCCCTCGGGAGTTGTGAAGTTCCTGACATTCTTATCCACTCAGAAGACCCTGGGATGTCTCTAGACAATACGACAATATGAAGGATTACACTTTGAGGCATCCCACTGGCTTTTCCGGAGTCTGAGAAAATACTCTGTTAGTATGAACACATTTCAGTTTGCTTATTGATAGAGATCTGTGTTATAGTTTGGAATTATTATCAACTTATTTTTTTTATGGCTTGGCAGTTGAACTATACATTCTCTTCTCTTCAGTATGGTCCCTGTGTTGGGATTGCTGGACCAGAGGAAAGATATATGTGTGTGTGTGTGTGTGTGTGTGTGTGTGTGTGTGTGTGTGTGTGTGTGTCTGTGACCTAGTAGATCCTTCAATTTCCTGAGGCCATTATAGTACTTTAAACTACTGCTGGATGCCTGTGGTCAGTCTAGTCACTCCAATACCTTGCTGGTGTTGGGTGGTTTAAATGACCAACCATTTGTGGACTACATGGGCAATGAATGTAAATTACTATCACCTAAGCCAGAAACGTGTTCCTATGTCTGCATGCTAATGAGTTACTTTTCTTATTATTGGTACAGAATAGCAACAAAAAGCAGTGTAAGGAAGGGAGGGTTTATTGTGGCTGGCTGGGAGTATAATTCACCCTGGAGGGGAAGGTGTAGCCCTCGAGAAAGAGGCAGCTGGTTGGTCACATTGTATCTGCTGTCAGGGAGCAGAGACGGAAGAATCCCAGTGCTCACCAGGCTAGCCTTTTTCCCTGTTCACTTTCTCAGGGAGAAAGTCCATGGGATGAAGCTTCCCAAATTGAGGTTGAGCCTTGTCTCCTCAGCTAAACTTCTCCCGTAGAAACCCCAGATATACCCGGAGTTGTGCCATCCTGTTGACTCCAAATGCTCTTGTGTTAGCTAGCTTCAGGTCAACTTGACTTAAGCGAAAGTCGTCTGAAAGGAGAGAGAGCCTCAACTGACAAAATGCCGCCCTAAGACCAAGCTGTAGGGCATTTTCTTTATTAGTGATTGACGGGCTTCCCCACCAGCCCATGTGGCTTCCTTGGACTGATGGTCATGCGTCCTATGAAAGAGCAGGCTGAGCAAGCCACGTGAAACAGACCCTTAAGCAGCACCACTCATTGGCCTCCGCATCGGCTCCTGAATTTAGGCTCCGCTCTCTTTGAGTTCCTGTCCCGACTTCCTTTGATGAAGAGCAGTGATGTGGAAGCCAAAGAAATCCTTTGCTCCGCAACCTGCTCATAGTATTTCATCACAGCAATAGTAACCCTAAGCCGATAGTCATATTGATAAAGGAGTTTAGCCATCACAACTTGTTTTAACCTTACCTAAGATGTTCATCTTTAACCTGGGCCAAGCAGTACAGCTCCCTCTGAAGATTAAATTTCATGTGTTCATTCTGAATTGAGATCTGAGATTGATAGGCATGGTTTGTTGCTTTTATCTCTTTGTCTGTGAGGTGTGTGTATGTGTGTGTTTCATATATGTGATATGTGTTTCTGTGTGTCTGTGTGTGATTTGTTATACAATATATGTGTGCATTCATGTTTCCTCTATAAATGAGTGGTACTCATACGTGTGCCTCTGAGTGTGTATGGAGTTCAGAAGACAACCTTGAAAACTGGTCCTTATAGTCTGCCTTTTGACACACGGTCTCTTGTTGCTTTCTGCTGTGAAGGCCAGCCTCGTGGTCTATGAGCCTCCCTTCTCACTGCCAGAGATTACAGACAGAATTCCAGATAGAATCTGCTACATGTACCTTAGCCTGTGTTCTGCAGATCTGAACTCAGGTCCTGGGGATTACATAAGCACTTTACACACCAAGCCATCTCCCCAGCCCCAGTGAGCACGTTTTAATCAAAGAATTATTCTAAGAAATGATGGCTTACATATGCTTTTACTGTGTAACTTTTGAATGCTTGTCTTCTTTTATGCCATATTTTCTGCCAGAAAAGAGGCTGAGAGGCTGTATCTGCTGGGAGATTTCTGAGTGTGGCATAGGAACAATGACATGATGTCTCTAAACTGAGAGCTGGTTTCTGCATTTGCAAATAAATAAACTGAGGTTCTGAGAGGAAATCTGCCTAAGAACTCACAAGAGGGAAACAAGACTCAGAGCCCAGGGCATCCTTCCCCTGCAGGCCTGCATACTTTTATCCTTTTCACGTTTACTTCCACCAACAGTGATTTTTATTTTCTCAAAAATAAAATCCAAATGTATGGCAAAGATCATATCTAGAATGCTAAGGAAGAATTTAAGGATGTGAAGACAGCAGCTTGCTCATGTGGTCTCTCTGAGCTTGTCAGTGTCTTCTTGCTTTTCTCTGTTATAGGCTTGAGACCAAACCCTGGTCCTCTGTGGCAAGAGCCCTCTGATCATGGGACATTGGCACCTTCTTTCATAGACTCAGTCTAACGAACATCAACTCTCATAGGTCATCTGATGTTAATGTTATTATTTTTTTAAATCTCCATTCCTGACCCTGGGAGTGTCTCTCTTCCTTAGACTCAAATATAATGTGGAGAGCCAGAGAGAATGCAGTTTAGAAAGAGAAGCTGCAGCAGCAGCTGGAGAGCCCTGGGGGCTCTCTCCTTTCAGGTGCCTTAATGCTCGGCTCTCACTGCGAGCGGAGCCTCCTGAAGCTTCATCGCTTAAAGGCAAGTGGCAGGGAACAGAAATGTTTTCCAAAGAATGTCTTCCCCTGAATTCCAAAAGGAGTCCAAATTGTGCCCATGGGTACTCTCATTCTCAGATGGCAAGCCAGTCTGAGGGAAGGCACAGCTCTACTATGGTTCTTTGCCATCTATTCCTTCACTACCCAGATGTGTGGACCTAGACAATTTATTCTACTTTCTCCCATTCAGTTTTACCATCTGGGTGACAATGTCAGTGACCACAGAGGGACCCATGGGGATTCCATGAGTCGGGTGGTACCCACAGAAGTTCCAGGCTCTGGGAGAAGCTTTGTAAAAACAAACGCATCCTCCCTTGGCATAAAGCGTGCAGTCCATCAGACATTTTAGAATGTGCCATGATAACAGTGGCGTGTGACTTTCCTCTCTGCTTTCCTTCTAGATTAGATGAGCCATGCTGTGCTTTAGCACAAAGCCAAAGGAGGGAGGGCAAGGATGACATCAGCCAGAGGGACTGCAGAGAAGCCTATTTGTGTGGAGGCTTCAATAAACATGGGAGGATGAGATCATCGTACCAGCTATTTCAGGAGCAGAACCAGCACCCCCCTAGCCAGACACAGGGGTACCTGGAAACCTGCAATTTGGCCTGACTTGAAATAATAATAATCCTTAAAGTGTATTGAGCTCCTAGCATGTGCCAAGAACCATGCATTAAATACATATTGTCTCATCTTTCTTCATTTCAACCTTACAGCACAGGCGCCATTGATGATGCGCTATCTCCAGAGCCACTCGCAGGCAATGCAGTAGCATTCCCCTGAGACCCTGTGACAATACTAGTTAGGATGTTATTTACTGTCAGGAATATAGGTTCCAATACTGAGGTTTAAAGAAACAAAAGCTAGTCTTTTTTCACCCATTGTCTTCGTACATGTGACTGTGAGCAGTCTCCTTCCTATGGCATCTAACACTTAGCTGTCCTTAGCATACTTGTCTCTCTGCATGAACCATAAGCATTAACCATCCTATCCTTATCCCTGGTGACATGAAGAAGGAAAGGGAAGGACAGACACTGTCTCTGTCTCTTCTGCTCACATACTAAGGACAAAACTGTGGACTCCGGTCATGTCCATGTTCAAGAAAAGGGTGTGAATGAGTTAAAAGTATCTTTAGTTAAGCAGGCACTATAGTCACTACTAACATAGTAGTGAAGAAAGGAATGCCAGCGGACACCTATATCCTAAGTCACTGTCGGCTCTGCTGCTATGCTTGCTGTTGAGAAACACTGAACAGACTATGGCCTGGACTTTAACATTCAACACTAGTGATTATTTTCAGCACTAACACACACTTATAAGGATGTACCTTATCCTGAGAAACATAAGACACAAGAGAGGTGTTTTGCTGGGTGTGGTGGCACACGCCTTTAATCCCAGCACAAGGGAGGCAGAGGCAGGCGGATTTCTGAGTTCGAGGCCCGCCTGGTCTACAACTTGAGTTCCAGGACAGCCAGGGCTGTACAGAGAAACCCTGTCTCGAAAAACAATCAAACAAAAACAAACAAACAAACAAACAAACAAAGAGGTGTTTTATGCAGCTCTGAAGACAAAGGATCTAGCATGAATTAAACAGCTATCATGTACTAATTAGAATGATCACTTCCTACATATACCATGCAAATAGTCTCAGTGCAACTGTTGGGAGATGCCAACACTAAGATTGGGTGAGATGAAGCAGTTTGAGCATATTTATGAATTGAGTTAAATGTCCAAGATTCAAATTCCCAGCAGGTAACGCAGGGTGGATGACTTAGTTACTCTGACTACTGCCTTCCTAAGTTCTGGAGTGGTGTTGCCTCAACAGGCTTACTGTGGGCTAATAGGTTTTTCTACACATAATGCACTTGGGGTAGGAGCTGGTGCCTTATGAGCACTCTACACATGGATAAATGCTATTATGGCTGATAGTGTTAATAATAGTGTCATCTCTTCTGTCTATCATGTCCTATCATGCATAAGACCATGATTGAGCTGTGCTAAATGGTATTTTGAGAATGCAAAAGATGAAGAATGCCCAGAAAGGATAGTGATCTTTTGTTTAAAGGCTTAAAAATAAAAAAGACTCTTACAAAAACAAACAAAAAAGAACAGGGATTTTGTTGGACTTTGAAGAAAGGATACCGTTTTTAACAGGCACAAGTGGCCAAGAGTGTGCCTGAACTCATTCTAGGGAAAGAGATGATCTTGAAGACAGATCTAGAGAACAGAACCAGCAAGTGTGTCATGAGACAGAGGAACAGCATGGGTGAGGACATACGTGGGAGGCAAGGCTGGGAAAGTGGGGTGGTCCAAAGCACAAAGCTAATTTAAAGAGGCTGGCCTTTTACCTGAAATCAATAGGGAGCCCTTGAAGGTTTTGATCAGTACTATGCCAGGGGAAGATTGCCATGGCAACAGTTCTGGGGATGCCTGCAGAGAGGAGTGGCTAGCTCACTCTCCAGTGCCATGGTTAAGGAAACAGGTAACGAGGATATGAATTAAAGCAATGGCCTGGGAAAAAGCCTACTGGAGAACAAATAAAGCCACGTGCAGAGAGAGAAGCAAAGAGAATTCGTGATTCATGTGTGGTGGTATTGGCAGGGGAAATAGGAAGAAGAAGCCTCAACCCACTGCTCTTAGTATCAAACCACTTAAGGTAATAGCAGTTCATGCCCTGCTTATTGAGACAAAGCATATATATATATATATATATATATATATATATATATATATATATATAGAGAGAGAGAGAGAGAGAGAGAGAGAGAGAGAGAGAGTTCTTGCTAGTCCTCAAAGTATTTATTTTGTGTAAGTAACACACTTACTTACCTGTGTGCTCTGTGTATATATTAAATAAATTCAAGGCCTGATTTAGATGATACCTTACCTAAGCAAGCATACCATGGGCTGCTGTAACAAAGAGAAACCCAAGTGCCTTCTTTAAACAAGCTGTACGATAATTTCTCTTCCTCAAATAGATTTAGGAGCACTTCAGACGTGGCTTGAGGGCTTGAAGCTGAAGCGACATTATCATAGCTCTAACTCCTTCTATTGTCCTGAATCTACAGTTTCATCCTCCTAAACCAGATTAGCAGCTCTTCTGTCTTACCATTGTGATTATAGCCAAGCCAGATGAAGGGGGAAAAAAGGAAGGGCCCCTCCTCCTTTAAAACAATAACTCAGAAGGTGCACACACCACTTCTACTCACATTCCATTCAACTGTCTTCCATTCTGTTCAATGCTCATAGCACGTTCCTGCAAAGATGGCTGACATTCGTAAATTGCTACTGAAAAAGAAAAGATACCACCTAGTTAAGAAGCAGATTTCAACAAAAACAGTAACAATAAAAAACAAACCCTGACACCCTCTGAAATCCTACTGCCTTTGCCTCTATTGTGTCTACTAGTGTAGAACAAGGAACTTGGGTGAGACTTGTAATTTTTCCTAAAAATGAATGAATGACAATATTATGTTAAGTATTAGAAATACAAAAGTTGAAACAACATATTCTGGCTTCAAGTAATTTCTAGCCTGTGTTAGGGGGATTGAAAGGTAAAGAAACTAATGTCTTGAAGTTTCTGTGAAAAAGAAAAGGCAGCCTGTGTCAGTTTCTGTGTAAGAATCTACAAAGAAGCAAATCAGAGACTCAAAATAGGGCGGAGGAGGTCAGAAGAGACTTCTGGAAAAGATGATGCTCAGCTGAATCTGGAAAGATGAGTCGCTGTGTTCCTAGGAAACCAAGCAAGGAGAGTCTTTCAAGGACAGCCTTTCAGAGGCTTCCAAGGGCAGAGCTTAAGCAAAGGCAGAAAGTGGAAAAACAAACTGGCATGCGGGGTGGGGCAGCATGGAGTGGGGTGGGGATCAGATGGGGAGAGGAGACTGATAGATAAACGGTGGGGTGAGTAGTGTGATGGTTCACCTCCCATATCAACATCACTGGGTTTTGAGTCTCCTAAAATCCTTCTGTGCTTACCTGTGAGGATGCTTTCAGAAAGGATTACTTGAGGAGGAAACACACACAGTGAATGTGGGTGGTACAACCCAACGGTATGGACGTCCGAACTGAACAAAGGAGAAAGATAGATGTGTGTCAGGATTCCCTTGTTTTCTGTTTTTGGAACTCTCCAAGTGGGAGTAATCCCACTGCCAAGGTGGAGAGTCATTCCTATCTCTGTATCTTTTCCATGAAGAACTGCATCCTCTTCAACTGTGAGCCAAGTCAACCCTGTGTTTCTTAGGTCTTTGTTAGGTACTCTGTCAAGATCGAGAGAAGAAACTAATATTTAGGTAGGTGGGAGCCAGGCTTTGGCTTTCGACTTTACCTTTTTTCTCATGGGAAATGGTACCCCCACTGAACCATGTGAAACATGGATCACTAAGGTGTTATAGGATGCACATGATACAATGATGTAATACATTTTCACTTCTAGAAACTTAAGTGGGGACAGTACTACATGCAGGAGACAGATCTGAAGAAGCCTAGATTTTACTCAAAGACACTAATGTCTAATGCAAGCATAACTTTCCATTATCTAAGACATCTCATAAATACAGATATAAGCATTTTATTTGAAATCAATTAAAGTTGAAGCTGAGTATTTTTTTTTAGATTAAGAAGGCTAATTGATTTTTCTCTCATCATCAGATTTTCTTCTTGTGTTCAATTTTTTACTACCTCTATTTGCTTTTATCTTTTTTTTTTGCTATAAGATGAAATTCACAGTAATACAGTGTGCCCTTAGGCCTTCTGCCTTCTTTACATGAGCCATACTATACGTGAACAGAACCAGGAACACTAATATTTCTTAGAGCTGAATCACTACACTATATGGAAGCCAGAAGCGTCTGTGGTGGTTTGAACAAGAATGGCCACATAGGCTCATATACTTGAACAATTAGTTAGTAGGTAGTAAAACTGAGAAAGGTTGGAAGGATTGAGAAGTGTGGCCTTGTTGGGGTAGGTGTGGCCTTGTTGCCACAAGTGTGTTTCTGAGGGTGGGCTTTGATATTTCAAAAGTCCATACCAGATCCTCTGTGTCTGTGTCTGTGTCCGTGTCCGTGTCCGTGTCCGTGTCCGTGTCCGTGTCCGTGTCCGTGTCCGTGTCCGTGTCTGTGTCTGTCTGTCTGTCTCTCTGCTTGCCTACCTATGGATAAGGATATAAATATATCAGCTACAGCTCCTGCATTATGCCTACCTGCCGCCTTGCTCCACACCATGATGGTCATGGACTAACCTCAATTAAATGCTTTTCTGTTATACAAGTTGTCTCAATCATGGTGTCTCTTCATAGCAATGGAACACTGAGATAGCATCCAAATCACGGAGACATAAAGAGGAGGGGAGTCCAAGCAACTGCCACCTGCCTCTTTAACTGATAAAATAAGAAGGGAGACAAGGAATCTCATGATGCTTGCAGAATCATGCAGCTAAATTATCGCAATAAAGCCAGTGGCTAAGGTTCAAGTCACTCTCAGTTCCAGTCTACACATCTCCCCCTTCTACTCCTTGCGGAGCTTTTCTTCTTCCCAAATACAGCATGTGATTTAAAATGATGATTTTTATATTTCTTTAAATTATAAATTTCTATGATGTGATATGTATACTTTGTGATATTTCCCTCCTAATGGGCACACACCCATAACATAAATATGTACCCAGCTATTTAATTAATGAAAATTTTCTGTAAGCAGCTCTCTGAAGGACGCCACCCCTCCATCCTCCGAGGAGCCACATTATCTTCAAAGTATTGGGAATTTGAAGCCTCTTCCTGTAATTGAAGCTCCAAAAATGTTGATAAAACTCTGAATCACATTGACCCTGCTGACAGTTGCTTCAGGCAGATTCTAGATGGCGTAAAACCCAGACTGCCTGATCACCTAAAATTGTACACAGTGCGATTTCAGGTGACCAGGAAGTCCAGGTCTTAGCTTTTTTTTTTTAATTGTACAATATTTGGCATCTTAGAAAAGAATAAGATACTCTGTTTCTCTCACAAACACATGTATAGCACACTGTACATTGCACATACGCAAACCACATAGTACACCACACACATGCATAGCAGACTATGTCTCACACATACATACATGCATAGCACACTGTGCACCTCTCTCACATAAGTGTTCATGTGTGCTCACACACACATATACACCTTCAGCCTTACTTTCGTCAGTAAACTATATCACTTTGTCCTTTGTAATTCAAGTCTCACACTTGGCGGTGCTTGTTGACTCTTGGCCTCTGTCTACCCCGTGCTCAGCAGGTCAGCATATCCTGACAGCTCCAAGTCTGCCCCCAGCTGTCCCAATCCTGTTTTTTCCCCAGTCTTCACACCTGGATTGGAGCCACCCACAACTCTCCTGCTTCCTGTAGTGACTCCCACGGGCCCCCTTCCATCCATCCCTTAACTCTCCAGTTCTCTCCATGGCAACTAGCATGTCATAGAAATGTAAACCAGTTCATGTCCACTTCTGTAAAAACTGGCTGTCATGCTTCTCTTACGGTATTTAAGGGGAAAGCCTGAACTTCTCACATTGCTTATAGGGACCCTCGGTGACTCAGCTCAGACCTCACTCCAGCTCTCTCAAAGGAGTTCCATAGCGAAATGGCATGTTTACCTGCAGTCAGTGTGTCACTAAGGAAAACAAAGACTTCTGCCCTTATGGAATGCTCCTGTTCTGGGGAGCGAGATGACAGGCATAGTAAATGTGAAATATGCTTAGAATGTGCTACAGGAGGTCAGTGGAATAAAGAAAAGAAAGCTGGGAGAGAATCAGGGCAGGGCTATAGGGATACAGTTACAAACAGAAGACTACACAGTCTCCGCAGCATTTGTGAAAGGTGAGAGACTGAGCGGCAGAGATTCCTGAAGGGGAGGATTATCTGGGCACAGTACAGCAGCTTGTTTTCTGGGTTCAAAAGCCAGGACAACATTCTGCGTCTCTTCCCTCCTAGCATGGGGAGCCTAGAAAGTGAATAAGTAAACAAGGTGACTCACAGGCAAACAGGATGAGAGCAGAGAGTGATGGGAGGCTTCTTCAGTCCAGCAGACTAGTATGAAGACACTAGAGTGGGAGATCACGCAGTTCCTGTAACCCTAGTACCAGCCTTAGTGTTCTCATTAATCTCGTTATGCAAACACACAAAGGGTAGAGCCTAGCACAGTATGCATTCGCTTCACTCGGTGAATTCTTTCACCTAGATGCTTCCAATGCCATCTGTGTGTCCTGTCCTTGCCCTCATCATCTGTTATGACCAGACCTAGTCACCTGACTTTCATGTTCACCCATGATCACTCAGGGGAAAGGTACTGCCTATGATTCACTCTACAGCTACAGCCCCCCAAGTGTAGTGACTGACCTATCCACACTTCAGTGATGTGTGCTAACATAAGGACACATGCCAGTTGTACTGACTGCCTCTGGGTCTGCCTAACGCCAAATCGAAATCCCTTTGCCTGACAATGGGTTAACTCCAAAGTAGGGTGCTGATTATAAAGCACAATCCCTAATTGATGGATGCATTTCTTCTGAACTTGCGTCTCATCTCCATGAGTCACATCTCCTGTGCTTAGCATTAAAAGTGACACCAGGCAACTTCTGAGGCATAGGTCATTTGTTGGAGTCTTGGTCATCCTATACAAAGCTTGATTATCCTGACAGGACTGCACTAGAAATGGACATGCAGGATTTCTGATGAACAGCCGCAGCTTCTAACCATTCTTAGCAGAATGTGTGCCAGAAGTAGACTTCGTCCCACAGGAGTCACTGACAGACACTCCTGTCTTTCCAAGCGAAGCCCAGACATTATGGAACAGAAACACCTGACCCCATTCTGTGCTGTCTTCCTAAAATTTCAGACCCATAGTTTTCAACAGAATTTAGACTCACTGTTGCTATTGTAGCAGTAAGTCTGGGGATGGGAGTTACAAAGCAATGGATAATATCAGGAGAAATCTCATGCTTATGTAATACAGCACAGCTCTTCTATGCCATGTTTACTGTTGCTCCCCCTTAATTGAATGTGGACTTTTTGAGTTCATGCCTGCTTTGACCATAACTAGACTTTTGTACCTAAAAGATTACTTGTCATGTAGCAACTGTGCAATGACTATTTATTTAACAATTAATAAAGGATTTTAACATACACAAATAAACAAGGAAGCGGAGATTAAAGGAGCTCTGGCTCAAGCAGAGGAGGCCAAAGCTCATAGGTTTCCAATGACTATGAGCTAAAGTATCCTTGATGCTCTGGAAAAGCTAGGCTGTTTCTAGACCAATTTCCCCTAAGCACGTCTGCTCTCACCCTGCCCCTGTCAGTTTCTTAGATGAAGAGAGACCTTTCCATGGCTTGTGTTGTGTGTTTACCTCATCCTTTGCCAGGGAGATCCTAGAAACAATTAGGTGCTCCAATTTTTTTTGGTGAATGAGATCTAATGCATTTAAAAATCACAGAGTCAAGTTCTGCATCCGTGCAAGTAATTCAAAACTGAGCTCTTAATTTGGAAAGGAAGGGATCAGCTAATTAATATGCAATGTCAGCAGCCTCCTATATTTTATGGTACAAAACAGAACGGCATGTCCCCTGGCCCAGTCAATTTCCTGTTTATTATCACATTAGACCTATTCCAGGGCAGATGGAAAATTTGAAGGGCATCTCCAGACATTAAGACTGGCATAAATCTTCCAGAATTGCATATGAATACATAATACTCCCCATTAACATTTTTAGAAATTATGGTTTATATAATTTCTTGATTAAATAGGAACTATTTTACCATGTAACTCTGCTCCTTCCAACTGCTAATTTGGTTTCCCCAATCTGTAGTTTTTGGTCTAAGTCCCTGCTAATGTAGGTCTGTCCTTTAAAACAGTGTTAGCTCAAAATTCCTCACCAAAGTTGCTCATTGGTCCTTCCTCTGACCTTTCCTCTGCCTGTTTTGCCTCATCTTTTCATGAGGTAAACAACTTCTCTAGTACCTATAGTGTGGTACCTGTGCCCTTCAGTCCTTGGTGTTGCATTGGGAGCTTGGACCGGCATCTTGGCATCCCCATGCTGCGCAGAGTAGATCCAAGGCATAGAATGCCTTCTAAACTTCTCAGAGCCGCAAGAAGAAAGCAGCAGAGCCTAGATTTGAACTTTGGGCTCATTTGAATAAACTGACTTTGCTAAGAGGAAAGGGAACCAGGTGGCCTTCATAGAGAAGCTGCTGTGCGCCAGGCACTACAGTGGGCACACGTCCTTTGTCATTTCATAGCTGCTTTATGAATCACTCATGCTTATTTCCAAGTTCATACACCAGGGAAATGATGCTTAGGGATATTTCACCAATGTTAACCAGCTACGGATTAATGAAGTGTGTGTGTGTGTGTGTGTGTGTGTGTGTGTGTGTGTGTGTGTGTGTAATGTGTGTT
Source organism: Mus minutoides (assembly GCA_902729485.2). NCBI lineage: Eukaryota > Metazoa > Chordata > Mammalia > Rodentia > Muridae > Mus > Mus minutoides. Next base: position 170,820 of record LR751017.1, on the reverse strand, counting down.
CGCTCGTGTACATGTGTGCACACCTGTGTTGTGACCCGAAGGTTTTTACCTGTCTTGTGCTTTGGGGAAATCTTAGAGCCTCGATACTTCTTGGCATCTACAGATGTAAAATGAGTTTGCAGCGTTCTTTCCATTTGACAACACAGCAGGAGAACCAACTGCAGATCAGAACCAGGAAGCCATCCTTTCCATCCCTTCACCTTATTTTCACACTTTGAAAGTGTAAGGACAGGCAATTTCTTCCAGCTGCCCATTCAGTTATGACTAAGCCTACACTGAGAAATCCAAGTTTGAACTCCACTTCATAATGAAGACTAAAGCTTATTTTTAAAGATAGACACATTCCATAAATATGTATATATTTACTTATGAATATACATCAAAGTTTGTCCTCAAATGTGCCAAATATGAAGGAATCAGTAAGATCAAGCCCAGAGAAATTTTATAGAACAAAGCACAAAAGAGGGTGGTAGCAGACGCCAACCAGGCTAATGTTCAAATGGCCATGAAACGTAGCATGTATAGTTTTCCTTCTTATGGGCCTGCATCATGGTACGCCATGCTGCAGTCGCTCACTCTCCTGGCTGTCAGTGTTCTAGAGGCTCAGCTTGTGCCTGCTGCATTGTCAAATAACATCTCCAACAAGAAACAGTCTAGGGTGCAGACAGCACATGTTGGATCAGATGTTCTTAGGAGGATCCTGTCATCCCACTGAAACAACTTCAGAGAATAACTTTTGACAAATAATATTTTTTCTTAGAAAAAAAAAATGTGAATTACTTTCCATCAATGCTTTCCTCACCTGATCGTAGGTATGTGAGGTGGTAGGACACGTGTGCTTCACAAAGCTTCACTTGGGGTCTCTTATTCTCAGTGGAGGTGGAGAAGCAAGTGATGGACATGTAACCCTTTCTCTGCCTAAGGGTGAAGTGGTTTGATTTCACTTGTGGACATATTTTCCCCCAGCCAGAACAAGTTATGGGAACAATCCCAACATCAGTTGGGACCATACCTCTCAAACACATGGGGGCATGTGTGTTTTATGAAAAGTAACTGTTCTCCTGATTTTCAATCCATAATAAGTTGGGTTCAAAGTGAAAAGGAAACTCCATGCACCAGCATTATAGAAGCATGCTGGGATCCCGTTGTGTCAATTTGTCTCACCCTTTTCCAAGGTTAAACAAAACGGGGCTGGGTGGACCATGGTCAAGTTTGTAGACAAACATGGTCCGCTATTTGAGTTTGTCAACCGTAGTGGGGGAAGATGTCCATGGGTATATTTTACTGTCATCTTGATTATCAAATGCATGCAGGGCACTAACAATCAGTTATTTAGCACAGCATCTACCCCTCTGGTGCACAGAATTGTTTGGGAGCTACAAGATGAGAGGATTCTCCTGAGCAGAAATTGTACCCACAGTTTGATAACTACAAACAATAGTACAACACAGAGAGACTATAAGGGATATATAACATTTTCATGGTTCATTTCAAGATATTTATGGGGTTTTTTTGACACAAAAATTAGTAGGATAGACACCTCATGAGGGGAAAAAAACTAAAGAGGAAGAAGAAATTTGCAGCATATGTAAGCAAGCACTTGAAGTGTTACTCTCAGAAGACAGCTTACAGCCAAGGTCGGAAGTGTTTATCATAGTTCCCTAGGCCTTCCCCAGAACAGGTGGTGTGAAGGATGTGGCCCTGTGTATGGACAGACGAGGAAGGACAGACAATAAGACCCCTGCTTTCCCAGAGGCTCGGACCAAGTGTTTCTCCTCTTTTGCAAAATTCCTTCCCCTGTCCCTGCCCCTTCCTGGTTCTCTTTTTCATCATCACGCAATCACACCTGTTGCTACGATTTATAAATGGCTCCCTCTTGTGGCGGGTGTTGTACATAGCGCTTTAAATGAGCTCCTTTTGCTAGCTATTTGCCTGGTCCCCTGAAGACAACTGGTTTGCTAATCCCGACCTGTAAACTTCCACACACAAATTCTATTTTTAAAAAGAAACAAAAAATAAAATGCTATGTATACAAAGAAAATGCTAACACAAGATAAAGAGATGTTTCTTTGAGGAAGAAAGATGCTGTTTTTATATATCTTTTTCATGTTCAATTTGTAGAATCAAAGAACAGAACCAAGGCACAGGTAAATTCTGACTAATGCAGTATCCTGCATATTAAGTTATCACATTTTTCATTAATCTTCTGAAGAAGTCAGTTATTATCCAGGAGATGGCATATAACATAGGTCTAATAACAACAAGAAGAAATGAGATGCAGAGATCCCTGATGCAAAGACAAAGGAAAAGGTGACCCAAGGGACCAGTCTGAGGTAACAATAAGGACTTCTCTGCTGGCTTTGAGCCATACCACAGCATAGTAGAGATATGTGTGCTCCTCCAGTTTCCATAATGAGAAGGCAGGCAGAGCTTCCCTGAGGCCACTTAGAGAGAGATAGGGCTGGTAAAGAGACCTAAGCTTGTGCTAACACTGGCTTCCCAGGAAACACCTGAATTACATATTTTGTAATATTCATATTAAATGGGGGGTTTTGTTTCTGTGTGGAGAATTTTTCCAGTATTGGTGACATTATCCTCTGGGCTCTGGAGAAAAGCACATATTAGAAACCCTGCTTGGTAACTCTTTGAGATCATGTAATGCACATACATCCAGAACGAACCTCCAGTCCACACCCGCTTCATAGGGTGGTGGTGACAATAAGGTAAAGCTTTGCTCAGAGCCTCGCCATAGAAGGTCTCCAGGGCACAGTGAGTGGATGCATCACTTGCTCCACAAAAGAATTGGAAAGTTGAGGGCTAAGGACCCTCTGCACCTTTCTAGAGATATTCATGCAGAATGAAAGGGATTTGACTAGACATAAAACTAGGCTAACATTTGATAGCCTAGATTGATGATCTCTGGCTGGAACATGAGATCATTGCAGCAAGATGATGCCATTAACCAACTGGGTCTCATCCCCAATTAATACATTGAAGCCCAAACACTCCGGACCTGGAATGTAATTATATGTGCACATAGGGCCCATTAAAGAGGCAACTGATGAGCCAGCAAGGTGACTTCAGTGGATAAATGAGCTTTCCGTGCAGTTCTGGAGACCTGAGTCCGATATTCAGAACCCACAGAAAGGTTAGAGGAGAAAATTAATTCTTCAAGGTGTTCTTTGAACTGCACCAGGCTTACTGTAGCATGTGTACTCTCCATCCCAACACACACACACACACACACACACACAAATTCAAAAATATTTAAAGAGGCAACTGAATCAAAATGAGGCTGTCAAGGTGGGCCCTAGCCAATCTGACTAATGTCCTAAGAAGAGAAAATTTGGACAGTCAGAAAGAACCAGAGAGGCACAGATGGCCCAAAACCAAGCGGGGAGACCATAAACAGGATGTCATTTTCCTGAAAGCCATGGAGAGCATCCTCTGCAGGTCCCAGTAGCATTGCATGTGGATGTCATTCTTCAGCTTCCAGGTTGTGAGAAAGCCCTTTTTGTGGCATACATCAGCCAGGCTGGGGTGTTTTGTCACAGCAACATTAGCAAACTAATGTCTACAATCAGGTTTCTATAAATACAAACAGAAAGCACTTCAGTTCATTACTTATATATCATAATATACAGCTGAGCTGTTATATAAAATGTGGGTCAGTGTTGAATCAATATTGGACTTGGCACCTAAAAGTTCTCTTCTAAATTGGAAGTATTAATAACTATATGTAGTATTAAAAACTATGAATGCAATAATATTCATAGTTTTGTCAGTTAGCAGGTATTAAGTCCATGTGGCAAGTTTGACAGGTATTAAGTCTCTTAATACTGACATATCCTTTCAAAATAATTAATAGTATTCCTACTTTACAGGGGATCTTAGGACCAATCATTGAACCTGCCTGTGATCAAACATTTGGCATTGGGGGTGTGCAGAATTCCCTCTCAGAACAAGTTGTTTCAAAAGCTTGACTTCTGTCGATCGTTGTGTAGGTATCCACAACCTCCTGTCCCACTCTTAGCACCCACTCTGAGCTTCTTCTCTGGAATGAATTCTTCAATAGAACTGAAGAAGACCTGGAATTCAATGTCGTACATGCATGACTGTGACTGACTAGGGTACAAGGAACCGTTTTCAACCAGAGTAGGTCCAAGGAGAGGTTTTCCAGGTAGCGTCATTGTGGTTCTCTCCTTAGCACTAAGCCTGTGTCTGTGGGCTGAGGTATGGAGGCACAGAACTCTGCGGCCATAAAAGTGCCCAGTAGGCAAAGGAAACGGAAAGATGTGTCTTCGATGTCCCTCTTTTAAATGCACTGAATATTCTAATACATGCATCTTTGCCTGAGTGGCCATTCAACTCTCACAAGCAGACTCAGAGTAAAGCATTCCTGAACTCAGATCCAGGGGCTCACTAGCAAGAAAATGGAAGTGATTAATCGGAATATGTAAATGACGTAGACATATAGGGATTTTAGCAATCAGTCTCAAAGAAGAGGCTCTTGGTTTAGTGAAAGTAGCCAATTACTGGAGCCAGAGACAGGTCAAGGAGCCTCGTCAGGAGGAAGAATTGCTGTGGCACTGGGTGAACTCATTTCCATTTTTAATGTGTCAAATGATTCTCTATTTTGTCTGGTGCTGAATCTTGCTTCCAGCCCTCCCTAAACTACATATGCCTCTGACCTTCCCCTTGGGATCCCACTGTTTTCTTCCTGGTTCTCAGAGCTTCTTAGCCGGCCTTGGCTTTGCAGTTGGTCTCCCTGAATTAGCTTTCCCACTCCAAGCTATCCTCCAGCCATTGGCCCTTTCTTGAATCATTGAGACTCAGTCACACCTGCTTATATCTGAAGCACCTCATGGTCACTGTTCATATCCATAATATTTTTATGAGCCTGTACCAGGAAGCCCCTATTCTGTTCACACTTACCTCCAATCAACTCCCCTATTAATGTTGGAAATTCTATACTCTGATTCACCTCCAAGTGTTTGCTTGTGTCAAATTCCTACCTGGCCCAGTATGCTCTATGAACACTGTACTGCAGTTAAAAGCACAGACATAGGAATAAGATAGTCCAGGCTTGATTTCTGCAGCTGTTGTTTTTCGGCCAAATAACATTGGACCAGGCACCTAACATCTCTGTCTCATTCAATTTGTGGTTAACATGGAGAACAGTAAGCATAATGTTGATCCCATAATTTTTATAAAATAATCTCTGTAAAGGACTCAGCCTAAGTGACAGGTATGCAGTAGGCATTCAGCAAACGGTGATGGTGGTGGTGGTGGTGGTAGTGAGGTTATGGTGGTTGTGGTGATGGTGATGGTGATAATGAACATCCACCACAAGTCGGGGCATTGAAAAGCAATGATGACACATGAAAAAGTGCTTTGCATTTGTATATCTCATTTTTACAACAATATTGAATTAATTACTGAGTCTCTTTACTATTTCTCCTACTTCCTATAGATGGAGAGCAATGAATGACCAGGAAATAAGGAAATGCTCACTGGAAGGAAGAATAAGTGAGTTTCATCCAGTGCGTAGATAATTTCGTCCAACAGCAAAACCACTATTAATAAACATGTAAATTACGTTGATTTTATCGCCTAATTAAATTACTTTAATTAAGGTTAATGTAAAATTTTTAATTACAAGGCGAGGGAAAGTCTTCTTATTGCCATATGGACTGAAGGTGAGTACCACTTATCTAAGAACTCATTTGTTGTGTGTGTGTGTGTGTGTGTGTGTGTGTGTGTGTGTGTGTGTGTGTGTGTCTGCCTGGAGCTGCTCTCCCTTATGCTATTCCTTGGAGCAATGTTGTTATCACAGGTGCACAGCCTGGAGATGGGATGTGGACCAAGATGAATAGGCTGGATAGAATATTGTCCAACTGTGTAGATAAAGAAACTGATGCAAGATTTGGGTCCGGTGAATCAGTCACGGAGCTAGAGCTATCTCAACACTGTCCTTCAGGCTGTCCTCCTCTGCAGAATGACAGCTTGAAGATAGCCTTTCATAGCTTCCCATCCCTTCTCAGGAAGATTTCTATAGGTGACAAAGCAAGACTTCCTCTGCCCCAATGTAAAGAGAAGCCCAGGGAGGAAAGAAGAAAGCAGGGGATGGAGAAGGAGAAGGGACCAGTGTCTGTGGAAGCTACTGAATTTTTAAGAAGAAAGGTGTGTGTAGGATATCTTGGATTCCTTTCTTTCCAAACATGTTTGCTTCTGTCTTGCATTAGGAATAGACTCAAAGTTTGTGGCTTGCCCCACATTTCAGTTACTTTTCTGTGGCCGTGACCATGGCCACATAACCAAGAATAAAGTTATAGAAGAAAGAATATTTTGCTTTATGGGGCCAGAAAGATAAAGTCCACAATGGTGTGGGAGACCGGCATGGACAAGGAAGCAAGATCACATTACCATTCATATGAAGGATGATGGAGGGAGAAGAGAGGGGGAAAAGAGACGGGGAGAAGGGAGAGAGATAGATGGGGAGGGGAGAAAGAAGGAACTGGAAATGGGGTGAGATCCTCAAAGGCCACCTTCAGTGGTGTACTTCCTCTAGTGAGGTACTATATTCTAAAAATCCTATAACATCCCTAGACAATGCCACCATATAGAGGAAAAGTGTTCAAATACAGGAGTGTATGGAAGGTAGTTCTAATTTAACCACCATGCCCCGTGTCTTCCTTAAGCAAGACATTACTCTACATGGATTCAAAGAGAGCTGGGTTTTCCTGACTCCTCTTGGAGGTGTTTAATACCCAGGTCCAGAACACTCATCTAGGGAGTAATGTAGTTGAGAAAAAAAGGGGGGGCTCTCTGTGTTATTCTTCGATGGTGACTAAGTAAACGCATTCCAAAGTGCATGGACAGGGAATTAGCAGGAGACTCATGGGCAGAGGATGCCATTCTCTACAGAGAGATGTATCTCTTTCCCACTCTTGCTCCTGAAAATAAGGTCCAGTTTATTCACTTTGATGGCTGGCTCTTTTTCTGAGGAAGAAGAAAGGCTCAGTGCTGTTCTTTGTCACTTACATTCTGTGCCTATGTTGGCAGTTATAACGCCCAGAATATTAACAGTGTCTATGGTAACAAGATGACAACTTGTGATCATTGCACTTTGGCCCATTTGTGCTTTTTATTTCCTCCCCGAACTACTTTACAGTGTGTGTGTGTGTGTGTGTGTGTGTGTGTGTGTGTGTGTGTGTGTAGCAAACAATGCAAGTAGATTTAAAATAGGTCTGCAATAATAACATATTTTTTTGGATATGAGGTAAGAGGGCAGCCAGAAATACATGTGCCCATGCAAGTGACCTTTCATCCTGCTCATTTGATTATAGTCATAGTAACCCTGTTCAGAGAATCATCCCACCACTTGATGTTCGCAACCCAAAGCAAAACTTCTGGAGGAAAAGTCAGAGGCTCATAGAAAGTCTCTGGTTCTCTCTCTAAATGTTCATTTCTAGGAAGCACTTTCTCTGGCACCTATATATATGAGGTAAAGATAAAAAAAATGCCAGGTTTGATGTTATAAATGTTGTTTTGTACTGAAAGGATTTGTGTTAGAAGTTTGGTCACACATGTGGCTATGTGAAGATGGGGTAGAAACTTTAAGGGGTGTGGTCTATTGAAAGGTCATTAGGTCACTGATGGAACTGCCTTCGGAAAGGATGAAGATGAACCTTTGGAATCCTTGTTTGCTCAATCTAGAATGTTGTTGCAGAATGGCCACTCCCACCCTTGGCTTCCTGTCTTGCCACATGGTCTCTGGACCAGGTATGAATTCAGCAACTTGCCCAAAGGTGACAAACTTAATGTCATAGGATTATAATTCTCTCCATTCTATCCTTCACGTTACTCTACTATGCTGACATCACATATCTATTACTCATTTGCTGAAGTTTCCCACCCATGAATGAGAAAAGGTTCTGTCATTGTGAGTCTGTGGGTTGAATAAGAATGTGCTCCACAGGTTCAGATATATAAAACTTGATGTCCAGCAGGTGGCACTGTTTGGGGGAAATTGCAGAACCTTTGGGAGGTGGAGCCTTTCTAGAGGATGTATGTCACTGGAGATAGGCTTTGGAAGTTTAAAGCCTCAGCTTTCTGTTCTTGCTCTCTGATTACTATTTGCATTTGAAGATATATGTAGTCAGCTTTCTGATCCTGCTAGCAAGCCTGTTGCAATGTAGTACTGACTCAATGGAGTCGTATCTCCATGGAAATGTAAGCCTGAATAAACCCTTCCTTCTAGATGTGGCTTCTGGTTGTAGTGTTTTAATACAGCCGAGACATGGTTCATATACTCAAGGCTGAACTGATGGACTCACCCTGTTGGTTCTGTCTTCCAAAATGAAGTTTTGTACTTTTGGCCAACAACAATGAGCTTAAAGAGATGTTTTCTTTATATAGTTCTCAGTTCTAGATATTTTGTTAGAGCAAGAGAAACTGGAATAATATGAAAATCAAAAGTATTTTGAGAAAAAAGAGGTGGCAAATTTAAGGACCAGCCAGTGAATGGAATTTTAATATCACAGGATAGACTGGGACTTAAAAGTAGAGGATTCTAGAATGTTCTGTTGTTTGAACTATAACTCAGGCTATTCTTTTTTGATACACAGTCGCTGTTTGTCTTGCTGTTATGTTCCATCGGCATATCAGGATCCCAGAGACTTTAGGGATATAGGACATTTGGTTCCTTTTAGCTAAAATCTGCACTGTGTTGTGATTACATGGCCCCTCAAATGGTACTTACTGCACATTGTGCCTTTTATGACATTTCTAAAACCCTCTATTAGAAATCTGAACAGCGTTCTCCACTGGATTATAAAACCATTGAAATAAATCAATGTTCCAGACTCAGATACCTGGCAGATCCTCTACTCTTAGGTTTAATTGGATCAGAGTCATAACGATACTGAGTTTGCTTCATCCTTTTATGAGAGGCATGACAATGGCCTTTGTGTCTCCACCAAAACTCCTCATGTACTGGAAAGTCCAAGGTGCCATTTTCAGAAAAAAGTTTTTCTTTTATTAAATGCCAAGTAATAAAATCTTATGCTTCTGTCCTTGTTTCATTCCTATTGCTCTGATAAAGCACTAATAAAAAAAAAAAACACCTAGGAGAAGAAAGAGTTTATTTCATTTTATAGGTTACAGTCCATCATTGGTGGAAGCCAAAACAGGGGCTTTATGTGGAGACCATGGGAGAAATTCTGCTTACTCCAAGTTTACCTTCAGCTAAGTTTCTTAAACAGCACAGGATGACCTGATTAGGGATAGCACTGCCCACAGTGGGCTGAGTAGTCCTACACTGACTAGCACCCAAGATGTTTACCGATATGCCCCTAGGCCAATCTGATGGCAGTAAATCCACTTTTGAGGTTGGCTCTGCCCAGGTGAGTCAAAGGGACAATCAAGACCACTCATCTTTTTTCTATGCCTTTTTATGTATGCCCCGAGGCCCATCTTATGTGCTTATTTAGTGAGGCTTTTTGAACACTATCAATGTAAATTCACTGGTCTTAATTTGAAATTACAAAGCCTTACTAAGCACAGAGACTTTCCCAATTAAACAAAACAAAACCCCTAAAATGTTTACATAAAAACACATGTTGACTGCGTACTGGTGGCTTGACCCTGCTCCTTTACCCATCACTTATTTATGCTTTGAGAATGAAGAGGCTATCGCAGGACCTTTGACACTGCTTATTTATCCATCACTTACTTAGGCTTTGAGAATGAAGAGGCTATCCCGGGACATATCTACTTCTAGGATGCTTAGGTCTCGATCTTGTTTAGAGGGAATATTAGCTACTTTTCTCATCGCTGTGACAGAAGATCTGATAAACAACCTGAGGGAGGAAAGATGTCATTCCACTTTTCCTGTTAGAGGGTTCAGTTCATAGTTGCGTGGCCCCCATGTGTCTGGGCAAAATACCACAGTAATAGGGTAATAGGAGCATGTGGTGGTAGAATTCTGTTAATGGTGGACAGGAAGCACAGAGAGATACGGAAATCAGTGACGAATGGAACGCATCAAGAACTCAATCCCCAGCGACTTACTTCCTCCAATTAGGTCTCACCTCCTCCTAAGTGTCCCATTATGGAGCCATCAAGTGGGCGGGGGGCATGCACACAATGCATGAATCTGTGGAAGACACATAAAAGTCAAAACATAACAAGAGAACAACAGGAAATAAGTAAACAAAACTTTAAGACGATAGCTTTAGGTAGTGGCAAATACAAATAGGAAATAAAATAGGCCAACTAATAAAATAGGAAGGGATTGAGGAGGAAGGGCAATTTTCAAACAGCAACTTCTATATATGGGGAGATTGTTTTGTGAGTGTTTGGTGTTGAATTTGGGTCAGAAAGGATATTATTATGAACTACTGGAGGCTGGGTGTCTTGCAAAGAAAAAAGGTTTGTTTGGGCTATGAGTCTGTCCATAGACAAGGGCCTGGATCTTTAAATAGTCTTCTCTAGCCTTAAGACCCGGAGCAACTCACGGGAAGAGAAAGAGATGTGAATTATGGTTTTTCTCTCTCTTCCTACAAAGCCACCAAGCATCCATTACGATGGCCTCATCCTGTTGTTTTTTCTAATCCCGATTGAATCCCAAACACCAGAAGTTCATTAACTTAATTTTCCACTCTGTATTTCATAATGGGGATCAAATCTCAATGCAGAGATCCCTGGAAGACACACTCAACCCATCGACAGCACAGGCACGTGTGTCTGCTGACGGATACCATAGGAAAGCTGGGACGTGTTGCTGTCTGGTGTGTGTGAGGGTGTTTCTAATCCAGACAATTCCTTTTCCTTTAGCCTTTTCTCTTCAGAATTTCTTTTTTCTGATTTGTTTCTCTGTTTCAACTCATTCTGGATCGCTGATTTACTTATAAAGGGACCAGGGCTAGCCTGCTCTGAACTAAGGTCAGGTCCCATAGACTGTTTCAGGCACACACCTCCCATCTAACCAATAAACATCTTTCTCTATTGAGGATGGCCACAAGTCTTCCAATTCTCTGTTTCATTCTCATATGACAGTCAGCTTCTGGGGAAAGTATTCTAACATACCAAGCAGTTTATTGCTAGGCCAATCCTAGAGTCAACACTTTCACCCTTCTAGAGAATCTCTGGAGGCTCCTCCCTTCTCTGTCCTTCTCTGTCCTCTCCTTCCCCCCCCCCCTCTACAGGTACCCATTGTGGTGGCTTGAATGTTTGGCCCAGGAGTAGCACTATTTGGAGGTGTGGCCATATTGGAGTAGGTGTGTCATGGTGGAGGTGGGCTTTGAGATCCTCCTCCTACCTACTAGGAATATAGACCTCTCAGTTCCTCCTGCACCATGCCTGCCTAGGTGCTGCCATGCTCCCACCTTGATGATAATGGACTGAAACTCTGAACTTGTAAACCAGCCCCAATTAAATGTTATCCTTAGAAGAGTTGCCTTGGTCAATGGTATCTGTTCACAGCAGTAAAACCCTAAGACTCCCTTCAGCGTCTCCTTGGTCCTGCTCATCCAACTCTCCTAGGCAGACAACTGCTCTTCCCCTGTAGACTAAGGCTGGATCCCCAACTTTGCTCACAGCTATCTTGTCCTCCCTACTCCACCTGACTGACAGTCATGAGGGAAGACTGGGCAGTAAGGAGTCATGGTACCCCAGGGCAGGAGGAGAGCTTCCCTAACCTGCCCGTTGGGTAATGGGACATTTGCCTTCTGCAAATAATGGTGCCAGTGACTGACCAGATTGCTTCCTCTGCCATCAGCAAACCTGAACTACATTTATACTCCACACTACTGCCAAGAAGGCTCTTCTGGACATTGTCAAAACTGTTCCCACCTTGCCACTTGAATCTCACCTTAAGGAGTGTCACCTCCTCAATGGGGACTCCCAGGACAGTGTCCAATGGCTCCTGTGATTCAGTTTACATACTAGGAATAATTTGACTCACATTTGCTTTAGTTCTGGCCTTCTATCTGTCACTCAGGTTTTATGAATTCAAGGGTTTCAAACCTTTGGTGGAGAGCAGGACAAACTCAATGCCAGGGTTTCAGTGTTTCCCCTGAAGGATGCTAATGGAGTTGGAGGGCATGACTGGCTTGCCTGCAGCAGGAGTTAGGAGCCAGGCAGAAATTAGGATTCTGATTCTGGTGTTCACACGCGTTTCTCAGCTGTCTTCCCACCTACATGTACAAGGGGCTACCCCCAAACTACCAGACACAGTATCCCCCAGGAGCCCTGAACAGAAGCATTGCAATCATCAAGCCGGTGGGTGAGGTGTGAGCATGTCTAATTGAGCAACTTGAATTTTTACCTGCAAAGGCAAGCAGAGGAGGTGGAGGGTGGAGACTGAACATAAAGCTGCAGCCTCAGCCTCAGCTTCTACCCACTCCCTTTTATTTTCTCCTCTAGCTCAGGGGAAACCCCAACGCCCACGGGGTCTGGGGAGCTCCCGCTTCACGGCCTCAGGATTCATGACCCAGCAGAAGCAGCAGTAGAGGCCTCACAGCCATGGTGATGGGGGACCTCAAGGCTGTCTTGGGTAGGGGGGCGGCGGTGGGAGAGGCGGGGCTATGCCTGGGACTCCTGCAACCAAGGGGCGGGACGATGGAGCCCCACCCCTGCAAAGGAGGGAGGGAAGTAGAGAGCGCTGCGGGTGGTGAGCGCTCTGCCCGGGCGCGCCTGCTTCTGCTGCTGCCACTGCCGCTGCAGCGGGGCTAAGGCTAGAGCAGCGGGCTGGGCGCGGGCGGGAGAGGGGAGGAGGGAGGAGGCGGCGGCGCGTGTGCCAGGCAGGCGGGCGGGCGGGAGGGCGGGCGGGAGGACGGCTGGCACAGGGCTTGTAAATAAACTGCGATGCTGTCTCGGGCTCGCCGGCCCGGGTGCCGCCGTCGCCGCCGCCTCCCTGGAGCTTCGGTGCCAGGCTCCCGCCGTCGCGCGCCCTAGCGCCACCGCGCCAGCCTCTCGCGCCCTCGCCGGGCTCCCCGTGGACCCCGGCTTCCCGCGCCGCTCCGGGTCCCACAGAGGACCCGCTCGGAATGTGACCCCTTGACTCCCCACCCGACCTCCCCTGCCCCCGGGAGGCCCGCCTTTGCCTGCTTTTGGGGAAGGTGGGCGGGGAGGGGCGCGCGGATCATGGCATTGGAGTTCCCGGGCTTGCAGCCGCCGCCGCCGCCTCGTCCACGTACCCCAAGTGCTCCTACTTCCCGGAGCAGCAGCGGAGAAGCGCCCGGTGGGGGCGAGGCAGATGGGTCTCAAGGCTCGCAGGGCGGCGGGGGCGGCCGGCGGGGGCGGCGGCGAAGGGGGCGGCGGAGGCGGCGGGGCCGCTAACCCCGCTGGAGGGGACTCGGCGGTGGCCGGCGACGAGGAGCGGAAAGTGGGGCTGGCGCCAGGAGACGTGGAGCAAGTCACCTTGGCGCTAGGGGCCGGAGCCGACAAAGACGGGACCCTGCTGCTGGAGGGCGGTGGCCGCGAAGAGGGTCAGAGGAGGACCCCGCAGGGCATCGGGCTCCTGGCAAAGACCCCCCTGAGCCGCCCAGTCAAGAGGAACAACGCCAAGTACAGGCGCATCCAAACTTTGATCTATGACGCCCTGGAGAGACCGCGGGGCTGGGCGCTGCTCTACCACGCGCTTGTGTGAGTACCTGGCCTCTTGGGGCGCCCCTTGGCGGCCGTGCACCTTAGGGTTTGGGCCAGGGCTGGCATAGTGTTTGTGTCTTTGGCCACTCAGAAGTGCTCTTTGGCTTGGGTTGGGGATGGAGGGACAGCAGTCTGGCCTTAGCCAATGGTTCTCTGCGGTGTGACGGAGTGCTCCTGGTGCCTGGGACAGCAGGCTTAAATGCACCATACGTGATTTTCAAGCTAACTTGGAGATTTGAACTGGCGAGTGCGCGCAAGTGCGCGTTTATTGTATGTTCTGGGATATTGACATGGAAGCTTAAAAGAAATAGATGATATTTCTAATGAAGCAGTTGAGTTGGACAAAAAACGGTCCTTTCCTAAGCACTGGTTCTTCTTGGGATGAGTAGCTTGCAATCACCACTCAATTTAGATGATATATCCCAGAGTTGAGGATAGTAGTGGTGCACACTGCCCATAAGCATAGTGCCTATGTACATGCGTGTTCCATGCGTGTGCAATCCTTCCTTGGACTGGATGCTGATGTCAAAGAGAAATGGGTTTTGCTCTAACTGGGGGCTTAGACAGACCAAAATGCAGGTCTTTGTGTTCTTTTAGTAAAATGAATAGGAGAATAGAAAAGGGGCGGGATTTCCAAGCTTAGTCCAAAGGGTTGGCTTTTAGCAGAGCCAGAGGTAAGGTGAAGCTATTTGATGCTGGAACATCCCTATGATTTAGGTGCAACATCCCATAGTTTAGGTTCTACTATCTCTGTAGGTACAATTGTTGCCCATCTATTGGCTTGGCTGACCAGGGCATTGGACACCCGAGAGTCCGGTAGGAAGTTTGTCCCCTAGGACTCCTCTAGAAATAATCTCTATGCTAGCCCAGAAGGTAAATGCTAGGCCGGAAGGATAATGGAACTCCAGATATACCGATTACCGGGATGCAAAATACACACCCGTATTTAAAAAGGAAGAGAGGGTACTATCAGAGGGATTCCTCACCTAGGACTGGAATCCTGAGTGCCACAACACCTGGGATGCGTGTGACAAGGCACTTCTTGATACCAGCTGCTTCCTGGCTTTGGCTTAGGAAGCTGTATGGCTGTCACGGTTTGGGTAGTAAGTAGACTATGACCATGACCCTTCCAATTTAAGGCAGTTGGTTTCCCTCATGTTGACCCTTAACTGACAAAGAGGGAAGAAGTCCAGAAATGTCTTCTGTTTTTTTAAGTACCTGCCTGTCTTTTGAGGTTGGAAGAGATTTTCCTGGTTTGGCCACCAGGTGGGGCATCCACACAGGACGGCAGCTTTGTGCAACAGGTTTCTTCCAGGTTACAAAAGCCTTGGAGAAGGCGTCCCTGAAAACTCAGGAAGCAGCAAGAATAAGGATGACGTACCTTGCCAGAGACTTGGATTTCGGTTGGTCATCCCTTTGATTCCTCTGTATTTTCAGGAAGCGTCTGACCCAAAGCTTAACATGTGTTGTTCTTTCATAGTGAAATGAGGTTTAGCTGGCATTCATTCTTTGGTCTCTAGGACCATTTTCAAATTGAAATGAAATGCATGCTAAGTTATATGTAGTTTTAAAAGGTTGAACAAATTATCTGAGTGCAGGTCCTATGTCCCTTTGCATAAAGTTGTGTTTAGTGTGTATTCAATGGCTTTGGAAACTGGGTTTAATGGAAGCTTGAGATTCCCTCTTTCTTCTCCTCCCACCTTTTCTAGCTGGAATCTGAAGCTTTGCCTTGCCCAATCTGCAGAGAGACTAGATAAAGCCTATTATAGAAACAGCTACAATGTTATTTTACTGTATACTTGTTCATATCTTAGAAACCGGTTTGTAAGTGCCAAACCTATAGCCAGAGTTTCCCAGAGAAGACCTCGGAAAACTTAAGACCATTAGAAGGTGTCAGATAAATACACAGTGTGCTGGATTCTCACGTGACCACAATGAGGTAATGCTTGTAACTTAAGCCTCATGGATGAAAATTTAACCACTGCAAGAGATAAAGACAGCTGTCCAGCATTGCAGGGATAGTGGTTCTAAACGCATCTGGCTTTCTGGCTACACTCAGATCCCATTTCTGACCCTTGGGGCATTTTACTAAGCATTGCTGGGTGCCCATTGTCCATTGATAATGCAAGGCTCTTGATAATCAGTTTTTCTAGCTCAAGTAGGAAATCAAACTAGGATCCAATCAGAACCTAGGAGCCACTGTTAGGAAAATGGGATGTGGGCTGGAGCTAGGTTTTGTGGCTTCTGATAAAAGATAGGCTTTATAGGAAAGCCCTTCTTGGGCTGGATTTGGGTTCCTAATAGTCAGATAAGCTTACCAAGTGGCTGCGTTTTAAATCCTTCCTCAAGCCCAGGAGGAACCCAGACAAGGGAACACAGCTGAATCTTCATTGACGATTCCGGATTTTGCAGAATTTTAAAATTCAGGATGTGAAGTGCCCATTATCCTGTGCTGGCCCCTTGGCTAATGGCAGGAGGGGCCCAAGAAATCCGGTTGACCATGAGCTCATAGTTCAGTACGCTCTCTTTCTTTTGTAAATTAACCAGGCCTGTCAAGTGAGGTTTCTTTCTCTCCTCTGTCCTAAATATAAAAGTGAAAATCAATCGTTTCTCCCACCTTGCTTCCTATGCCTCAAAGGCCCATCCCCCACTCCTAGCTGTTCACCTTCACCAGGAACCTTTCCTCAGACTTCAATCTGCCTAGGTTCAAGTTGCCTGCCCCCTATGCCTTCTCCAGCCATATAGAATTATGTGTGCTGCTCTGAGCTGATGTGCTTGCTTCTCTGCCCCATGAACCCCAAAGCTTCTTGAGAGTGAAAGTGGGATGTATTTCTCTCTCTTTTTTTTCTGATTTTTTTTTCTGTTTTCTTTTCATTCTCAATCCCCGGAAGACCATAGAAGCCATGATAGGTACTTAGTAAGCATTTGCTGTGTGGATACATAGCAGAATTCTCTCAGGATTCTAGTTAATCAAGACTTTGCTGTAACAGCTTTACAGTTACAACAGCGACAGCAGTAAGCAGCTGGAGTCAGCACCACAGGGTTTTAAGAGGAGAGTCGTCCTTGGAAGTGTTGGGCTTTGGGGGGGATGGACCAGGTGGAGTCCTTGGTTGGCTTCAAGAAAAGATCTCTGCAGGCCTGTCTTTGGCTAAGGCAAACTTTGATATTACAGGAAACATGCTGGGTTCTGAGTTTGCATATATGGTTTTGCAGGCACTAAGTAGGAACGAACTGGAAGCTGAGGATAGTGGGCCTGCCACATTGAAGAATGGTCTCCATGCTTAAACTAGCAATCATGATGCAATAAGCATACATTAGGTACTCAGCAGTCAGTTGATACTGAATAAGGATCTACTTAGAAGTCACACATACCTGATACTGTCATTGTCCTGAGCCTGTTGGGAGAGAGATGCCATCTTCATCTTGGCATTGGTGCTAGCTTGGCACTGGGAAGGCATCCTGTTGCCCTGGCCATGTCTTTGCAGCCAGCTGGGTATTGTCCCTTGCCACCTGTTAGCAAAACAAAAGGAAAGGATCTGGAAAAACACCTGCTGCTGTTTTCTAAGGGAGGCTGCCTCCAAGCATCTGGCAGGCAAGGCTGGTTGCTTAGAGCCTTTTCTCCAGCCCCGGAACAGAAAAGACCTGGCTGGTGGCCTTAGTCTGAAGAGTTTACCCAGCGGTTGATGGAAAATATCTACATGTGAAAAATAAAGAGATTTGACAAATACTTCCTGTTTTGTGTCTCCTCCTGGTCATGTATAATCTACCACCTTTTCTCCCCCTACCCCCATGAAATCCACACCCAATCTACTCCATGACAATCTCACTCCATTTTTCTCGTTATTGTCTGATCTCCTTGCCTTGATCTTTGCTCCTCTGTCTGGTCATTTTCAAGCTTCCTGAGTTGCATTAAGGGGTAGGTAAGGTAATAGTTCAACAGCCAATTGTATTTTGTTGTTGTTTATTTTTAAGATTCCATTTTAATCACAATGTTTCTCTTTTCCCTTTTCTGTTTCCAAACTCTCCTATAGGCCCCTTTCTACTCTCCTTCAAATCCATGACCTGCTTGTTAATCTATAGTTATTACATGCATATATGTATTTGTGTATACATATGTATTCCTAGATGTAACCTGTCTAGTCTATATATCGGTGCTTTGTATGTTTTCGAGACTGACCATTTGACACTGGTTTCCAACTGGTGTACTCTTCCCTGGGGAACTACCTCTCCAGCTCCATTCAGTAGCCTGTAGTTCTTGTCTAGGGTTGAGACCTCATGGACTTTCCCCCATTTAGTTCGTCACATTTATTGATGTCCAAATATGCACTAATTACAGACATCTTCCTCAGTTGAGTCTTTGAAGCCAAGCTGAGAATCTTGGCTAAATAGAATGATAGACTGTCTTTTCTTAGGTTCTTGCATCCTCTTTGTGGACCATGCCACCATTCGCAGCATCTGATTTTGTCCTCTGATGGCTGATATGTGATGCAAAGTGTTCTGCAACTTGGTGGACTGGCTTGCTTGTTTGAGGGCTGCTTAAGCCACGCCCTCCAAAAGTTGCAGGCCTCTTGCCTGTTGATGGAAATGAATTGGGAGTTTTCTTCTCTGGAGACAGAGACTGGGAACGCCATTGGTTGGGCGGTATATAAATAAAAGAGCATACTTCTAGAAATTCTACAGGCTGGCAGTTTCCTAGCTAGGTGAAGATTTGGTCTCTGCTTCCAAGATGATGTCTTGAAGATTATGTCCACTGTGGGAAGAACACTATGGCCTCAGAAGGTGGAAGCTGGATGGAACAATCAGGTGAAGGTTCTTTTATGAGGGTATGAGTTTTACTGACAAGGGAAGGAGCTTTTATGACATCATCATTTCTTAAAGGTTTTAGCTCTTGATACCATTACATGGGCTAGGAAGTTTCAACACCAGACCTTCAAACCATTATGAATTTGTTGCCTTGTGGGCTGGGACATCTCATTCAGTCACAGAAGTATTAGAAGACTTTGTAATGTTTTCTTCAAATAACAAATTGCCTGATAACCCAAGAATGTGGTTGATTCTTGATGCAACCTGTGGATAATGAACTAGTCCTTATACTTACAGAGCATCCTACACATAGGCTCTGGTTTTGGCTTCCTTCTGCTCAAGACCTCAGGCCTTGTGCCTCTTGCCTTTCTTTCTCCTCCTTCAAGATCAGATTAAATCTTTGGAAATCCATTAAGAAGAACACAGCCACATTTTAAAGTAGCTAACTGGGATATTAGTAACACCAAATCTTCATTTCATCTTTTTGTAGTTGGTGCTGTCACATCCTGGGCTGTGCCACCATGTGCTTAATGTCAGGGCACCCTGCTTACTGATTTAGTCACCATGACACTGAGAGTAGGCACCTCCTTACAGATGCCTAGATCTGGTTCCAGCGCTGTGCCAGAGGAGCTGGTAAGGCAAGGACTTCTATGTCAATTTCTCACCAGGGTTTAAGCTCATTTCTTTCTGTTGTCTTCTTGGATATTTGTGGTGAAATCTTATCCAACAAGGCTTAGAATCCTGAAAACCACTTAGTACTATCAAATTATGCATTTCTAGTCCTTTTCTCAATCCCACCCCCTACTTTGCGCTTTATTTCATTTTACGTAGATCCATTACAGATGCTTTTCCTCTTGGTGGTGCCAGGTAAATCAACAAACAAACAAACAAACAAACAAACAAAGACAGACCTGACTTCCCTCAATGATGGACCTTAAGAAGTAAGATGAAATGAATATTTTCCTCCACAAGTAGCTTTGGGTCAGTGTTTTACCACAGCAAAAGAGAAGCAAACTAGAATGCAGATCTTTATGGCTGTCCTTACCTGCTGCTCCTCTACAAGGTGGGCACAGTGGGAGAAGGTTCTTACTACAGCCTCTTTCCTCTGGCTTTGCAGCTGTTGTGTGAGAAACCTCAAATCCCACCCAAAGTGCAGTCCTATGTGATGAGGTCTTCCATTGTACCTCAGAAAGACTATATTCACTGACTGTGTTCTGTCAAGAGCAAGCTGGGCCATTCTTGCCCTGCTTTATACATGAATAAGTGAGGCAGCTGCAGGCTGAGTGATTGGAATCATGTAGGAGACTCCAGATGACCCCGTCTTGAAGTGGACCATTCTTCCTGTTGACAGCCCACAACTGATAACCCTCTTTTCTCTCCTCCACTAACCCAGTACTCTATGAGAGTCCTATTAAGTACTCTCTGGTCCCACTGAGTTTCCTTTTCAGGTCTTCACAACTATCCTATTTGATGACAGCTCAGAGGAAGCTTAAGTGTTAGTGGTTGCTTGAGCTAGTTGCCTTCTCTTACTTCCTCCTTTGTGAATCCCTTCCAACTACTTCCTTTCCAGGAACAATGATGGGATAGGCAGGCATACCATGTCTGTCTTTGTACATAATGTTTCTGGGCTTGAGAAATAAACAGCGGCTCTTCTGCCATCAGTCCACCCTTTACCTCCTAGATCTCAGACTTACTTCCCATATCGGGAAAGTGTAATTTAGGAAGTGAAGAATCTGAGGGTGATCTGACAAAAGAGTTTAAATATGAAGTGTGCCCAATAGGCTCATGCATTGAAGGCTTGGTCACCAGCTAGTGAAGCTCTTTTGGGAGGTGTTGAAGCTTTAGGAGTTTAGGAGTTTTGCTGAAGGAAGCAGGTCACCAGGGTTGAGACTTTCAATGATATGATCTGCCTTGGTGTCTCGTCTTGTCTCTCTCTGCTTAGTGGCTTGACACCAGCTCCTCAGTCTTGACTTACCCCTCCCGTAAGTCCCAGATGACCTTGGGCTGAATCCTCTGAAACCACAAGCCAAAAAAAAAAAAAAGTTTCCTTCTTTTGGATGGTGCCGGGATATGTCACATTGCTCGAAGTCTGACAAATACAAAGGGTAAAACTGAGGAGAGGTGGCAGAATCAGATAGGAAGATGGGAACTGACTGAAGGTGTGTACCATCAAGCGTGGTACCTGGGGGCTACTGAGGCTTCATCTTTTGTTAACTTGGAAGGCTGTCTGCATCAGCCCAGCAGGACCCCTTTAACTCCATCCGGTTTAGGGCTGAAGTAGAATCTGGGAACTTCCTTGGTCAGCAGTGCACAGCAGATATCTGTGACATTTGTTGCAGACATCACACGTCTCAGATGCTAGACAGTACATGATTGGCTGCTCTGTGCTTGGTTCATAAAGGGAGACAGTCTTCTCCTGACTCTGATATCCTGATAGGGATAATTTCCCAATGGTTCTCGAGTAAAGGAAGTTTGGAGACCTGAGAGGCCGTGCTTGTTCTGTGGTGGGTTTTTTTTTTTTTTTACATCATTAATTTTTCATTTAGAATCATCATTCAGGAGGGAAAAAAGGGTCTGAATTAAAAGTATCTTCAAATATGTGGCTTTGCTGCCAGGTGTCTGTGCAGCCAGCTTTTCAAAGTTCTTCCCTTAGAACACAGTAAGTAGTGCTCAGAAATCACCCTGAAGCCTGACCCATGCCTGCTTTCTCTAGGGTAAGAAACCGTTGCCGTGCTGAGTTCTGTGATGGCTACTTCTCATCAGACAAAACAGAAATGACTCTTGAACAAGCACAGACAGCTGAGGTTATGAGCCGATTTGTGACACCTTCAGAGGATTTTATTAATTTATAACATGAAACACATTAGTGGCCCTAGGTTGTGTTTGCACACCTGTGTTGCAGAGATAACAGGCTCCGGAGTGTGAGCTAAGGGGCTGGGTGTGAGCTGGGGGGTTGATACTTCCCCCCTTTGCCTAAACTCTGGTGCCGAGATATCTATAGTCTCCTTCATAGTTCTGAGCCGCTAAAGGCAACATGGTCCCCCCACACACACCCTTTGAATTCTTTTTCAATACCAAGAACAACTTGTTCAGCTGGGAAGGAAATTCATAGGCAAACCATAAGCCTTTGAGTTTGCCCTTCAGGTCTGCAACTAGCTTAACTGGCCACTCAGAACTCATGGCTGACTTAGTTGGTAATCTATAACTGACCGTGATGAGTTTGTGTATTTCCAACCAGAGTCTGGCTTAGTCTCAGGAAAAGAAGGAGATTAAAACTGATGTGAGAGGACCACATGTCATTTTATACTTAAAGCCTAGTGAGAACTGGTTGAACTGTTTGAAGAGATAGAAGATACAGGTTTTAGATGTTTATACTTTGCATGTTAGAAACCTTGGATTTTTCACCTCTCAGAGCCTAATGCAGTACACAGCATACCACATCCTCCGTCTCACTGCATACACAAACACAATGCCAGTCTGAAAGGATATACAGAGCCAGTTACAGAGATATTGGCTGTGAATCCTGGCTATGCTATGTTTTAACCAAATATCACCGAAGAAGCTACCAGCCTAAAACAGATTCTTTACCTACACACTGTGGGCTCATGAAGTCCAAAACCTTGTGTGGTTTAGTAGGTGAAGTGTTCAATGAATGGCCACCATTTTCCCATTCGTGCCAGAATCTAAAAAGGTAGAATGATTTTTCCTGAATAAAAGCACTGGTGAAGTGAAAATTGGCTCTACTTCAAGGCTCATTTCCCTGGTAGGATACATCTCCGTTACATTATACAGATGTGATTTTTTCACCATTGAGTTGAAGGAAGGGATGTACCCTGAGAAGGAAAGAGAACCGTGTAAGGATTCTACTCTTGGTTCACGTTTGCAACGGTGGCAGAGCTGCTTGAAAGAAACACTGGTCCTAAGCATACAACTTTCAGGTGACCCAGGAATGAGCGACTGCATTCTGTTCATTTCTTTTGTATGTGCATATGTGTACACACACACACAGAGAAGTATTCATGTGGGGGCCAGAGAGCAACTTGCAAGAGTCATTTCTCTTCTAGCACCTCATGAGCCCTGATGCTTGAACTCAAGCCATCAGGCTTGATGGAAGGAGCTTTTCCCATGGAGTCTTCTCCTTGGCTCCTGGGACTGAGTTTATACACCCATATATATTATCTTACAGACATGCCCACTGTATGCTGTGCCTTAAGAAAGCATCTACAAAGATCTAGCGTCACTTGACTGATTAACTCGCAATTTTACCTGAATGAATGACAGGCGTGGTGGCACTCGCCTTTAATCCCAGCACTCAGGAGGCAGAGGCAGGTGGATTTTTGAGTTCGAGGCCAGCCTGGCCTACAAAGTGAGTGCCAGGACAGCCAGGGCTATACAGAGAAACCCTGTCTCAAAAAACCAAAAAAAAAAAAAAAAAAAAAAAAAAAAAAAAAAGAATTGCATTTGGGGCTGAGGAGAGGGATGGCTCAGTGGCTACAGCACTTGCAGTGCCAACACGAGAGACCAAGTTAGGATCCTTCCAGCCCGTGTAAAGCCAGATGGTGGAATCACATGTCTGAAATTCCAAGCCTGCCATATGCAGTAGTGAACAAGAGACTCTCAAACTTACACACACGCGAGCGTACACACACACACACACACACACACACACACACACTGTGTGTACACATTCTCTCGCAGATTCTCATAAAAATACAAACAGATTTTTCTTTGAGTTAAAAAGCAAACAAAACATTTTGTTTGTGCGTGCGTGCGTGTGTGTGTGTGTGTGTGTGTGTGTGTGTGTGTGTGTGTGTGTGTGTGAAATATTTGGTTGCATTTTTGGTTTGACTGCCAGGAGTGTGGGTCAGTTTGACTTGACTGGAGTAATGACCTTCTAGATTTTATTTCTAGGCTCCTTCTTCCTCTAAATGTTTTTCTATTCTGCTTCCAAGGACTGTTCTTTCCATTCCAAGTGCTTTGTTGACGCTCGCTCTTTTTCTTCTGTATTCACCATTGCGTTTTATGCATTTTATCCATGTGCAGGAACAGGCTGTTCTGCATAAACACGGAGCCTGGAACATAATAGGATCTCAGTTAATACCAAATAATATCTTCCTAATCACAGCTATTTTACATAGTAAAAATCTGATGATGGCTTAAGGTTATGTCTTATGTCTTCTCCAGATATTGGCATGTCTATTCATACATGATATATATGTGGGCATGGATGGGTAGATATGTGGAGACCAGGGAGGGAAAAATTAAACTTCAATTTTCAGGTAATTACCATAATAGGACTCCCTGCTTTTAAAAATGTATCAGCTCTACCCTGGTTGCTAGGTTAACCATTTAAAACGCTGACATTTGATCCCTTTGACAGTATGTCAAACATTCAGACATATGAATGGCCCCTGGTTTATCAAGAAGGGCAGCAGGGGCCAGAAAAAATTACCTGTCTTTCTCAAGAATTAGCCTCAGAGCCGGGCATGGTGGCGCACGTCTTTAATCCCAGCACTCAGGAGGCAGAGGCAGGAGAATTTCTGAGTTCAAGGCCAGCCTGGTCTACAAAGTGAGTTCCAGGACAGCCAGGGCTATACAGAGAAACCCTGTCTCAAAAAACAAAAAACCAAACCAAACCAAACCAAACCAAACCAAACCAACCAACCAAACAAACAAAAACCAAAAACCAAAAACCAACCAAACAAAAAGAATTAGCCTCAGACATTTTGAAAGCAGGGGCAGTCCTGAGGTCAGAGGTTCTGAGCTTCCTTCTTGGCCCCTCTCCCAGCTCCTCTCCTAACATTCTCACCCACTGCCTTCTGGCTTTGCTAGCTGCTTTATAGTTGAAAAATACCTCCATAGATGTCACCATTTATATGTGGAGTCTAGTGGGTGTTAGTGTATCAGCACAGTCAATGCTAGTTTAGTCAAAACTAGCATGCTGCTCCTAGAAGCAACCAGTAGGGTTTTCTGCTATGCTCATCAGCAAAGGAATAGTTGTAGAAATTAATGGAGGAAGAGAATTAAAAGACAAGTCAGTAGTGGTAGAAGTATTTACAAACCACATATCTAGTCATTGATTGTCTCAGACAAAGCCAGGATCACTTAAATTCAACAGTAAGAAATATTTTGCTGGGAGAAATATTTGAAATACAAATCTGGTGTGGGCTTAAAGGCAAAGCAAAAGCAACCTCAGCAGCAACAACAAACCCTTTAAAGACTGCAATAATAAACGTCTATTAAAAACAGACAAAATACATAAACCAGACACCTTGCCATGGGTAGCAGACATACATGTAAAATGATGTCTGATATGGCTTCATTAGGGGATTGTAAATGAAAGCAGCAGTGAGAGATTAGAATGGGCGTGACTAAGAACCACAAGGACAAATGCAAATGTGGGCAAAGATGTGGAGCAATGGGAATATTAAATTCTTGCTTGTGGAAATAAAAACCATTAGACACCCTGGAAGAGAGTTTCCTCAAGAGAGAAGGTAAACTCACCACAATAGTTACTCTCCTGGGTGTTTCCTCATTTGAAGTTTTATATCCACACCACATCTTTCCTGAAAACTTTTTATAGTAGTTCTATTCATAATTAACAAAAATACTGTATCTAGGTGTTCGTTTAATCTGCACCATGAATTGCTATTCAGAGATGGAAATAATAAATGAGCTCTAATGCTGTAGATGAGCCTTAAATGCATTGTGCATTGACAAGTGGCAAAGGGTAGTCTGGAACAGTGGCATTCTGTACTGTTTCAATCATATGACATTTTTTCAATTAACTAAAGCTATGGATATGATAAAGATTAGTGATTTCCAGGAGGTAGATGGCAAAGAAGGAAGTTGAATGGATGAAGTATGGGTGATTTTTCTGGTGGCTAAGTGATTATATAGAGAGCTGCAGTGTAGGTATGTGTCTTCCTGCTTTTGTCTAAGTCCATAGAACTGTAATACACCAAGAATAGCAGTTAAGTGAAAGATTGCAATGCTGAAACCAGTCTCCCTTTCACACTGTTGGAGAAAGTTTCTAGAAAAGCAAGAGGAGTCTATAATATCTATGTTGCAATGGCTTAGAGTTGAAGATATACATAGCATGGAGATAAGCTTGTTTTGAGTTTAATATTACTACAGTTGGCTGTGTCTAAATGTCTAGTCTATTTGTACACATGGCTAGACACATTTCCTTGTGCTTTGAGGAGGCCTGACTTATCAAACCCTTGGAAAGAGAGGATTTGTACCATCCAAATCTGGATAACTAATACTGGTGTGTAAGAAAAGGCAATGGATTCTTGAACAACTGTCTGATTATAAGACTCAGACAGGATGTATGTGAGCCTGACCTCAGAAATCCTGCATTGCCAGAGAGAAGGAAGGTGCTCTTAAAAAAAAATCCCACATTGTTGGTAATGTGCCAGAGGGACACTGTAGCCAAGAGAAAAAGAGCTCCCATGACCAAAGCAGGAACAATTTGAGAAATGAAAGGAGGTGGTATTGGAGTCTAACCACAGGATAAAATAAAGACTTATGAATCCTTACTAACATGAGAACATGACCACAGGATCAGAGCAAATGTCCACAGGTGTGTGCTGTCATAAACAATCAAGCGGGTGGACAGAAGTGGGAGAGGTAGGTCTTCTCAGAAGCACTCTTCTTGCTTCTGTGGGTTCTTTGCCTCCAGGAGAAGTAGCGTGAAGATGACATAGAGTACCTTCCTTCCAAAGAGTAAAAGAAAGAAATGCATTAAAAAATGGAATGTATGAGCATCACTCCCAGCCACATGGCCCAGGACAACTTCCCCTGTGGTTAGTCAAGTTGTATCGGCCAACTCACCCCTTGACATGATGCAACAAAAATGGCAGTGTGCTCAGACTTTTCTTCCCAAAGCCCACAACCTCAGTTTAACCTCAGAAGGGAAGGTGCCTACAAAAAACACCAACAGAGACATGTATTACCCATGCTCAAAAACTGTCACAGTCGCCTAAACAAGGAAAGGCAGAGACAATCATAGAGAGCCAAGAGCTTCTTCCTTTGGATGGGATACTGGAGGACACAGAAGATCACTTGAAAAACTTGGTCCCTTGAGTAAAATTTAGATGCTAGATAATAACTGAATTTACATTAATATCCCTCAACTATAACAATATGCTTACTAATATAAGTTGTCAGCAATAAGGACAGCTGAGTGCAGGTTACATGGGAGTTCTCTATATTGTGTTCTTATACTACAGGGCTCCTCTTTTAGGCCAGATCCAACCTCAGGAAGCTGGCCATGTCTCCTTATAACTGTCTCTGCTGGAGACTGTTGCGGGTCCTGATTTATGGTCCTCACTAGTACCTGTCTCCTCGGTGCTCTCTGTCTCATGGCAATGTATTCACCTAAGTCACATGGT
This sequence comes from Mus minutoides, assembly GCA_902729485.2. Lineage (NCBI taxonomy): Eukaryota > Metazoa > Chordata > Mammalia > Rodentia > Muridae > Mus > Mus minutoides. The sequence goes on along the minus strand of LR751017.1, from coordinate 143,968 downwards.
GTGAAACTTCTCCCACTGCTAAAAGGTTGTTAAAAGGTATAGTCTTTCCTTTGTTCTTGGGTTGATCTGAAGACTCCACAAGTGAACCTCTTGGAAGATCACCCTGAAGGCTGTTCTCTAAAGAGGGTCCTTTGGCCTCTTCTCACTATCCCTCTGTGTGGCAACTCTCTCCCTATCTTTCTCTTATTCTCTTTCTTAATGATGTTCTTCTCTCTGGGACTTAAAGGTCTGGCTCATAATAGAGGCGATGAGTCAGAGTAATGGCATATGTGGGACCATGAAGGTTGACCCTACATGTGAGGCCAGTGTAAAGATTACTGTTTTCTATGACTCCAAGAACGTCTAAATTGTGTTTTGAATTATAAAGAGTTCAGCTCAGGGGAAAATCTTGGCATAGACATCATTTAAAGGACTGGAGATAGCCGAGTTGGCAAAGTGTTAACTTGAGTTCAATCTCCAGAGCTCATCTGAACAAATGCTGGGTGTGGGCTGGTAGTGGATAAGGCACTTTCTTTGCAAACATGAAGAGCAGAGTTCTGATCCCAAGAGCCCATGTAAAAGCTAGGAGTATATGGCATGTAATCCCATACTGTGGGAGGCAGTGTCATGGATTACCCAGAAAAACAGACTAGCTAGCCAAAAAGCTGAGCTCTGGATTTAGTGAGTAAGCTGATTGAAGATGACACAGGGTGTCAACCTTGGGTCATGCATGCACTGCCCACACGTTAGCCCATGTGCGTGAGCATGCATCCACACAAACGTGCACACCACTGTTTTAGTCACTGCTTTCCCATTGCTGTGAAGAGTATCCATGACCAAGGCAGCTCATAAAAGAAAGCAGTTAACTGTGGGCTTGCATACAGGTTCAGAAGTTTAGTTCCTTATCACGATGGGGAGCATGGCAGCACACATGGAGTGAGAGAAGCAGATGAGAGCTTTACATTCTGATCCACAAGTAGGCAGAGGAAGAGAGAGGTACTGGACCTGGCACGGGCCTTTGAAAATTCAGTGCCCATCCTCAGTGACATATTTAGTAGTCCAACAGGCCACACCTCCTAATCCTTCTCAAGTAGTACCACTCCACTACTATTATACATAAACAGAAAAGAACCACAAAGCTGGATGTGGTAGTACATACTTGTAACCCTTGCACTGGGATGCAGAGTCAAGGGACTCTCTTGGGCTTGCTTGTCTATTTGCAGTATTCCAGACCACTGAAAGAACCTGTTTCAAAATAAGGTGGCCAAGGCCTGAGGGACAACCTCTAAAGTTGTATTCCACATTCACATGCACAAACACACACAAGCATGCATGCACACATGTAAACCTGAAGGCAATAGCTACCCAGCACAGAACACAGGCAAGGGCTCATATACATACACAGCTCGCACTTTAACCACACCTCAATTCCCAGGCCCTGGTGTTTGGAACATTAATTAGTGTCACTGCACGGAAGAAATCAAGCTGAGGACCTTGCTTCCATTTGGAAAAGGGAAAAAGAACATCCAGAAGTGGTGTTGCTGGAAGTAGCAGAAACATTGCTGCTCTCCCTGGTGCATGGGCTGGACGCAGCCCCCACACTGGGTGCAGAACTCACCGCATCAGGAGCTAGAGCCCTTTTATTTGGGAGGCGGGGCAAGGATGAGGGTGCAAACACCTCCTCTCAGTCTCACATTGTCACCATTCTACCTTTTGTCTGGGTGCTTTGAATACTGTCAGCACTGCACATGTGCCAGTGACTTTTATTATCGATGGACTCAAATACCCGATAAGATGCAACTTAAAGAAGGTTCCATTTTGAGTAGGTATAGACATTCCCTTGGGGCCGCAGGGCATCAGGAGCATGAGATAGTTGGTCAGATTGCCTCTGAAGTCAGGAAGCAGAAAGCAGACAGGAAGTTGTGTGGGCTAAGAAGCCTCAGGCCTGTTGGGGTGACTCACTTTCTCCAACTATGCCTCATCTGGATGCCCACTCTCAGCTGAGGACCAGGTATTCAAACACAGAAGCCTATGGAGAACCTTTCACATTGAGGCCACAATAGCATATGAGTATCACTATATGGTGATACTATATTCTTCTCTTCTATATAGGGTGCTCCTAGAGGAGAAGAAGTTCTCTCTCTCTCTCTCTCTCTCTCTCTCTCTCTCTCTCTCTCTCTCTCTCTCACACACACACACACCTATAGCAGTATCGACATACAATACACCCTGTAACAAGGGAACTGTTCCAGGCCCAGTATATACAGTAATCTCACTGTAGCTTGCTGAAGAAATCCTTAGACAGAAACCTGGGGGTGGAGCTGGTTTATTTGTCTGGGGTAGGGGCACAGAGATGGCAGATCATGGAGCTGGGAGCCCAGAAAGACCCAAGGACAGATGTTATTTCTCACCCTTGCCTTCTACTCCTCCATGAACATGCCAACCAAATCCTTAATCCATTTCATATCCTCAGGGGCCAGGCACAGTCTGGCCATGAGGTAGGTCCCTGCCGAATACACTACTTTCATTGGCCATGCCCCATCCTACGCAAGTTCCAATCAAAGCCCCAGCTCTGAGCCCAGTGCTGGAAGGCACTTTTGGAAGCCTGAGTGTGGCTGGCTTCTGTGAGCATCCTACAGATGGGCTCAGGAGCCGGCCTGGCAGCCTGAGAGGGAGCTGCTGTTAACCATGAGGAACTGGATGTGTTCCAAAGTTAACAGGCAACAGCGAAGGCTTCCAATGTGGGTCTGTGATCGAACTCACCCTGGAAAGAAACGTAATGCTCTTGCACAGGGGTTGAGTGGGAAAGAGCCAGTGCCAAGATGCTGCAGGAGAGGAGTAAGGCCATGAGCTATGTGCCCGTAACAGTAGACAGGGCTGCCTGAAGCCAGTGGGTACAGACAACTCTTTCTGTTCCTGGGATCTGAACCGCTCAGATGTCCTCTTCACATACATAGAGATCCATGAACAGTCAAGAGGCCAGCGGCTCCTTCTTCTAGTTTCTCTTCAAACCTGCTAACTTTCCCCAATCACATCCTGCGAAGGGGACTCTCAGTTCCTTGCTCTATGCTTACTGTCATTTTTGGGTACAGATGTCAACTAACTTGAACACTTAACACCCTTCAGACTGGCTTGATGCTATCAGCAGAGAAGATGGTCTTGAGGCCTTGGTGTAGATGTCCTCTACCAGTAACCTATGGCTCCCTCAGGCTGTCGGGTGTTTCCACATCCTTCTCATCACTTATTCTGTGATTTTCTGCTGAGAGCTTTCTCTTGTTCTTTGCAACATGATAGGCTAGGATCATTTCCTGCTGGAACCAAAGAGATAGACTTTGTCTGTAATCAGTCTTCATCCTGCCTTCCTTGGCCACAGGGATTGACCACAGGGATTGGCCACAAGGATTGGCTAATGAGGCCCATTGGAAGAGAAAATAAAGACAAACAACTTTCATCCTCTAAGGGTCCCAGGTGGTGAAAGAAAGGAGGAATGACAAGGGCAGAAGCAGCGATGAGAAGGAGGATTCATGGGTTCATGGCTGGAGATACAGGAGACCTCTGTGGCTTGGGAGAAGGGATCCATTAGCTGTGTAGACCACAGAGAACATTGTCAACTTGTATGAAACCTCTTGGATCCACACCTGCAGTTCACATGGTCATACGTGTGGTTTATAAGGATGCCCGTCCATAGGCTAGATAGAGGAAGGAAGATGGGTGTGAGGTCATTGCACAAGGCAGCTCCATGATGGCAGCAGGCATTTAGAGTCTGTCTGTGATTCTCCAGCCTTGTGCATGGAGGTTACAGTGATGCTGTAACTCACCAAGCCTCTGCAGAAGCTCCACTAGGCTACATTGCATTATTCACATAGTGTAGGTGAGAAAAATGCCCAGGAAGGCAAACTATCACCCAGAGCCACCCAGCCAGAATAACAGGCCCTAAAGCCTGAGCTCACCTCACCCCTGACTGTAGCAACGCTCTGCCCTCTGCTTCCACTTTCTCTCCCTCTCCTCCGTCTGCAAGCCTGTAGGCGCCTTCGGGATGAGGCCTGACTTTTGTGTTCACGATGATTCTCATCCTGCTCACAGAAACACCAGGCTGGATGATGGAAGTGATTCAGCAAGAAGTAGGACTGGAGGGGAATGAGCTGCGTAAAAACATTTGCAAGTGGATTTAAAACGAGAGTCCACCAGCCCATGCCAGCAGACTGGGAAGTTTGAGAGATATTTTTAGACTATGAAATCCAAATGGCACAGAACGTGGGCTGGGAAGATAGAAATGCAAAGAATAGCTTGCTAGCTGTGACCAGAGGCTGGCTTTCACAGAGTGTCTTCCTGGCTGTAAATTCAGACTCTCCCAAGTATGCATATGGATCCCCTCCCCTCCCTCTCTCTCCTCTCTCCGCCCCTCCCCTTCTTCTCCTTCCCACCCCTCTTCCCCTGGCCCTCTCCTTCCTTCCTTTTCTCTTCCCTCACTCCCTTCCTTTTCCATTTCTTCTTTCCACCACCCTCCTCAGTCTTCCCTTTCTTTTTCCTCTCACATCCCTCTTCCTGTATTTTTCTCTTTTCACACTACAGTACAGCTCCTTGATTTGGGAGACACGTAGAGACTTGGATGAGGGTGGATGTTGACTCTTTTTGACCCTCGGGAGCCTGCTGATACAAGCACAGCTGAAATAGTTAAACCATTCCAGGGAGATTGTTGGTTCATGGATCCAAGAGGTGGTCAAGATCAAGGGCAGAGTGACAGACAGGGAGGCAGGCATGGCCTCAGCTGAGAATCAGGGATACCCAGAGTCAGGAGCGGAACAGAGCATTGATGGGAGCTGATGGTTCTACCTCTCCCTGCAGGCTCTCCACATGGTGGGAACCATGGCCACCTGCAGCACCCGACTTTCTCCAACGTCCCTTGTGAGAGACACTCCTTATCTCTCTTTGGTTCTCTCTCTAGGTTGCAGACTCACTGACTTAGCTGGGGCGGGGTGCCAACTCCAAGAACATCTTTCCCCAGCTGTGTCCCTAAGGTAGGGTCATGAGGAGGCATGCCAGGTGCTATGAACAATGAAGAGGAGCTCTCAGGCAATGGGTGGGAGGCTTGTCATTCGCAGAAATGAGCTTGCACCAAGCATGACTGTCACAGCCACGCCACCTGCACCAGCTTCCCTGTTCTCCTAGTCAGCCCAGGAGGGTGCAGGTACCTGGCAAAGGAAGAGAATTTAGCTCGAGAAGGGATGTTGGTGTTGGTGCATGACAGCCAGGTACTAGAGAGTCCTTTCTGAGTACTGTAGGCACTTTGCCTCATGCCTGCTTTCCTTTTCCACCTTACAATTGTGTGTGTGTGTGTGTGTGTGTGTGTGTGTGTGTGGTGTATGTAAGTAAACAGTACAAGTATATAGCTTTATAAACATCACAAGCACATGTGTGCGGGTGTAGGGTGTGTCCATCATCTGAACCACCACACAGGCAGAGTTAAGGTATAATTCCACAGCCTGCTCTCCAGGTCCCATCCCAATTCCTTTCCCAGAGGGAACTGCTTTTCTCATCTTGTCCCAATCATGTGCCCGTATGACAGTCTGTTGATAAATCAACCTTAGGCATTTTCTTTCTTTCTTTCTTTCTTTCTTTCTTTCTTTCTTTCTTTCTTTCTTTCTTTCTTTCTTTCTTTCTTTCTTTTTTGGATTAGGCATTTTCTATCTCTTCATGGTTTATCTTCTCTTTTCTTTCTGCCCCAACTCATGCAGAATACCCCCTCAGTGTCTTTAGTCTCTGGTTACCTCTCCTTTTCCCATTTTCTTTCTGCTTCACTTTTCTGGGCATCCAGTCACCATGTCGTTTGTCTTCTTTCATAATGATGTTCCCCTGCCTCTGGTCCAAAGACTTTGGGCATTCTCTCTCTCTCTCTCTCTCTCTCTCTCTCTCTCTCTCTCTCTCTCTCTCTCTCTCTCTCTCTCTCTCTCTCTCTCTCTCTCTCTCTCTCTCTCTCTCTGTGTGTGTGTGTGTGTGTGTGTGTGTGTGTGTGTGTGTGTGTGTGTGTGTGAAGCTAATTTTCAGTCTTGCTCTTCAGGTAGTTGATCACCTTGTATTTGGGTTTTTTAAAATTTATTTTTAACTGACTTGAAGCTGACTGAGTAGCCCAAGGATCCACNCATTTTCTTTCTGCTTCACTTTTCTGGGCATCCAGTCACCATGTCGTTTGTCTTCTTTCATAATGATGTTCCCCTGCCTCTGGTCCAAAGACTTTGGGCATTCTCTCTCTCTCTCTCTCTCTCTCTCTCTCTCTCTCTCTCTCTCTCTCTCTCTCTCCCTCCCTCCCTCCCTCTCTCCCTCCCTCCCCCCTCCTGTGTTTGTGTGTGTGTGTGTGTGTGTGTGTGTGTGTGTGTGTGTGTGTGTGTGTGTGAAGCTAATTTTCAGTCTTGCTCTTCAGGTAGTTGATCACCTTGTATTTGGGTTTTTTAAAATTTATTTTTAACTGACTTGAAGCTGACTGAGTAGCCCAAGGATCCACCTCTCCAGGGACCTGTTACTGTAGAGCCTGACTTTGCCTACTTGGGTTCTAGTATCTAAATTTAGATCCTCGTGTGTGTGTGTGTGTGTGTGTGTGTGTGTGTGTGTGTGTGTGTGTGTGTGTGAAACAAGTATTTTTCCTCACTGAGCCATTTTGACAGCTCAGCAAGCATCATTTTCCTTTTTATCTTTTTGTTTTGTTTTGTTTTTATTTTGACTCTGGATGTCCTTGCCCTCTTGTCTGGTGACTCTGTATGTCTTCTTGTCTTGTGACAGTGGATGTCCTCTTTTCTAGTGACTCTATATGTCCCCATGCCTGGTGACTCTGGATGTACTCATGTCTTTATAGTTACTTAAAGTCACAACTATTACTGATATTTGAATGTCTTTTCTTATGTGTGATGTTTTTGAGACCTTTGGCTCACCCTGTGACATAGAGTTTTGGGTCCTCTTTTTAGGAGGTATACAGGTAAGAACAGGTACCTGGATGCAAATTTGGTCACACTTGACTTCATGTGACTCTTCTCCATCTCCCTCTATGCTCAAGAACATTTTTGAACCCAACCATAAAAGAAGGAAGGGCTTATGGGACCTTGCCTTTCCCTGAGGATGGATAGAACTTAATGGTTGACCTAGAGACATTCTCTTCAGTGATGTAGCTGTTGGTAAGGTACCTGAGATCCTGTAAGCGAACTCTCACTCATGGTTAAAAAAACAAACAAACAAACAAACAAAACATTTCTTGACATCACTTTGAGTGACCCATGTATATGTTTGCACTTTCACCTCCTCCGGACGAATCCCTCGTCTTCCCCACGATTGAGGATCCTCAACCTTGTTTGTCGTTTTCCATTAAATCACCCACTTATACTATTGTTATTTAATACATGTACACACTTTCATAGTAAGTGAGACTTGGTATTATACATAATATATTCTCAGGACACATTAAAACACAAAAGGATCAGTAAAGTATTTATAAATTTTAAAAAAAAATGTTTGTTTAGTAGAATTAAACAAAAAGCCAAAGCAATCAGAATGGGAAGTATTGGATACTTTCTGTGACTTCTGTGCTTTGATTTCCTAGTGCTCCCCCGCCCTGACTCATACCCCATTCACATGTCTTTAAACTTGTGGCTTACTACATCCTTTCTGCTATGCTTTCTGTAGCTCAGGTATAACAGATCTTCAGTAGTCCCATCCTCTTGCTGTCAGGATAATTTATGGGCTTCCAGATAGAGGACTCCTGTATTGTCGACATTTCACATACATAGCTTCCCTTGCAAAATAGCATTCGAGTTGCAGTAAATCCTCTAGAAATTACCCAGAGTTAACTAAGGGTTGCTTAAGCACCAGTCATTATGTGTTCCCTGGGAGTTTCTGCTGACACAGTGGCTCAGCCTGGTTGCTTTGCCTGCCTTTAATCATATCCTATTCTTTTCATTTGGAAGAATGAAGAGCCCAAGCTCAGAGAGGACATAAAGACTACCTGAAAACACACAGCTTGCTCCTGGCAAAAGACGCCAAGTTCTAGGCCTCCCTTCCGCTCCTTTGTGCTATTTCCAGGCAAAGTACCTCTCATCATGAGAATGTGTGGCATCATGTAATTTGCCAAGTAGTTTTGCATGGTACTTCCCGAATTAGTAATTAATTGGGGACTAATTTTATTGGCTGAAGATAACAGATTGTTTTGACTAGGATGCATGTGGAGAAGGGGACTACAGAATCCACTCTAAAGCCCGGAGGACTAACCAAAAGCTTTAAGACCATTGCCTGCTTCACCTAGTTCAAAGGTTAACAGCCACCTTGGCTCTTGTCTCTGCTAGATCCTGGTCCTAAAGGAACCACAGGGTTTGAGAGACAGAACGATGATATTCTTACAATTCTGTACAAGATCCTGGAGCTACCAGCTCCATCAGACAGAAATATGGCTAAAAATGTTTTAGAATTGCAGAAAGCCAGCCAACAAAGAAACCATACCTTTGTTTCCAAGGTTGAGGTACTTTGTTGTGGCCTTTGTCTGACCTGAGACTGGTCGCGTAACGTTGAAGAGTCTGAATTTTCTCTTCTGTAGAGGGATGATCCTCGGGACTGAATGTGGTTCTGAGTGGGAGATGCTTGTGTCTCAGCAAGATGGCCGTACATTTACTGATGTCGGCAGGAATGAGCTCGAGTGCTTCTTCATGCCTAGTGGCTGAAAGATTCCTGTTCGCCCTTTGCACAGTGTCACTTTCTCGTGAGTCTTGGCTTACTGGTTGGAATGGCAAGACTCACTCTGTTATAGCCAATGGAGACTACCAGCAGCAGAAGAAGGCCTGAAGCAGGTTGTAACGTAAAGACACGGATTCTTGGATTACCACAGTTTCTGGTCAGAGCCAGTGGTGGGAACTGCATGAGCAGGGCTTGGGGCAGCACATGGCCCAGGTAAGAGGAGCATGGGATGAACCATTTGTTCAGGGCACTGGTGTCCCCAGCCGCTTGTCCCATGTCTTTGCTCTGAGAAGGAGACTGAAAATAATAATGTCTTCATGTTATTAACACACACACACACATTATATATGTTACATATATGTTTATATATAACATATAACACACATGTACACACACACATGTACACACACATGTATACACACACACACACACACACACACACACACACACACACGTCAGCTTTCTTGGGTTTGAATCCAAGCCCCACGAGTTAACTGCTGTGACACTTTGGGCTGTATTCTGGAGTTTTCTGTGCCTCCAGAGATCTGATATAAGGCAAAGGGGCGCCGCTTTCTTCACAGCCTGTGCTAAGTACTGGGTTACTTTGTATTTCCAAAGCTCAGAGTGCGGTGTCTGGGAGTGAGCAGTGACACAGTACAGTAAGTGAAAGAAACCAAATAGGCAGAAGAGAACCTGAAAGCGCTGCTGATGCCATCCGCTTCATGATGGGAGCAGGACTCTCACCTGAACGCAAGACCCTTGGGATGGCCGGATGGATCCGTGCTGCCCACAGCTCACTGACAGCTGCAAACTCGAACAAAGGAAATGCAGTGTGGCAGGCATGCCCTCAGTACGTCGGTAGTGAGGCACTGGCTTTCACAGGACTACATTCAGCCTGTGGACAGGCTAGATGGGGAAACATGGCCAGTGGGGAGTAGCTTGGGTGGTCCTGGGGATCAAGTCTACAGATAGCCCTTTTCTATACAGTGAAAGCTTTGGATCATCTTTTACATGTGGATATGTCTGTCCTGGCCACATCAAACCCCTTTGAATCTCATCAGGGCTCCAAATCTACTCAGTTAAAGAAGTTGTTTATTATTATTATTATTATTATTATTATTATTATTATTATTATTATTATTATTGACTGGGCAATTGCTTACCTGGTTTAGTGTGTTCTAGAGACTAAAGCCAGATCGATACTCCAGGGCCTGCCTCTAATTGACGATGCATAGGCAGTATAGGGTGATTCCCATCCTGGGGACAGACTTCTATAACAGCCAAGCTGACAGCATCGGACCAGCCAAAGGCCAGGCTTCCTGCTTCTCCCACTTGTATTTCCAAAGGTTATGCCCCAGAGGGCTTTAGCATAGCACTGATGTGTAATTCTAATTCCCTTGGAAATAGGGCTAATTAGAGCATTTGTCATTGCTTTCTGTGAGGCTTGTCAGCCCTGGATGAAGAATGGCCTGAGCCATTTTCAGTCTCTCACTTGTGCAGGTGCCCCCTTTTTGGAGCTGAACTGGGATGTTTGCAGAGAGAAGGTGTAGGGTGGGGGAAGGGACTGGGTGTTCTTAGTTAAAAATACCTCAAATATTTCGTTTTCTAAATCTGGAGGAGGAAGGAAAAAAAAAACACATTGCGCATTCTGCTATAACTTCAGGTTGCCTGGGATGAATAAAATAAGAATAGAGAAAGCGTTTGAAGGAGGAAATGCCTTCAGCACTGTGGGGCAGCCTTGCTGCCCTGATACTTCTTTGGGAAAGAGAATGCTTTGATTTCTTGGGGTCAGCTAAAGGCTGGTGGTTCCTGTTGGGAACACATACTCACCTTCTCCCTCAGACCGAGAGACTCACAGGCTTTCGGGTAGCTACTGTGAGACCTACCTGGGAGACGACACTGGTTCAACCTAGTTGAAGCCCATCCTTGGAGAAATTTGTTGTTGAGGTTGGAGCCTGATGAGGCAGCCATGGATTTTTGTGGCAAATACACTTCAGGGCATCATGTGGCAGGCTCTGTGCCAGGCAGCAGGGGCACCATTGGGAACACAAATCCGCTAACTTGGATGCTGGCATTTAAGCCCTGTGGATAAAGGCACATATTATTGTGGCTATCACAAAGTAAATGTAGTACCACCCGCAGGATAAATGCTCCAGAGGTTTGGAAGATGTTGGAGTCAACAAAATGCTTGCTATACAGCCATGAAGAGCCATGTTTAATCCCCAGCATTCATATTACAAAAACTTAGATGTGACCATGCTTTCTTGTAATCCCAGATTTGGGGAGAAGAATCAGGAAGGTCCCTGAGGCTTGCTGGCTAGCTAACGTAGCCTAATCAGTGAGCCCCAGACTCCAGTAAGGGAATTTGTTCCCCAAACCAAGATGAATTGAATGGCTTGTGAGGAAGAACAGTAGATGTTGACTCCAGGCCCACACATGCATGTGCACACACACCCTCCCCTCAAAAACACACTATACACACAGAAGAACACAAAGAAAGAAACAGAAAAACAGTGTTTGTATATGAAAGTGTCGCTTCCTTAGAAAGCACCAGGGAACAGAAAAATGGAGGGCCTGTTGTATCCTGAGATCTTAGGTCTTGTGGTGTGAAAAGGGAGCTGGCTACAGCCTTTGCTGCCAAGCTTATCCTTTATATACTATACTTAAGATTTTTATAAGTCAGTGCCCATCCCCAGAACCTCAGTGATCTCATATGTACAGTGAGACTAACCTGAGGGGACTGTGAGTGGTCAGAGCAGTTGTGGAGTCTGAAAATCACAGACTTGAGAGGGAGAAACACAGACAGAGGTCTTACAGGAAGTGTGGAGCACCTGGTTCATTTATCATCTCTTATAAGCCATCACTGCCACTTCAGGACATCCAAGGCTTGGGCCATGTGATTCAGTCTGAACATCCCTTCCCATCCTCTGTATTGCAGAAGTGAGAGCTGACATTTTCTCTGTGGATGAGGTACCACAGGTCTGTGGGAGGTGAATGGTAGAGGTGGGTCCAAATCCTGATTGGAGGCATCCTGACCAGATGCATCTTCTCCTGCTTCCCATCAGTTCTCTTATGACATGACATTATTTGGAGACGTGAGTGACAACAGCAGACATGTCCCTAGTTTCCGATTGTAACACATAGCAGAAAGGGGTTTAAACAAATCTTGGCTGATTATCTTTATAGGTCTGGATGTCACTATCCCAGATGGATATCAGTAGACAAAACAATTCTTTCACAGGTAAAAATTTATACAAGTTAAACTGTATTCTGACTAGGCATCCCAGAGAAGAATCATTTAACTTTGCCTTTTCTGGCTTCTAGAAACTGCCTACCATACTTGGGCCATAGCTCCTTCCTCCATCTTTTAACATCACACTGTCTTCAGATATGTCTTTGATTCTAGCTTCCTCTTCTGCCTTACAGTCATTTCATCTGGCCCACCTGGCTAATCCAGGATTGTCGATTCTAAGATCACACGATGAATATCCTTTATATGTTACTTGCAACTTTAGTTCTTTTGTTACTGTCTTAGTTCACCTTTCTGTTCCTGTAACAAAATACCCAAGGCTGGGCCATCTGTAAGGGGAAGGAGTTGATTTGAGCTCACAGTTTGGGGAACTCAAAGCAAATCAGCCCCAATGCCTGTTTCATTTCTGGTGAGGACCTGCTGTGGTTTCAACCTGTGTTGAGTGGAAGAAACCCTTATGTCTGAAAGAACCCACATGATGAGAGAGGAAGCAGAAGGCAAGATGAAAGGCTGATGAGAACCTGGTTCCAGACTCGCTCTTTCAGCGGCTGTGTTAATCCAGTCGGGGAGGCAGATCTCGCATCAGAGCTTGGTTGCTGATCTTGAGCCAGACAGTTCTTCATTTCTAAAACGGAGACAGAAACAATGACTTGTGACTATGGCAGCAGACTTCAAAATGTACACGAAAATGAATCAGGTTACCTGGGCTGCCTGTGTTCTGGCCACGCTTGGCCACTCATTCCAGAAATGATGTGACTGGCGGTGGCTAGGTTTTAACTGTACGATAGGGACTTGGAAAGTCTAAAACTGCATGGGAAAATAGATGCTTAGTATAGGGTGTGGAGGGTCTAGGAAGTGGGAGAGTAGGCAGGGCCAATCATTTTGAGTGTGGTCAACTTCTATCACAGCGTGGCTAAGGCCGACCTACATAGAATGCACGGTGGCAATAATAGGCGTTGTTAAGTCGAATCTTACATCTGTCCAGGTTGGGTCTCTGTCTCATGAAACGTTGAATGTGACACAGAACCTCTTCCTCAGAACTCCATAATCATAGCCTGAACTTTTGTCTTAAGCAAGAAAAAAAGATCTGAAGCAAGACAGACATGGTTGGAAAGTCTGGGTCTGAGTATATTGTCCTACATTGGTTGAGTTCAGTCTCTTTCTCTCCCTCAGTGGTTACATTTCACCATGAACTGTTGGAGAAGCATACTTCCCAAGCCAGACATGTCTGTCAGCTCACTGCCAACCCTCATATCTGTTCCATTATCCATCACTTGGCCGAGTTTAGCCTTCCAGCTGATCCACATCCCTCCCCCTCATTCCCAGAGATACCATGGTCCATCACCAACCCTAGACCTCGTTCCGTGTAAAGAGGGGGGACTCGTGAAGACGACCATTTATGACTGACGTTATACCGTGTATTGAGACCGTCCTTCGAGAAGGTATCCATTTGTTGACTTCTAGGTTGTGTCTAATCCTAAAAAAGGTCTCTGTAACTTAGGGTCGAGACAAGAGAAAAGACAAACCTTCATCTGGTCCTCGTGGTTCGATGGATGCAGCTTGGTCCACATGACAGGAAAAGATGTTCCTTGCATCCAAGCAAAGTGAACCCAGGATTCATAAAGAAAAACAGAAAAATAAATTTAAAATATACAGGTATCTACCATATGAAGTTTGCACAATAACAAAATTAATACTTTTTCTTAATTTACATTTGCTTTTAATGCCAAGCATACCATGTTTGTCTAGGAGAGAGACTGCTCCCCTCAATTTTGTATGTGGGAAAGTGAGGAAGAAAACTCAGCTGAAGAAGTATAAAAGGATCCAAATTAATAGTGTTGGTCCATGTTAGGGCTTCTCCTCAACTTACAGGGGAGACAGCTAGCACTATGCCTGGTTCCAGAAAAGCCCAAATTGAAGACCATCAGGTCAAGGAAGAGCAGGAGACTTATCTGAGCTGCCAGGAGTAGGTGGTGGTCTGGAATTCCTGTGAAACTCCCAGAGAAGGTCCAGGGAGAAATGACCTTGAAGGTCGTCCTGAACTTCATGGTTCCTGGTTGGTGGGGATGAGTCACTAGATACTGAAGAAGGTACGCTGCTTGCTTTCAGTTATAACCTCATCTGTGTTTGCTGGAGGAAGCCTGGGCACTGATTACCCATTCCTTTAATCTTCCATGAAAGGCACAGGCTCGGGGCGAGTGACAGTCACCATACAATGTGGGCATGGTGACACATACCTGTAATTCCTGCACTTGGGAGGTGGAAACAAGGCTATCAGAAACAGTAGCTCAGTATGGGAAGGGGATCAGTCAGTAGTGTGATCCTAGGATCTCATCCTATCCCACAGCTAAAGAAGCAGGGATAAATGGTCCCTGGGCATCACTAGTTTGCCAGCCTAGCCTATATGCTGACCACAAGCACAGTGGGGCATGTGTGCCCCTGCCCTCCAAACCAAGATTTGTCTCTGTCTTTCTGTCTATAAAAATTAAAAATTCTCCATGTGAAATAAATGCAAAATCCATGACGTTTCTATAAAATACAAGAGAGCTGAAGTAAGGAAACACAAATACTTGTGCCTGCCTGCAGAAGATTTGTGTCCTGTGATTCCTCAACTGGTGTTTACATAGCTTCTTTCTGTCCATTGGAAGCGAACATGCACTCTTTTTTTTTTTCCTCTTTATTAGATATTTTCTTCATTTACATTTCATATGTTATCCAAAAATTTTCCCTTACCCTCCCGGGTCCCCGCCCTGCTCCCCTACCGACCCCCTCCCACGTAATGGCCCTGGCATTCCCCTGTTCTGGGGCATATAGAGTCTGTATGACCAAGGGGCNATTGGGTTACCTCACTCAGGATGACATCCTCCAGATCCATCCATTTGCCTAGGAATTTCATATATTGATTGTTTCTAATAGCTGAGTAGTACTCCATTGTGTAAATGTACCAAATTTTTTGTATCCATTCCTCTGTTGAGGGACATCTGGGTTCTTTCCAGCTTCTGGCTATTATGAATAAGGCTGCTATGAACATAGCGGAACATGTGTCCTTATAACCAGATGGAAACTCTTCTGGATATATGCCAAGTAGAGGTATTGCTGGATCTTCCGGTAGTACTATGTCCAATTTTCTGAGGTACCACCAGACTGATTTCCAGAGTGGTTGAACAAGCTTGCAGTCCCACCAACAGTGGAGGAGTGCGAACGTGCACTCTTACCTGAAGCGACGTAAAGAAGGCAGAATTGCACGCTGGTGCTGTCAGCTTTCTTTATAGATGACAGCAGCAGCCTTTGAAAGGGCAGCTTAAAGATATTCCATATGGATCCAGATATGGAGCAATAAATGCTAAAATTCTCAGTGATGGAGGGAGGTCTACATGAACAAATTTAAATACTTGGCAAAATCTTCACTTAATGTCAGGTAGCTCCTCCTTCGGTGTGTGTGAGGGTGGCTGGTTTCCAAATGTAAGTATTGCCTTAAAAACTATTGACAGTTCTGGTGGGCACTGCCTAGGCGGAGTGAAACTTCTCCAAATGCAAGCTAATTAAAAACTGTCTTGGAAACTGTAACATCGACTCCGGCAAAGTCGCCTCGTTTGGCATTTTGTCAATGGAGTGCATATTGGGCCTCGACTGTGGAGCATAATGAATGCTTTGACTGGAAGGAAGGCAAGGACATTGTATGGAATAAACACAGGGTAATTATGAGTTCCTAAAGCCAGTTAATCCATTTGGACTCCGCTCCTCTTAACAGGGCCCAACTCTGGCACTATGGGGTGAAACGTACAAGCCAACAGAGGGGAATAGACATGGTAGTAAGAATAAGAACAGCATGAATGTGAGAATCACTTCCATGGTCCTTGTCCCACAGGGGACCTTAGGGAAAAGTTGTCTATACTAGTTCCTTGCGATTCTCAAGGTGAGTTTGAAATTATCTTTAAGAGTTTCATTGCTGTGAAGAGCCACCATGACCAAGACAACTCTTATAAGGACAACATTTAATTGGGGGCTAGCTTACAGGTTCAGAGATTCAGTCCATAATCATCAAGGCAGGAGAATGGTAGCATCCAGGCAGGCATGGTGCAGGAGAAGCTGAGAGTTCTACAGCTTCATCTGAAGGCTGCTAGTCGAATACTGGCTTCCAGGCAGCTAAGGTGAGGGTCTTAAAAAGCCCACACCCACACTGACACACTTACTCCAACAGGACCACACCTTTTAATAGTGCCACTCCCTGGGACAAAGATAAATAAACCATAACAGTTGCATTTCCAGAAAAAAAATCACTCTCAATTCCCCTTTCAATAAAATAGATATAACAAAGTGTCCCCCAACACTACTGTTAAGATTAAATAAATGCTCTCAAAACAACTTGGTGGAGTTACACTAGGGTTAACATCACCTTTCCATAGTATTCTTCACATACAGCTGATTGGGTTGCTTCTCAATAAAACTATTGTAAATGCACAGACAAAAACCTAAAGTGCATTTAGCACACCTAATTTACTGAGCATTTCAGCCTCGTCAAACAGCATTCTGTAGGGTACTGGCATTTCCTGACCTGACTGTGGCTGACTCGTGGTCACAGCTCACTGCCCAGCTCAGCCTTGAGAGGGAAGGTTGGGTCCTACACCACCAGCCACGCCACACATGAAAGTTTATGGAATAGGTTTGACTGAAGCATCGTGTTTTCTCAGTGTTGTGAAGGCCCAGAGGCATAAGTACATGCATCATTCTTTAAGTTCTCCAGGTTTCAGTTCCTCACTGGCTGGGAGTCATCTCCACCTCTGATTGCCTCGAGTCTTCAAATGAATAGGGCACTGTGACTCTCACTCCACTTGCCCACTAAAGAAGCCCACTCCTGTCCGTGTGCTCATTTTGCGTAGTCACTATTTTAGTCTTCAGAATATTTTAGCACATTGAGCTATAATTATAGATACTTGGGACTTGGAGGGATAGCTCAGTGCTCAAGAGCACTGGCTGCTCTTGCTGAGGATCTGAGTTCTGGTCCCACATCCATATGGTGACTAGCAACTGTTTGTAATTGCAAGTCCAGGGCATTTAACACCCTCTTCTGGACTCTGCAGGCACTACACACTGGCGATGCACAGACATGCATGCAGGCAAAACACTTGTACGCATAGCATGAAAATAAATAAATCTTGAAAAATATGGTTATTCAAATTAATCACATTCTAAAATGAATCAAGTCAAGAAACATAATATGGTCTGATCACTGATACTGTATTGACCATAAATGTAATTCATTATGCTTCCAGGTCCCAAAAGTTCTGTCCAGTCCTCCCTTCATACTAGTTGGCTAGTAGAGAAATCAAGTAGGAAGGTAAAGGGAAAGGTATCCCATCCCTCTCTGTTGAGTGAGAGCCAGCTCACACACCAACCACACACTCAGAGGTAGGTGGAGCGTGTTTCACCACAGAATAGCTCTGATGGCTTTTCATTGCATTGGAAGACAGTAGAGACAAAAGGTTGAGATGAAACGGGCTGCCTTCTGGGACTTTCAGGAATTGAAAATTTAAAAAAAAAAACAAAGCAAAAACAAAAACAAAAAACCTGCTGACAAAGTCATGGTCTTCTTGGGTGACAAAGCATTCTTCAGTTCCAGTTACAGTCATACATCACTTACAGTGGGGCAATATTCTGAGAACTATATCATGAGTAATATGTCCCTGAACTACCAACACAACCAGGTAATTCAATCTTATAGACCACTGTGAGTGGTTTTCAGCAAAACATTGTGGGGTGTGGGTCAGTACTTTGGATACTGAAAACCTTTTTATGTCCTTTGTCAAGAATGATTTTTGCAGTACTCAGATTTGGGAATTATTTAGTTACTGAACTTGTTTTTAAGTGGTGACAAGTTATTAGTGTGAACTGGACTATTTGTCCATCAAATCATCCTTGAACCGTTTCTGTGCTTGCCTTCATGTGCATGACCACTGGGGATATAAGAAGTTCATACTGACTTTTAGCCTTCATGTCCCTTGCAGGCACTTGAGTAAGACAGACTTAAATAAAGAGCTATAATAAAGAGCAGCTAAGAGCAGTGTGTCTGGAAAGAAGCATAAAGGTAAGATGTAGTTGGGAGAGGTAGGTTGGAATTAGATGGTAAGTAGAGCCAGAGCTATGCTTACTGACTGGGGAATGTTTATGTGTCGGAAGAGGGAAGCAACTAGGTTTTCATTGGGGAAAACTGTGTTCTCCAGATTGAGAAATGGGCACAGATGTAGATAGAGACATAAGAGTGAGGTACTTGCCTGGCAATGGTAGTGCACGCCTTTAATCACCTCACTTGGAAGGCAGAGGCATGTAGATTTCTGAGTTTGAGGCCAACCTGGTCTACAGAGTGAGTTCCAGGACAGCCAGGGCTATACAGAGAAACCCTGTCTCGAAAAACAAAAAACAAAAACCAATCAACCAACCAAACTAACAAACCAAAAGAGTGATTTAGCTTCTTTGATTATAGAGGTTGATGAGGCCCACTGTAAGCTGTCTGGAGGCTAAAGGCCATGAGAAAGTGGGTGTGTGTTTAAGCTGAGGTCCAAAGGCCTCATAATCACCAGTGATGCAACTCTCAGCTTGAGGCAGAAGCAGAGAATCTAGGAAATGCAGGGCAAGATGTGTGTGTGTGTGTATGTGTGTGTGTGTGTGTGTGTGTGTGTGTACACGCGAATGCTCGCATGTACCCAGGGGTAGGACAGAGGCTTGAAGTTCTGACATCCAAGGAAGGAAGGAAGGAAAGAAGGAAGGAAGGAAGGAAGGAAGGAAGGAAGGAAGGAAGGAAGGAAGGAGGGAAGGAAGGAAGGAAGGGGGAACCTCTATGCAGCATGTGTGAGAGAGAGCTTCATATGCTACATCTCTAGGCCTCAATTTTGTCCAGAATGGTCTCAGTGAAACCCACTTCCTGGGTCTACTGAGTGAAACCATTGGAAACCATGGGGGAAATCCCTTAGGGATGTCCTTTGACTTGATTCATATCCTAACTTTTCCTATGAATTTTCCATTGACTCAAAACAGTAGCTCACACTCCCAAGGGACCGTAGCACATTTCTCATTATGTCTGCAGTGTCTGGGGTGGTGTGGTCATCTCTTAGATCCTGCCTGCATGTTTGTGGAATGAACTGGAATTGAGTTAATCAGGGCCAGGGTGAGAATCCATGGCAACTCAGCTCCCCAGTGGTTGACATGTGACCAGCCAAGACATCTGGAGCCTAAGGCAGGAAATAAATATGGCAAAAACTTGAGACATAACAAAACTACAATCTGTCAAAATATTGGATATGGTTTGTTCATGTCCAAAGCTAAAATCAATGAAGAATTTCTCAATGCTCATCTTCAATGCAAAAGATCTTTACAGACAGCTTTGAAATCCTGTAGACTCACAGAATGAAACTCCAGCCAAGTCCCTGGTAAATTCTATAGTCCAACTTCATTTCATGTGGGAGAAAACTGAGACCAGAGAAGCAGAGCAAGTTGCCCAAAGCCACAGCAAAAGTGGCTCTAGGGTCTTTGATACAGATTCAGTGACACACATCTTATTTAGAGGATCCTATAGAACAACTTGCTCATGATTCCTTGTAGGCTGGCTTGCTAGAATTGTTGGAGCCCTGTTAATTTTTATGGGGGAAAGGTATTTATTACTGTGTGTGTGTGTGTGTGTGTGTGTGTGTGTGTGTGTGTACCTGCACAGTTGATGTGTATGTGGATGCAAATGCTACAGCTACTGTGTGAGGTCAGACGACAACTTATAGAATCATTTCTTGTTTTCACTTCTATGTGGTTTCAGTAATTGAACTCGAGCTTCCAGGCTTACCTGGCAAACACCTTTACCCACCAAACCATAGTTCTAGACCTCTTAGATGCACTGCCTATATCCTTTTTCTACTTCGAGGTTTTTGCTTTACTTGATCTGGAGAAAGGATGGAGATAGTATTTTTTTTCATATTTTTAGTAATTCTGTAGTCAATAAATACTGAGAACCATTGATTGAATTTAGCTAATTCTATATGGTCCTTATGACAGAACATCTGGGTGGAAATTTAATCTCAGTACATGTAAAACACAATTTCTATGAAGAAACAGCTCATAAGAGAAGCAAGAGGCCTCTCTTGTTGATATAAAGTCTCACTGACAGTCTCTGCTTAGGGCAAAGAAAGTCCTAACTGCCTAGTGGGACAGAGACTGGTGAGGACAGGTATTTTGAGCCTGAGTGTTTGATGGATAGATTGATGGATGGGTAGATAAATGATTTGGAAAGCCCCTAAGTTGTGAAGAGAGGAATTCATTCAAGCTGATGGGAAAATTTTCCATGTTTAGGACTCTTGTTGCTTTTATTTCATGAGATGACTCTAAGATGTCCCTTTGAGATGGTCTAGAAGTGATTGTTATTTGGAAGAAGAGAAAGCTTCCTTATAGTTGACAAAAATAGGGCATGTCCAATTAGTAGCCAGGTCTCAGAATGGTCATGGTTACATTGTCATTTACTCTCCTAATTGTTATGGTGACTGTGCATCAATGAGAGTATTTTCCATGCTTGTTTTGCCAACTATCTGATCAGAATATGGAGGTCTCTGTTTTCTACCTCTCCCACATGTTCATTTAATCCACTGACATGGCCTACTGGTTGAAGGTAGGATGTGGGCAAGGTGTTTTGGATGCAGAGATAAGCAAGTTTGATGCTTGCTTGCTCAAATACACCAGTATTGTACACTCTTTTATGTTCATTGACAGACATATAGTAAGGACAGAAATGGTGAGTGTGTTCAAAGTTTTGGCAGATGCAAAGCTTTACTTCAAATATACCCCTCACAGAGAGCCTGCAGTAGCTAACCCATCCTTCAAGAACTAAGCTGAGAACCCATAGAGAAGGTGGTCCTGACCACACCCAGTTGTTCCTTCTATCATGGGAACAGGAATGCTCTGTTTGTACATATAGAGGATGGATGGTCCTTTACTTATATATCAGCTCCCAGAAAACAACACATTCTTAATATCTGCTTGTTTAACTGTGGAAGTATAGTTTGGCAGCAGGGGTAAAATGTTCTCAAATGTATGTAAGTGGTGGTCTTGTTGAAGGCAGTGCTAAATACAGAATGAGATTTTGCATATACAACTTGAGATTTCATTTTTGGAGATGTAATGAAAGAAATCACAAAGCCAGTAGCACTATAAGGCTTAGTCATTTTAAAGAACATTAGAACAGATAGCTGTGGTATTTGTATGTATGTAAGTACCTGTGTGTGTGTGTGTGTGTGTGTGTGTGTGTGTGTGTGTGTTTCTTTTTTATCTGAGATAATGCAGGCAAGAGTAATGACTGATTTCAATGTGTTGGTTTCCAGGGACCAGAGGCTGTGATTGCTATTTTAAATTGTTTATGTTAATTATTGTAATAATGTTGTGTAAATAATTTGTCTTATGTACAAGAAGCCTAGAGGGTGTATTTCCAAGGAATTTCTCACTCACCAGGAAGAGTTGGAAAAGACTTCCTCAAAAGCTGAAATAATAAGATAAACCTTGGTAGCAGGAGGACCCTGAATCGGAGAAAGGAGGGCCATAGAGAAAAATAGAGATTGCTAGGAGAATGTAGGGAAAGAGAGAGTTGCTTTAGGGTAGACAGGCATGGTAGAAACCTTTACATTAAGTGAGCATGAGGGAGTGCAGAGATACCAAGAGGTTGATAGATAGAACTGCAAACAGGAGTGGAGGCACACACATACTCAAGTCCAGGATGCAGAGACAACACTCTGGGAGAGACTAGGAGGGACAGACATCAGGCCCAGTGTATGTTTTGAGGTTAAATCATGAGTACAAAGGCGAAGAGCGGACATAAATGTCGGACACATCATGGCTAAGAAACATTGCCTGTATTTGGTTCATGGGAAAATGTATTGACTAAATGCAGTTTTATTGAAGAGACATCTAGGCTCTTTGGTGAGGAAAGATTAGGCTAAGATGACTCCTCTCCTCTGAGAGGCTGTTTCAGTAGGTCCTGGGAGGCTGCTCTGTGCAGTTGCTCACAGAGGTAGAGTTGGGGAGCTTCCTCTCCCCTGAGAACTCAGAGAAATCATGGATAGGCCTCAGATTCCTGGGTTTTGTTGCTCAGAAACCAAGCTGCTGGAACAAAAGGTGTTATTTTTACATTTTAAATTGCTGTGGCAAAGAGCAAGTACAGCTCGCAGCGCCCTCCTGACTTTGGAGGCTTTCTTTAGACTCCAACCTGCTAGGAATTTTAAGGCTAACCAAGCAGATAGTACAGATAGCAAAAGGTGCTTGGGATGTTTCCTGATGTCCTGTTCCAGAGATGAATGGTCCCATTGTTGTCTTTCATCATAAATGCAAGTTAGGGACTGCGGGGGTTTGGGGGAAGGTGATGGTGGTCGGGAACCTCAGAGACATTTGAGCTCTTTCCATGTACAATCCAGAGACTGAGACCTTGAGAGGGCACTCAGCAGAGCCCTTGAGCTTTGCCTCTGAAGAAGGAGAGTCCTATGCTTTCAGCACTATCTTGACCCACTTTCAGAACTGTCATAGACCTTCATATTAGCTGTTTTCTGTTGCTATGGCAAAGCCGCAGAAGCTGTGCACTTTATAAAGAAAACAAGGTTATTTAACTTGCATTTCAGTAATGTTAGGATGCATCACTACAGGATATATGACAACATGGCAAGGACTTATGAAAAGAAGAGTTTACATCATTTCTAGAGAGGACAGCAAAGAGCCAAGGCACACAGAGGCCAGGCTAACTCTTCTATAACAACTCACTCACTTGTCTGAGATGAGCATTAACCCCTCCAAACATTTTGACAGCATAACTAATTGCCATTTACTAGACTCTACCTCTTAAATGATCCAGAACCTTTTAACATTACCACACCAAGGACCAAACTTAAAATGCTGACCCTTTGGGAGATCCATTCAAACAGTTATGAGGTACTCACTAAGGAAGACTCTCACATAGTCATTTGAAAGTCTTTATTTCAGCTAGCTAAGACTGCACTCAGGTATTCAGGACCCAAGTGTCGTGCCTAGCATTTAGAGCAGTAGGCTTTTAAAGGCAAACAGCACATCTTGTCATCTTCCTTAGCAGCTGCAAGGAAAGTTTTGCATAAGCAAGCAGTTTAACAGAAGCTAAGTTGGCTGGGGTATCTTGACCTCAGGTTCCTCGAATGGAGTTGGATAATTTTCCATGGGCCTTTCCGTCAGGGATATTAAATTCTGGTTAAATCTAAGATGGCCTCAGCAAGAATAGAAGATAGAAAAGTCTCTGCATTGTCTTGCCCTGTCCTAGTAGAAACCATTGACAGTGCTGAGAAGCACCAGCAGGCAGTTGAATTCTGAAAACAGGATCAAACCTGCTGTCATTCCTGCGTTACATAACAAGCTGGTGTGTGTGTGTGACATTTTGATGGAGCTAGTGTGATCGATTGTTTGTCCTCTGGTTCATGGTAGCATATATAATGTTAGAATTAGGAGTTGAGTCTGACCGTTGTTCCTGTTTGGGCATGAGTAAGCAGGGCTGAGTGAGTAAGGAGAAGTGTAAGTTTACAGGTCAGGCTCCATGACCATTTATTTCCTTGGATTTGTGTTTGTTTTGAAGAGTACCTGTGGTCACAGTATAGGAGTTTGTGTTTTAGTTCTTGACAGAGAAGATCTTGGACCGTGCTGGAAACGTTGCTCAGTGAGTTTGAATAAGCTCACACAGTTGGTATTTTATTCACCTCAGGAGTGAGGGAGAAAGTCCCACCCAAAACCGTGGATTCTCAGAAGGGCAACACTGACAGATGTGGCCAATGGCAGAGTATCATACAGCACATGATGGGAGACACTACGGATTTATTCATGTTTATGGGACAACTACACAGGGCCTGCTAGTGAACAAGAGTTGTGATATTCAGTGTGAGGCAGGTTCTATAGTATCAGAGGGTATGATACCCTCTTTAAGTTCCTATAAGATGTGACTGGCTATGCCTGGACCCTTGTTAAGAAGAAGTGTTGTCTAAGGAACAACAGGAATGGATCCATTGGAGCACCCTTCCTCCATTTCTCCAGCTTTCAAGGCACCACATTACACTTAGCCTTAGCCTTTGACCTGAGACTTGAACCCAGGCTGTCTGACCCTGGAGCCCATGTCTTATCCATCCTGAACCCCAAAGCTCCTTCCTATCAAAACTTGAGCTGAATCTTGTTATGGCAATGGTTCATTCCTCCTTGTCAGCCATGCTTCTTGCTGTGTATGTGTTTGTACTGCATTGCACCTGGGCATTGTTTAAAGATAGAATTCATTTCTTTCTCAATTTCCATTTGTGTTGTCACATTGTGGTGGTTGAGAGAACCAAAACATTGTGAATTAATTCAGGCATTGTCTAAGAATCAGAGAATGAGACAACTAGTCAATGACAGTGAATGGGACTGAGGCTGGAAAACAGAGATTCATTGAACTGACGGGAGTTGTGCCCCACTTAATAATTAGGACATGACCAAAAATGCAAATGAGTTGGGCACATACCCTAGGGGGACTAATACTTCCAGAGGATTTTGGGGCTTAAAGCAGGAACCTCCAGGGATTCCTTTAAACAACAAGCTTCCTGTATCCCCCTACAGTAACCTTCCGAGTGTAAACTTACTAAATTCATCTCATGTAGTCTTTTAGGTCATTGCTGTTGTGGAAAGAAACACAGCATGGCTTTTTTGTTAGAACATCAGATGTGACACTGAACTGTGAGAAGTACTATGATGAAGTTTTCAGTGATAAAACTTGTACTGAGTGTCTGTGTGCCATGGGACTGCCTGCAGCTTGGTATTTCTTAAAGCACACATGATTATTGTTTTAAGAGTTTTAGTTATTTTTTTTGAAACATGTGATGTTCTTGTACATGTATAGATTGTGGAATGACTAAATCAGGCTAATTAGTACATTCCTTACATGGAATACTTGTCTGTGGCGAAACGTTTGCAGCTATTTTAAAAGGCCGCGAAGAAGATGGATCAGTATCTTCAAGCATGAGAGCCTGAGTTCAGATGCCTGGCTCTCGTGGAAATGCCAGTGCAGTCATGCGTGCCTGTGACTAGAGGATGGAGAGAAGGCGGAATCCTGCAGGTCCCTGAACAGTCATTGGTGTTGCCCAAACAATGAGAAATCTTGTCTCAAAAAGATAAGGTGAGGGGCTGGTGAGATGGCTCAGTGGATAAGAGCACTGACTGCTCTTCCAAAGGTCCTCAGTTAAATTCCCAGCAACCACATGGTGGCTCACAACCACCCATAATGAGATCTGACAGCCTCTTCTGGTGTCTGAAGACAGCCACAGTGTACTTATGTATAACAATAAATAAATCTTAGAACAAAAAAGATAAGGTGAAGAAACAATGGAGGAAGCTGTCCTGACTTCAACACATGCCTGCAGAGTGTGCATGCCTGCACAGTTGTGTGAACACACGTGCAAATACATATACATACAATCAATGTATTATTATTGGCTGTAATTACAGTGGTGTGCATATCATTACAATCACAATGAGATGTCACCTCCAACCTGTTAGATTGTCATAATCTTTGATAAGTGCTGACAGAATTTAGAGAAAGTGAACCTCCTGTACATATACTGTTGCTGGGCTGGTAAATTAGTACATCTATTTTGGAAAGCAGTATGGCTATTACACACACACACACACACACACACACACACACAATGACTATAAAACTACCATATGACCTAGCATCCCTGCTCTGCGTACAAATTAAAATGGAATGAAACCAGAATGCCAATGAGATATATCTGTGCTCCCATGATCGTTAGAGTATCATTCACAGGAATCAAGACTTAGAAACCACTAAATTATCCTAAAGAATAAAGGGAATTCAGAGGACATTATGCTAAGTGAATAAGCCAGGTCTAAAGCAAATACTGCTTTATATGTACAAACTACAAGTCATACTGACAGAGGTAGCTAGTAGAATGTAAATCACTAAATAAACTGACAACATGTCTGCTCTATGGTGTGGGTAAGGGGAAGGTTTTTTCGTGTAGATGTGAAAGAGAACAGCCAGAGGTGTTTGGAGGAGTCTAGAGAGACAGGCAGACTAAACATGGCCAGCAGACTGGACCTGGCTGGGAATGAATCAGAGAAGAATGATGGAAACACACGCTCATGTGCTAGGAATTAAACTCAGGACCACTAGAAAAGCAGAGCATGCTCTTAACCACTGAGTCATCTCTCCAATCCTGATTATTACTATCCTGATGATTAAGAAATTGACTTGTGTAGCATCTGCTAACCAGTCATTGGTGGGATTTAATTATTATTCACATTAAAGATGGTTCCAAAGATGGACAACAATCATAATAATTTAGCCTACTATGCAGCTTATCTGCCCCAGCCTGTAGCTGATGTACTTATCTGCACATCATCTATCACCGTGTCTCCTATGATATCCCTCGGAGGGAAAGCCTTCATTGTAAATCCATAAGCTCTAATTTGTGGGCAGATATGCAGTGGATCGGTCTTTGGGGCTTTAATTTTAACTCACACTTGCTTTTACAAATTACTGATTAACAAAGAAAAAACTCATAACAGTGGGTTGACACAGCCTCTGGGTCCCAGGATATCATTCACTCATCTGCAGAACCTGTGAATATGAGTTTCTTTGACTAGAGAGGTTTTGCATGGATGCCTGGAGAGAAGGCCTTGTGAAGACATATAGGGTTTGTAATGGTGTGGTGGCAAGAGGATGAGCATGTGACGTATCCAGAAACTGGATGATCTGAGAGAGACCCTTACCTGGAAATCTTAAAGCCAACCTTACCAGCCAGCCTTGATTTCATACTCCTGGTCTCCATGGTTGTCATAGGATAGATTTCTATTTCACACATTAAGTCTGTGCTCATCTGTTCCAGAAACTTGAGGGAACCTCCGTATCTGGGAGTCCCAAAACTATGGTCAGTCAGGGATGTGGTCAGTCTAGGTCTCCAAAGCTCTGGATTTTGGCTCTATTCTTCCACAAATGGCATCAGGATGGTTTTCCTTTCTGAATTTCTGTTTTCATATGTGTAAAGCTTGACGGGTGGGTGAGAACCTGGAATCCAAGAGCTGCGGAGTTGGGAATCATGGAGCAGTTGCACTATTCAGAGATGGGGAGGGTCTCTAGGCCATTGGGATGGAGGGAGGAAAATGTGGAGACCCAGGGGATATGACTTCTCTCTTGAAGTGCCGACGAGGCAAAGAGTGTTGGAGCCTTTGGAAGGCAGAGCTAATTCTGTACCCTCTTGCTTTATCATCCCTGGGGACAGCTGTGTGGGGGTGTACAGCCTGCTTACAGGAAGGATCTCAATCTAGTGAGTTCCAGCCATTTGATCCAGTGAGAAAGAGGGAGCTTTTCAAGTGGGGCCATTTGGCTGCAAATGACAGGGTGCATTCAGGACAGTTATGCAGGTTCTTCCTCCCCCACCCCGAAATAATTCTTTTGACCTAGTTCTTGTCACTCTCACAGAGTGTATGTTTAGCTGAGCCAAAGCACACTCTCCTTTCCCACCCCCCACCCCCCAGCCATATTTAGAGTTACTTGTCTGCTGGATCTCATGGGCTCCTTGCTGGACTATACCTAAAACCTGAGTGGGTCAGTGCACTATAGGCCAGGAATGTTTGGGAATAAGACTTGACTATGACACTTGTATCTGGGGTATGTTGGACTCATTACTGATTTATCTGAACCCCAGCCTATTCAGCTTTGCAAGAGGATAAAAAAAGTTCCTTCCTTCTCAAGGGATTGGTGTTTTTATATTTACCACATTCCTAGGATGTAGAAGCTGTAATGACCTCAGGCTACTGCTGAAGATTTGTTACCACTGTGTATTTCTGTTTGGCTTCAGGCCCCAGGACAAGGGACCAAAGCAGACCTGGCCTCTAGGTTCTCCCAGCATCCCTCAGTCCCTGCCTGGCATACTCTGCCCTTAACCTTGAACTCTCCAGCCCAGGGGTTCCTCCAGAGACTTTTCCTAATATTATCGAGACATATTAGTCTCTCTCTCTCTCCCTCTTTCTCTTCAATTTATTCCACTCCCTGCATGCGCTTTTTCTCTCTCTTCCCTCCCCTCTCTCTCTCTTCCCATGGTGACGTCCTTGGCCCCCTTCCTTGGGGACAGTAAACTCACCTGCTGAAGGGCAGCATCCCGATAAATATGCATTTCATCTAATCTAATCTAGCTGGAATTGGCTCATTTCGATTTCTAGAACCATCCCAGGAAGATGGAGTGCCTGGAGCAGGAGTTAAGCTGGAGTGAGCCTGCACTCCACCACCCTTCCTTGATTCCTTTCCAGATAGGTGGGCAGCACTGAGGACCGCCATTTAGTACTAAACACAGCCTTGCCCACTCTGAGTTCCAGGCAGAGAAAGGAGAGCTGAGGAGGGATTCAGTTCCATGTGTTTGGTCTGACCTTTGCGCAGTAACATGTGATTCTACAAATTCCAGAAACCGAGAGGACCTGGGGCACTTGCCATGGTGGGACAAGCATAGGAGGTGAGTCCTGAGTCCAGAAGAGAGCACAGGCAAGTGGAAGCTCTGAGGGAGATGCACATAGAAAGCGCATGCTTTGCAGTGTAGCCAGGCTTCACACATGAAGAGCATCCATTCCTGTGCCTGTTCTGCTAGGTTAGGCGTTGGGAGTTCTAAGGAGACAGGAGCTGGTTAAGTAAAGGCAGAATGTCTGAGTGATGGCTACAGATTTCCTCTCCCAGATACTTGCAGCTCAATACCAGAGACACATGGCCAATCACCTTGTTGAAACAGGCCTATATACAATAAAGAGACCCTTTATACAAAACAGATTCCTTGTGTGATTCTGCACTAAGGAACGGTCTAGTGCCTTGAGAGTGGTATTTTTTCCTGCGCTAGTCCTGATGACTGAGAGATTTGTTTCACTGTTCAGTTTCGAAAACATTCCCTTTTGTCTTAGCTACTTGTTTGTCACTGTGGAAAGTGACTGAGGAAAAGTCTCATAGTTAAAGAGTATAGTCAGTCACTGTAAGGGTGTTCCAGTGGCAGGAGTTTGAGGGGATTGCTTACATTGTTGCATCCACATCCAAGAAACAGTAGTGGATGCTGGGGCTCAGCTCGTTCTTCTCCTTCCAATTCAGTACAGGATCGCAACCCAGAGTTGGAGGGTCTGCCCACCTCAATTAGCTTATTCAAGACAATCCTCCCAGAATGTCCAGATTCTAGCCTAATCTAAATAATCTCTTACAGATGCACCTGGAGGCTTGTTTCCTAGGTGATTTCAGATTTGTTAGGCTGAGCATTACACCTTGGCTAGAATCAGAATCGCCAAACCAAAATGGAAATTATCCCTTTCTCTTTTCTTTCTATCAAGGTGCTGTTCCAGGTTAGCCCCATTTTCGTCCTGCCTCACCGCAGGTAGTCAGTGCCATTGGGTAATAGGTAACCTCTCTTGTTTCAGTGGCTCTTTAGTGTGTGTATATCCTATCCCTGGGCTCTTTCTGTGGATTTGAAGTGTTCATAAATGTATCCTGCAACTCATGCCCCCTTGCCTTTTATCGCCTGCCCTTCTGTTAGCAAAGAGCGTGTCCCATTTCTCGACACTGTTTTCTTGAGACTTCTTATCAAGCGATTTGTGACTAAACTGGAAATTTCATTTCTTTGGAGTTTTTCTTGGCTGAGGAAAATTACCCCTTTATGGAGGGCTTTGATGTGTCACATGTGTGAATATATTTCGTCTTCAAATATCTAAAAATATATTAACACTTCTAGCTACAGATAACTGGAGCATAAGATCACACACTCACACACACACACACACACACACACACACAGAGAGAGAGAGAGAGAGAGAGAGAGAGAGAGAGAGAGAGAGTTGAAAGAGTTGCAAGATGTAGCCCACAGTCCTTTACAGACCATGAGTTAGTAAGCCTTTTAAACATTCCCCTCTGCCCCCACCTCTCCTCTGGCCTACCATTTGTGTATTCCATGAACGATGTCTTCTTATTTATGTTTTAATAGCATCCTGAGCTCTCTGACTGAAATTTATGTGTTTTCCTGGTGACCAGTTCAACTAGCATGTCAGAACATCTGATAAGAGTTGGTGTAGGGCACCTATGCTCACCTGATCTTTGACAAGGGAGCTAAAACTATCCAGTGGAAAAAAGACAGCCTTTTCAACAAATGGTGCTGGCACAACTGGCAGCTATCATGTAGAAGACTGGGAATTGATCCATTCTTATCTCCTTGTACTAAGGTCAAGTCTAAGTGGTTGAAGGACCTCCACATAAAACCAGAGACACTGAAACTNAGTTTCGAAAACATTCCCTTTTGTCTTAGCTACTTGTTTGTCACTGTGGAAAGTGACTGAGGAAAAGTCTCATAGTTAAAGAGTATAGTCAGTCACTGTAAGGGTGTTCCAGTGGCAGGAGTTTGAGGGGATTGCTTACATTGTTGCATCCACATCCAAGAAACAGTAGTGGATGCTGGGGCTCAGCTCGTTCTTCTCCCTCCAATTCAGTACAGGATCGCATCCCAGAGTTGGAGGGTCTGCCCACCTCAATTAGCTTATTCAAGACAATCCTCCCAGAATGTCCAGATTCTAGCCTAATCTAAATAATCTCTTACAGATGCACCTGGAGGCTTGTTTCCTAGGTGATTTCAGATTTGTTAGGCTGAGCATTACACCTTGGCTAGAATCAGAATCGCCAAACCAAAATGGAAATCATCCCTTTCTCTTTTCTTTCTATCAAGGTGCTGTTCCAGGTTAGCCCCATTTTCGTCCTGCCTCACCGCAGGTAGTCAGTGCCATTGGGTAATAGGCAACCTCTCTTGTTTCAGTGGCTCTTTAGTGTGTGTATATCCTATCCCTGGGCTCTTTCTGTGGATTTGAAGTGTTCATAAATGTATCCTGCAACTCATGCCCCCTTGCCTTTTATCGCCTGCCCTTCTGTTAGCAAAGAGCGTGTCCCATTTCTCGACACTGTTTTCTTGAGACTTCTTATCAAGCGATTTGTGACTAAACTGGAAATTTCATTTCTTTGGAGTTTTTCTTGGCTGAGGAAAATTACCCCTTTATGGAGGGCTTTGATGTGTCACATGTGTGAATATATTTCGTCTTCAAATATCTAAAAATATATTAACACTTCTAGCTACAGATAACTGGAGCATAAGATCACACACTCACACACACACACACACACACACACACACACACACACACACACACACAGAGAGAGAGAGAGAGAGAGAGAGAGAGAGAGAGAGAGAGAGAGAGTTGAAAGAGTTGCAAGATGTAGCCCACAGTCCTTTACAGACCATGAGTTAGTAAGCCTTTTAAACATTCCCCTCTGCCCCCACCTCTCCTCTGGCCTACCATTTGTGTATTCCATGAACGATGTCTTCTTATTTATGTTTTAATAGCATCCTGAGCTCTCTGACTGAAATTTATGTGTTTTCCTGGTGACCAGTTCAACTAGCATGTCAGAACATCTGATAAGAGTTGGTGTAGGGATCTGAGGTGACACATGTACAGAGCACAGTCCTTGCCCAGGAGAAATGAATGTGTGTTCCATGCTGTGATGCCAGGCATCCAAAGTCTCAACTGAAAAGCTGCCACTATCCCAGCAGTCTTAGAGGATGCAAGCATATTACAGGTACAGAAACACAGTGCTGCTGGGTACAGCTTATCAGCACNAAGAGTTGGTGTAGGGATCTGAGGTGACACATGTACAGAGCACAGTCCTTGCCCAGGAGAAATGAATGTGTGTTCCATGCTGTGATGCCAGGCATCCAAAGTCTCAACTGAAAAGCTGCCACTATCCCAGCAGTCTTAGAGGATGCAAGCATATTACAGGTACAGAAACACAGTGCTGCTGGGTACAGCTTATCAGCACATCTTGGAGACAGAGACTCTTGGCAAATTAGCTGTTTGTCCAGGCAGAAGGCAGTTCTCTAAACAAGTGTGCCTGTCTGGGAGATCTTCCCTATCTAGAGCCTTGTGACCATAGTGACCTCTGGGTGAACCACTAGCTCGATTTCACCTTTCTCTAAGAACACAGCTTACATATGTCTCTGTGTCAGCATGATATTTCAAGTGCTGGTGGTTAATGCTTCTGGCTTCACAGAAAAGGTTATGCTACATATGCCCTGGGTTGTTCATCTAGCTATGGCAGCCAATAGGATCCACAGACCCCATCCTTCATATCTGGAAAACTGTAGTGATCGATGCACTCGTAGATGCAATAGGATTTGCGTAACCAAACGCGTGTCCCCTTGAGTGGTGTCATAGTCAGGGTTTCTATTCCTGGACAAAACATCATGGCCAAGAAGCAAGTTGGCGAGGAAAGGGTTTATTCAGTTTACATTTCCAAATTGCTGTTCATCACTAAAGGAAGTCAGGACTGGAACTCAAGCAGCTCAAAAAGCAGGAGCTGATGCAGAGGCCATGGAGGGATGTTCTTTATTGGCTTGCTTCCCCTGGCTTGCTCAGCCTGCTCTCTTATAGAACCAAGACTACAATCCCAGAGTTGGCACCACCCACAAGGGGACCTCCCCCTTGATCACTAATTGAGAAAATGCCTTACAGCTGGATCTCATGGAGGCATTTCCCCAACTGAAGCTTCTTTCTCTGTGATAACTCCAGCCTGTGTCAAGTTAACACAAAACTAGCCAGTACAAGTGGGTACTACCTATGGACTGAATGTTTACATCTCCCCAGCACTGCTGAGTTGAAATCTTAGTCCCTAGTGGAAGGAGACAGAAGTAGACCTGTAGGGGATGATTAAGTCTTGAACATGAGGCCTTGCAAATGGGCTATTTTGTTAGAAGCAGTAACCCCAGAGAGAGGCCCCTCACCAGAACCCAGACATACTTGCAGCTGATCCCAGGCTCCCAGTGACCAGAACTATGGACAGTGAACCTTTTTAGGACTATCTGAAGCAGCAGAGTGAGAGAGGAGAGACTTATTTTAGCCTGTAGCTTGAGGGAATATTGTTCATCATGATGAAGCAGACTTGGCAGTCGGAGTGGCTGTGACTGTGTCAGTTGGGTGGTGACATGGCTAGTGACTTCACATCAGCGGTCAAAAAGTAGAGAAATATAGGTGCTGCTGAGGTAGAGACATCAAGGCCTTCCCTCTAATGACCTACTTGCTCCAGTTAAGCTTCATTTCCCTCTGTATCCACAATCTTCCAAAACAAAGTGGCAAACCGGGGCCAAGTATTCAAACAAATGAACCTATGGGGGACATTTGATATCCAAACCATAACCTAAGCTCCTAGACTATGATGCTTTGTTTTAGTAGCTCCTGGTCTGTTTTCTGTTTCTATAGCAAATTGCCCGAGGCCATGCAGTTTGTAAAAGTAGAAGGTTATTTAACATACTCTTCTAGAGCTGAGACTTCAAAAAAGTGTGTTACCCCTGCAGAATGTGTCACAATGGGACAAGTACTCTGTCTCCTGAGGCCTCCCTCATCCTAATTACTAATCCTAATTACTACCCCAGACCTATTTCCAAATATTATTACACATTAATTTAGGGATGAAGTTTTTAGCATAAGTACTTTGGTGGGATTCGGTCAACCCATGGAGACATGGAAATGTGACCTAGCCAAACCTTATAACAAGGTAAGGTTTCCGTTTTCCTTTTCCATGGAGTTAATAGAATTGTGACCAAGCCAAACCTCATAACAAAATAGGCAAAGCTTCATTACTGGGACTGTAGCTTGCTAGCAGCGAGGCACCAGGACTGATGGATGAGGAGACTTGGCTTGCCTTTGACAAAGGAAGGACAATGCTTTATAGGGCTTGGTTGGGATGGCCAATGTGGCAACTTTCAACAGGTCATGGGTACAATTTTGAAATCTGTTTTCTTTTCTTGGCTGTGAAGACTGTGAACTCACAGACAGTTGATTTAACTCAGGAACTGTCTTGCATAAATAACACAGTTTAGAATTCAGGCTTAGAGTAGATGAAAGATCACAAGGGCTGGATGGAAGAAACATGCATTGCAATAGGCAGTTAGCCAAGTTCAGTCTGTGTTATCATTATGAATAAAACACCTCTCAAATAATCAGTGGGTCACTATATAAAACTGAGTAGAGCCAGGTCCACAGGCCAAGGCAAGCGAGGGACAGACACACGTGAGTGAGGGCAGAGATGCCAAGTTTTAGATCCTGTTTTTGTCATGCATTGGCTGTCTGCACGACTGAGAGAAGAGTTGGGATTTTCAGCAAAATCAGCAGTTAGGTTTCATAGAAATAGCCCAGGCAACTGTTATCATAACCCACATGTCAGAAGTGTTATCTACAGGAGAGCTAGTGGGAAACTAATAATATATTGCTTAGCTGAGACCTCTCAAAATAGTGATTTTTTTTTATATAAATCAACTAAGTACAAGAGGTGTGATTTTTTTGCCGACAAACTGTCAGACATTTGAGCTGAATCTGGGGGCTTACTAAGGACATTTTACCGGATGTTTTTCTTCAGTGACAGTCGCAGAGCCCAAACTGCTGGAGATGGGAACCATTTACTCCAAAAATGACAGCTGTTTGTTTTCATTCTTCAAAGAGGGTAGCATGTTTGGAGGAACACAGAATTCGTAGTTAATCAGGCTGAGCCGACACACTAGACTCTTCAGTTATGGCTGCTGGTGTATTACGGTGATGCTTGGGCAAGCCGTGGCGGGAGAGTTAAGACTCCACTTCATCATCTCTAAAATGGGTGCAAATCTTGACCATTATGTATTTCTTCTGAGGATCAGCAGTAATAGTGCAACACCCAGAAAAATCTCTGAGTGTAGTGGCCACTTTGAAAGCAGTTTCCACTTTTCCTACTTGGAGAACGTATTCCCTGAGGGCACTGGGATGGTGGCCCCAGGCATTAGCAGAGAGGACAGCGGCCATGGGCTGCATTTTCTATGGCCTCAGGGAAGATTTTTTAATTTTCCTGCCCAGTACTTTAAGGTTGGGAAGAACTCCCTTCTGGATTCCAGGACCTACGATGCTAGACTCTTTGTGTGATCATGTCACAGTAACAAGGGAGTGTGAGGGGATGTTCTTTAAAGCACTATGCTCATGGAAAAATTACGTGCCTTTGTTTGTTCTGCAAAAGCGGTTCTCTTCAGCCTCTGTGACAGCCTTAATTGAGAGGACACAGTCAAGAGCTCTGGTATTCCAGGACGAGACCCTTCTCCAGGAGGCTGCCCTTTCTAACGTTTCTCCTGTATTCTAGGCGTCTGTTTCCCTTCTTCCACGCCACAGGTAGGCAAAGACAGCCTTAGGTCAGGTGATACTCACAGGTTCAGGTATGATTTGAACTGAGGTCTGGCCATGCATTTTCTCCACCTTTCCCCATATCCCTTGTTTATAGCTACTTGTGTCCTTGTTGTTACACACTATAGGGATGAACCCAAGAGTGAAGGATGAGGAACATGCCCTCTGTTCACTCAAGTCTCGTTGAAACCAAGCCTCACTCGAGATTCTGTGGCTCGCTGCACCCTGTATGTCCTCCCACCTTGCATCCCCCAGTGCCTCATTACTCCCACACACATGCTGGAGATGTCCCTCAGCTCTGTCACAGATCCTACCCCTGGCTGCCAGTCTTTGTCAAGGATCCTGTGATGGGAGCTTATATTTATCTTGTCCTCGGGCTTCAAAGTAATTGTTTCCTCCTCCTTTCCTAACAGGGCACTCATGTGGGCAAAGATGTGCTTAAGCAGCCCAGCAGCAGCTGTTCATCCCAGGCACAGCAGCCAGTGACCAGTGATTTGCCCTGTCACCCCTGATAGTTGCCTTCCGGAAAGCTCTGGGGGGTGTGGGGAGTGAGGGAGGGAGCTTGTGTTACTCAACTTGGCTCTGACATCTAGTTCCCTATTTTCTTTCCTCAGCTGTACATGGACCTATAGACCCATGACTTCTCCATTTGTTTGAAACAACTGTGGTTCACAAGGGCTGTGCCCATGTGTTTGAGTGGTCTGTGTTTCCTATGTTTTGGGCGTGATGCTTGGACACCACAAGGAAAACTAGAATCCAGGTAGTGGCTTCCCCATTGGATGAAATGGAAGAGTATCCTTTTACAGGGGCTACCTATCAGGCAGTGTCAGGAGACTAGAGTCAATAGTTCTCTGGAGAGACTGTTCTTAGAAGCCATCCCTATTGACTTGGTCCTCCTTCTAATCAAATACAATGGGCACAAGAAGCCCAATTCAGTTTAACATAAGATGTATATGAATGATTCATACCATTCACACATATGGACTTCCATACTTGATTAAAAAAAAAGCCCAGATGGATGGATGGATTTGCCCAGTCCTGAGTCAGAGGATCTACTTGTTGCTTAGGGGCCATGTCCCTTCCCAACCACATGGACTTCACACATGTTACTAGGACAGAAATAATAAGCAGGCTAAGGAGGAAAATATGTCTTTCACAGCCATCTATGTGATGCTAAGAATTCTGTGTGTGACTTTCCAAATCCATCCTTAAGCTTCCCCACAGGAGACTCATCTTGTGTTTCATCTGCAGGTATCCTGCATTAGAATTTTGGTTGGATGCAGAGTATGACAGACTCCAGTAAAGAGGGATACAGGTGGCATCTGGAAGAGAGCTTGACACTCTGCTGTTGTACTGATTTGGTCCCAGCTCTTGGTAGCCCTCACCACATAGTTACCAGCTGTCCTGCTTCTGACACCTGCTCTTTCTCCAGTGCCCCACCCCCAGGATGTTAATTACTCTGCTATTGCCAGTCCCAGAGACCTTCCTTCCCTTCTTACTGATTTCCCTACCCACCTAACCCACATTTGTAAATATTTCTCTTACTGAATTTCCCTAGTCCTTTATATTTGAGATTCAGGACCTGCGTACATAGTCTATTATGTTAAACTGGGACAGGGTTGTTTTGTTTAGTTTTTTTTTGGGGGGGGGGGTCAAGAGAAAGAACCCAGTAATTGAATTCTAAGACTTAATTCTCCTTTGAACACTGATGACTTCTCAGCCCTCCATGCCCCCTCACATGTACCCCCTGTCCTGAGGGAAATAGCCCTTCTACTTAAACTATGGCTGGCTCACACAACAGAAAGTGTCTTCTTGCTTTGAAGTCGCAGCAGCACCGAATGGCCCTCCTGCAAAGCCTGCAGTAGCTCTGCCTTTCCCTCTGTACTTCCAACCTTCTGATCTTCCTTCCTCTGCCATGTAGAGCCCCTCAGCAGAGGGCAGGCTCCACCTCATCCTTCCCTCAGCTCAATGACTAAGGTCCTGGAGCCACTCAGTGCTTCCGACTCCAGGATGAATTTATGAATTATTAAGCACTGAGCAATTTGGAATTCCAAGGAGACAAATTCCAGAATTCCAAAGAAATCCAGCTGGGAACTTAAAGAGGTTTTGGGAAATCCCATCTTAGTAATAAAGAGTTAAAGATCTTCATTTCTTTTTCTTTTTTTTTTAAACAGAGAAAATATTTTTTTTGCTAAAAAAAAATTAAAACAAAACAATAAACTTGTATACCCTGGGGGCTGGCGAGATGGCTCAGTGGTTAAGAGCGCCGACTGCTCTTCTGGAGGTCCTGAGTTCAAATCCCAGCAACCACATGGTGGCTCACAACCATCCGTAACAAAATCTGATGCCCTCTTCTGAAGTGTCTGAAGACAGCTACAGTGTACTTACATATAATAAATAAATAAATCTTAAAAAAAAAAAACTTGTATACCCTAAGACATAAGCCTCCTTTTCCACAGGTGGAAGTGTCACAGTAATTCCAAAATCTAAGTCCTTTGCAGCTAGACCACTGTGATGTGGGGTGAGGCATGTGACATAAAGCCACCTTCTTCTTCTTCTTCTTCTTCTTCTTGGTTTTTTTTTTTTTTTTTTTTTTTTTTTTTTTTTTTTTTTTTTTTTTTTTTTTTTTTTTTTTTTTTTTTTTTTTTGGTTTTTCGAGACAGGGTTTCTCTTTATAGCCCTGGCTGTCCTGGAACTCACTCTGTAGACCAGGCTGGCCTCGAACTCAGAAATCCACTTGCCTCTGCCTCCCAAGTGCTGGGATTAAAGGCATGCGCCACCACCATCCGGCCAAGCCTGCTTCTTCTTCTTCTGAGAACTAGGGCGTGGCTGGGATCTGGACATCAACTGACTTATTCTGTGCAAGAGGAATTAGTGCTTCTCAGTGCACAGCCATCCCCCCAGCAAGCCTGTTTAGAAATTTCCCCTGGACTTTCTACTCCACAAATACTCAGTCTTCCTTGGAAGGGCTATAAGTCATCTTAATGGCCAGAGTACTGTTGCTTCTTCCAGTAACATTTCTCCCTTTGAACGGAAAAAGGCAAAGTGGCTCCTCCCACTTTGGGAATAGCAGAAATGTCCAGGACCTTGGACAGAGACAGATCCAGACTTAGATACACTTTTCAAAGTTTCAAGGCAGCACTGTCAGAAGGGGAATCCTACCTGAATCTAGGGTCAGCTGAACCATGAAGATCCCTACATACTATCACTGTAGAGACTTCGGTCTCCAGGATAGATGTCACTGCTGGTAAGTGTAGCCGCTGAGGCTCAGCTCTTAGGAATTCAGATGTAGCCAACCACTGGTGTTTGCTGAAGGGAACTGAGAGAAACACAAATTCAGAGAACACGCCTGTTCTCTCTACCAAACGAGGGGATAAGGACATTTCATGGTCCAGAGTGGAGTTGACACACCTCTGTTGCTACTATCCTGGCCTGGGATGAAGAATAAACTGCTGAATCTTCATTCCTACCTGGGGCCCAGGTAACAAGGGCATCATGTTGGACAGCAGATCTGGGTGGAACCCAGGCTGTAGGACAGGGCTCTGAATGGTACACAATGTGAGGTAGCAGTTGGACAGGGCGTGGATCAGTATGACTTAGGCTCCCCCAAGGTGCCTTCCATTTGTATATTTCTGCAGCAGGCTTTGCTTTGGGGGCTTTTAATTTCTTTTATCCTAGTGAGGTGGGACTCCAGACAGAGAACATCAGAATGATGCGGTGACCTGACATCTGTCCTTAACCCACGGCTGTGTGGATGAAGAATGATTCGGGTCCCAGGTAGTGATTGAGAACCTGAAGCCCTGACACAGCTACTCTATACCTCCTCCTTCATTATCAATACTGTTCTTGTTTTCCACTTTGCTTATTTCTGCTTCCCCAGTGTGTGTGTGCCACTTCCTAAGTGATGCCAGATCTCTTGGGAATCAAAGGTATCATAAACTCCTAACAAGAGTCAGTGCCTATTGGTACCCTCCATAGCATACCTATTGGTACCCTCTGAAGCATCCCTATTGGTACCCTCCATAGCTTCCTTTGTTTCATGTCCACTTTTGTTTTTATTTTATCTCTTGAGAGGACTGTGTCACTCATTCCTTTTCTTTTTCTTTGTTGAGTTCATGAGGTCAGACTTTACCACTTGTGTCAGGGGTGAGGCTTCTTGGGAGAGCTCCCACTTCTTCTCCTTCCTCTTCAGCATCTTGTAACTCCTTTTAACTGGCTGCATGTCCTCTGGAGTCATTGATTCCGCCATAGCGAATGTGACAGAGCTTCTCTGACACAGAAGCTGCTGGAAATAGCAGCTGTATTTGACACACAGGGTCTGGCTAGGACTCTCACAGCATCTTCTAGCCTGATGAAGTGCTTCTCTGCATGCTAATGTCAGTGGGGTGAGGGGAGGCCAGACATTTCCCAGCTCTGCTGTGGGTATCCCTGGGCTTTCCTGGGGTTTCCCCCTCCCTCCTGCTGCCATGCACGGGAGCGGGGGCGGGGGAGTCCTTGTTCAAGAGGCTAGAGGACTCTGGCAGGGACAACTATGCCTAGTGTCCCCAACTCTGTACTGCTGATCCATTATTTAACAATGGGACAATGGATTTTCTTCTTCAAAAGAAAATGAAATTAAATGGCACCTTATAGGTTGGGATCCCAAAAGGGTAGGAGGTAGGCACACTACTTGATCTGTGCTACTCATTCCTTTTATGTGAGGGACCAAACCCTGCAGGAGAGGGGCTTCTCCAAGCTGCCCTACCCTGGGAGAGGATGGGGCCAGCCTCTCTCTCTATGAATAATTCATCACTGTCTTCTTGCTCACGAGGCTGTGAGGCTGCTCCTGGCAACACTGTAGATGAATTCATCTGTCATGGGTGGGCGTGTGTGCAGGCAGATGGGATTCCCCAGTCACGTGTGCCTGCAGACAGCGGGACACACAGACACACGAGGAAGCCCTGCTTCTTGGAGGAGACAGGAGGGAGCCTCAGCTTCTACAGTCGGAGGCAGTGGATCTGCTGTCTGTACCATATGGGGCAAACGCTTTGTTCTGTTCTGGAAGAAAAAGGGTATTTTCCATCTTGCAGTATCCTTGACAACGCCTGCTTGGCAACGAGTTAACCGTTGGGGAACACCCGTCTCCTGGGAATCATAGAATCAGCTTATTAATTCTTTCTGCAATTGTTCCATTCCTACTGTGTTCCAGAGTTAGGTGTGGGAGAGAGGATAGAGATAAATGGAGATCTGTATAAAATCTTTTAGAAGAACAAGGGTTGGGGTTACTGACAGAGTAGGAATTTAATAAGTAACTGCTAGTTGACAGCTACTTCACCCAGTCTGAGGCAGTCAGGGAAGGCTTCTTGGAGAAGGTAATAATTTAATTGCCATCTAGAAGGTCACTTGATAAGGAAGAGTGGAGATTTTTATTTTTGAGAATTGGAACATTAAGTACGTTTGGCATTGTTGTGAATAAAAACACCCTACACAGAGTGTCCTGAAGGAAGGCTTGTTTTGATCACAGTTTGAGGACACTGGGTATCACAGTGAGGGTGTCAAGTTCTTGGCTGTGAGGACAGGACTTGGGGGCCCCTTGCTCACATGTGAGAAGACAAGGAAACAGGTATTGGATGGGAAATGGGGTTGGACTATAAGCAACCTACTTCTTCTAGCTAAGACCTACTTCCCAAAGGTTCTACTACCTGCCACACAGCAGCACTGCCAGCCAGGGAACTACGTACTCAAACACAAGAGCCTGTGTATGTTGGGAGCGGGGTACCACAATAATGACTTTTCTTGCAGTTGTGACAACACACTCTTAAGAAGCAACCTGGTGATAGCAGGAGTAGAGGAAGAATTTATTTTGGTTCATAGGTTGCAGGTACAGTCCATCATGATATATATGACATATGACAAGATGGTATGGTGGCTGAAGCACTTCAAGGCTGTGGCAGTGGGTGTGTGGGGACTGCTTGGTTATCTCCTGGTAGACCAGGAGGCAGGGGAGATGAATGCTGTCTTGATCTTTTCCTTTATATTGACTCTGGAATCCCAAACCTCAGATTGGTGGGTTGGAGTCACCCACATTCAAGGCAGAGTGTCTTTCCCCCAATTGATCTTCTCTGAAAAAAAAAATCCTCAAAGATACCTACAGATGCGCTTCACTAATGTTATAAACATTCTTGGGTAAGCATGCATGTTAGTGTTACATGTGGGGTGCGTATTCATACAGAGACAGTTTAGCAACCTAATCAAGTGAACTATCAAAGTTAACTACCACAGAGCATTTTACACCCCAGTCATTGCACATGATGTTTTCAGAGTGCTTGTAGTAGGTAGTTTCTGAAATACAGGCAGGATATGGATCCTAGAGGCCTTAGAATCTATTTGCCCAAGACGCTATTGTGTGCTTGAATCCAGGGTAAGTCACTGAAGGATGTTGGAGTGGAATGTGGTGGCATCCATGATACTGTGGCAAGAGCCCATGGACTGCTTCCTGTAGAATGGCTTGAAGAAAGGAGACTTGTAGACTGTGGAATGAGTTGGTACTTTCATTTACCCATGCACCACATTCACTGACCCATCCTCTCATCTTTTTGTCGTCGTAACACATGATTCTTGAACACGTAATATTAGCTACACTGTGAGACGCCAGGGAGGAGAAGTCAAGACTTATTTTCAGCTCAGTTCAGTATCATTTTGCTTTTCATGATGAAGTCAAGAGAGCTAAGTTCTCAGTCTGGCTGGAGTCGCAGCAGAGCCCTAAGATTCTTTCCACTATATTGTGATACGATGCCTACTACAGGCAACGGAAGGGAGAAGGCATTATTGAGATCACAGTTCTTGGTTGCACTTCATCAGTGTAGGGACAGCAAGGCAGCAGGAACTTGAAGCAGCTAATCACACTAAGTCTGTAGTCAAGAGCCAGGAACAAACGCAAAAGCTAGTACTTAGCTTACTGTCTCCTTTTTATTTAGTCCAGGGCCCAATCCATGCATGAGTGCCACCCGTACACTCAGAGTGAGATATCCCACCTCAATTAACCCAATTAAAATTCCTCATTGGTGTCCTCATAAGCCAACCTTATGTGACAATTCCTCACTGAGTTGCTTTTCTCAAATTGATTCTAGACTGTTGAGCAACCATCACGGAGTTTAAATGTTGATATATCTTGTACCCCTGGGTGTGCTGCTGGGCTGCAAAGCCACTGACCCTCCTACCTCAGCTGTTACAGTGGCAGAAATCATGGTGACCTTCCTCCAGCAGCTGAATCCTAGGGTGGCATCTCTCCCACCTCGTTCTCTGAGCACTCTGAGCTAGCGCTCTCCTCCCCCCATCTCTCTTTCTGTTATTTGCTTTTGTTTATTTTTTCCCCGTTAAGCATTTCAAACTTGAGAGTGCAATGCCCAAGTGTGCCTAAACAGGTCAGCTGGCCAGCAATGTTTTGCAAAGGATTTCTATTGCCTGCCTGGACGATTTATGGAACCCCGAGATCCTTGTTACACCTGGTTGGAGATGGTTTTGGTTAGTTGTGTTAGGAAGGCTAACACGAAAGTTGCTAAGCCTCTAGTAATCTTAAGCGATTTCATGAGGGAGAAGCCATGGGGCTTGTATTTCTGATCAGCATTTTCAGTGACCCTGAAGCTCTTTCAGATCGGAGACACAGCATTTTATAGCTCCAAGTGCTCTTCTGCTGTCAGCTGGGGTCTGTCAGCCCAGCATCTGCTGAGTGGCAGCATTGTGCTTTCTTCTCTCTGCAGGCGTGGGGCACCATGGAAGAAACAGTCAGTGAGGTATGAGGCTGAAGTAAAGCTGAGGTCCAAATCCCACAAAGGCCAGCCAGTCCTCAACCGGTGCCCCAAAGCCAAGAACCTGTGTGTTAAAGAGAGCGAATGCCTGGAGCAGAAGCAGCAGCTGTGCTAGCATCTCCATATTGCCATCTCTACCCCCTGTCCCTGGAAGCTGGGGCTTCCATGTCTTGGTAACAGTTTGTCAGTGCCGGTTTATCTATGTTCTTAAAAAATCCATAGTTCTCCAGTTGTGTTTCGTTTCAGAAGTGCTCAGTGTAGGAGGCCACCTACCCAAACCCTTGGCTGCCTCCAGCTCCCAAGAGTGGGAAGATGGAGAGACAGGGATG
Source organism: Mus minutoides (assembly GCA_902729485.2). Taxonomy (NCBI): domain Eukaryota; kingdom Metazoa; phylum Chordata; class Mammalia; order Rodentia; family Muridae; genus Mus; species Mus minutoides. The sequence goes on along the minus strand of LR751017.1, from coordinate 100,640 downwards.
TGGGGCAGGGTGAGGCTTTCTTCATGGAATCATGATAATGATAATCCTGATGGCATGACTGTTTGAATCATGCCACATTTTCAGAACTTCTGATTCTCCCAGTGGCCTTTCAGGGATTCCTGAGAGATGGCTGCTCTAAGCCTGTCCAATATGTCTGACCTTCTACTTCTGGCAGTTTGTCCAAGATTGTCCTTTCGACTGCTACACTCAGGTTCACCTCAACTTCTCCTAGGAATAAGCCTGTCCAGCTGGCCATGGGCCCGCTGGCATCGATGGTAAGTCATTCCTACCTCCTGGATTGGGATTTCCAGCACCTACCTGGAATCCATGTCTGCTGGACCACTGAGCTGTGGGAACACAATGATTTTGCAAGTGCTCTGGTCTTGGCTAGGTCCTTCCTCAGCCTTTTTCATCTTCCTCTTCTCCAGGGTCTGGTGAATGTACCATCCAGGTTGCTTAAGGTCTAAGGAGAGAGGAGGCGGTATCTCCTTCCTTCCCCTAGAGGATATATATGGAGCTCACCATGAAGTTTCCCTTAAGCATACATCTTGCCATTGCCAAGCCTTTGTGTTTACACTAGCTGATCAGTTTATGGGGTTTTGTCTCACAGCTGGTGCTTACTTGACCCTTTTTATGCTCTGGGAAAGCCAACTTTACTGGTCCAGCCCCTGCTCCTGGAAGTGATCACTCCTGCATCAGCACAGCATGATTTTCAGCATTTTAGAAATGGGATTTCCTAAACTCACCCATGCCCTAGAGGTTCAGAAACTACTGCCATAGGACATCTGTTTTTGTTTGTTTGTTTTGTTTTGCATGTACAGTGAAGCCAGAGATGTGATGATTCATGCCCCTGCTTAAAAAGTGGTGGTAGAGAAAGGCCTGGCTGAAACCGAGGCAAAGGAGTCCCATTTTGCCATCTGTCACACTGTCTATAAATTAGCTGAGCAATGTCTAAAAATACCTCTCCTGAGTTAATGACATGACCTTGACATTTGGGGAACTGAGAGCATCCCAAATCCTTGTTGAAAAACAGGACTGCAGAACTGTAGCGGAGGGAAATGGTTACATGTTCCCAGCTCCCTTTAAATACCTGCAGGAGAAGAAGACCATGGCAGTACCTGCTGCTGGTAACAGTTACTGTGTAGTTCTGTGTGCCAGACACAGAGGCAGGTCCTTTTCCTGCAGGCCATTTGCTCATGGAATCTGTGCATCTGCCTCTCACAACTGAACCCCAAACAGGCCTCTCTTCGGAGGACATTTTGGACCAAGGTCAGAGAGATACATGTCTTTGTGTCCCTGTAGTCTAGCTTAGAATCAGACAAAGTACGGGAATTTAACACAAAGTTTTTGTTTTGTTTTGTTTTTTTAAATGGATGAGTTTGATTAGAAGTAAGAGGTAAATTTTTCTGGAGGCAAGTTGGGCACAAATTTTGAAAGTGATAAAGCTTGGAATCATTGTACCTTGGAGAAAATATCACATAGTTATGACTTGCCTGTGTCCTCACTCCTGGATAGCTATGAGTTCGTGGAGAAAGAGACTCCAGGGTTTTATTTACAGCTGTAGAACAAATCACTACAATAGAGGAATTTCAAATGCTCATTAGATTCTACAGGTCAGAAGTCCCTGCATCATTGCTCACCAGAGTCTCAGGAGGCAGAAAAGGGGCTTCTGCAAGGCAGATCCTCATCTGAGTTCTTGCATCCTCTTCTTAGATCATGGTTGTAGCAAACATCATTTCCCAGGGGTTGTAGGATTGAGATCCCTGCTCTCTTTCTGGCTGGCAGCTAAAGTTCATTTTTCAGCAGGTGGACACTAAGGGACTTTGGCTGTTGCTTGTATCATCGCTATGATATGATTACATGTTCCTTTATTGCTCTGATCTATCTATTTTTTGAGATTAGGGAAGACCCACCTGTCATAGCATCCCTTGTGGTTAATTAAAAATCAACTTGACCCTAATTGGACCTGTAAAGTTCTTTCAACCATGCAAAGCATATTAGGTGTAGAAGGCTGACCTATCAAAGTCTCAGACCTGCTCACTCTGAGGTAGAGCATTGTACAGGACATACATGAGAAGCATGGGGAATCCTATGGGATTATCTTACAAGCCTGCCTATGGCAGGGACCATACGATTGCATTACTATGTCCCAGGCATGTTACAGGGGACAAAGTTCATTGTTTTAAATTCCAAGAAGATTCCTGGATATGGGGCACAGGAATGAACCCAGATTATGGGTCAGGACTAAAGACCCAAACTCATTGTACCAAGGTTCTTTTTTTTCAAATACTCAAGGAATTATTAGGTTCATAAAAGTATCTTTGTAAAGTGATGTGGCAGGGCTTTCTAGAGAGAATTTCAGAAAACAATATTTCATACACTCTGCATTGGAGATGATCTCTGCATTTAATACATGACAATTACAAGAAAACAAAGATATACTCATACTTTAATAATACCTATGTATAATTTATTAATAATACTTTTACAAACATTTATAAATATGTTTGTAGCCTATGTGAGATGTCTTATAGCCTTTATTATAAGCAGATTGGTGAGTATATGAGTAAATGGTTCCATTATTGCTACTTACACCATCCACCCAGTGATCTTTTGGCAGTCTACCATTTGTCCTGTGTGTGTTGGCCCCTCCTTCCATCCCGCAGGGGATGTCGGAGGTAGAACTGATCAGTTTCATAGAACTCACGGTGTACACTCACAGCTGAGCTTTGCTTGTACAGATTTCTGGATTGGGCTTTCTGCAGGGTTTATGCTCTTTCTAGGTAGTAAAAACAGTGGAACTGTGAACTGCTGGCTTAGCGCTAGAGTGGGAGTCAGACAGCGCACCAACGCTTTCCTCGTGGTGTTCTTATTTTATTGGAGGACAATATGATACAGACCTGAGATCACAGTGTTCTCGGGAAAGGAATAGCCCAGATAGGGCCAGAGAAGAGAGAAACAGGCAGGAAAATCCAGAAACTAGTAGTAACCTGCCATCTTGATATTGGAATGGAACTGAAGCCTATGTGAAACTAAGTCCAATTCTTAGGTGCAACAAATACACATTGGTTTGTTCTGAATCCAGTTTAAGCTAGGAAAATCCAGTTTAATCTGCCCCTAAACGTCTGCCTTCCAAAGAGAGGAGAAAACACAAAGGGCTTGGTTTGAAAAGCTGGGAGCAGATATTCCCAAGTTCAAGAGCATAGAGGATAGGCTCAACTCCTAAATGAAATATCTTGAAAGGTTTCATGGATGGCCATGGACTGTCATTAATCATGGTGAATCATTTTCCTGTTTGGTTTTTTTTTTCCTAAATCAGTAGATTATAGATGTTTTGCCCCAGATTTTAAAATCAGTACAGTACTAGAGCAATTATTTTAGGAGGCGGTCATGCAACAGTATATTGTATACCATAAATACACTGTCATGGCTAATCTATACTGCCAACTTGACTGCATTTAGGATCATCTAGAAGACACACCTTTGGGGTGTCAGTAAGGATGTTTCCAGAGTTCCATTGAGAGAAAGGACCTGCTTTGCATGAGGGTGGCACCATATCACTGGTTGGAAAAAGGCAAAAAGGCAAAAACAAACAAACAAACAAACAAACAAACAAAAACAAAACAAAAAAGCAAGGACTATTGAGCATTGACTAGCACTCCTTTCTCCACTTTCTGACTGCAAGATTTAATATGGCAAGCCACTCCTTGTTCCTCCCTTCATGCTTTCCCTTCATTTCTGCAGACCCTGAGCCAGTAATCCTTCCTGGATTGCTTAATTTGCTTTTACATCATCTATTGTCAGAGCCATGAGAAAAGTAGCAAATATGTGCATATAATAATTACTATTATGAGAGGTGGTCTCACCGTGTGTGTAATCTATGCTAGCCTCAAACTAGATGTGTAGTCTTGATTTTCCTGTTTCAGCCTCCTAAGTGTTCAGCCTGATAGTTAAAGTCATTTTTAACAGGAAAGGGGAAGAAAATTATGTCTAACCCTTCTTTACACTGCATAAGTGACTATCTCAGAAGATTTTCTTTTTATCATACTAACTAATCCCCATCCCTTAATCAGGCCAACATCTGTTCTGATTAATATGTATCCATCCAGGTAGTATCTGGGTCTAAAGGTTTTGAAATAGCTCCCTTCTCTTCTCTAGAAGTTCTAACTCTTACTAGAGTCATGTACAGTTGGAAAATGTGGCCTTATTATTCCCAATTAACAAATGATGACTATTTGTACAGAGATTTGAAGCCCCCCATACATGGTCTCACTCCTGGGACTTGTGTGTTCTCTGTAGCCGAGTGTGAGCTTATGTTGCCTTCTCTGTCCCAGTGGCTTGTGAGAAACGTCTCTTGAGTAACTCTGTTGGACCATATGGCTTCTCACTTCCCCACCTGCTATGTCACCCTTCTGGAGTTCTGCTCTCTGTGTTGGAATGTCCTATCCTTCTAAATGGTGAGGGACATCAGCACTCAATATGTAAATCTACAGTGTTCCCTGAATGAGCAAACCCTGACAGAATGAAGAGAGGATTGAGTCTCCCGTTAGTCTCTCATGCATTGACAGAGTCAGACACGTTTAATTTTGCCAGACTCGGCCATAAGCTACAAACTCCTGGAGTCACTGTACCCATTTCCCTTTGCAACTCATGTGGTTGCCTACCAGCACATCCCCTAACACCAAGCAGATGCTATGTTTGAGTTATGGGATGGAGTAGAGGGCTCATTAGCCAGCCATGATTCAAGTTCAGGGATTGGGTGTTAGGTAAATGAGTCTTAGGCACTGTCGCATCTCAACACTCTTTTTTGTTGTTGTTGTTGTTGAGACAGGGTTTCTCTGTATAGCCCTGGCTGTCCTGGAACTCACTTTGTAGACCAGGCTGGCCTCGAACTCAGAAATCTGCCTGCCTCTGTCTCCCGAGTGCTGGGATTAAAGGTGTGTGCCACCACGCCTGGCCTCATCTCAACACTCTTAAGGGTTCTTCTGGAAGCAAGCCGCGTCTTTCAGGTCACTGAGCAGTAGGGAGCTTAATGTGGAGTGAGAGGACTTGATCTCAAAGCTGTTCTTTGTAGAGCTGGAGATTCTGTGGAGCTGAAAAAGTTCCCTGGGGATGAAGACGAGTGCCTTGTAGGGTCCTGTTCCATTTTCACAACTTTTCCCATGTGTTTTAACAGAAGCTAATTCCTCTCATCTGACCACGTTCTGAACTCTTGCCTAAGGTCAAGTCTGAGACACATTTCTGACAAATGAAAAATTACTGGAGGATGCATCCTGTGTAATGTTCTTGTTTCTTTCAGAATTCTACCTTGTTTTACCCCAAATCCTATGAGGCAGGAAACACATTTCCCTCCTACAGACATGTATTCAAGCTCTCTTTAGTTGCTTATGTGTTCGTGGTGGATCATTAAGGTGTCTCTCTTCCCCGCAGCTGGAAAGTCAGGACACGTACTGATTGTGAAGATTAAGATCAGAGAGTGGAAAACCTTGCCTTATTTCTGACTGAAGAGGAAATGTTTTCAGTTTTTCCTTACTTAGGTATAAAGTCACCAATGGGTTTGTTGTCTATGACCTTTATTATATTGAGGTATGCTCCTTTTATTCCTAGTCTCTTTATTTTTTATTATCATGAAGTGATGATGAATTTTGGCAGAGGCCTTTTTCACACTGATTGTATATAATTACTGTCTTTATTAATGTTCTGTATTACATTTATTGATCTATACATGTTGAATCAACCTTGTGTCTCTGTAATGAGACCAACATAGTCATGTTATATGATCTCTTTTATGTTTTCTTGAATTCAGTTTTTATGTATGTTAAGGAGAATTTTTCTATATTTATAAAAGAAGTTCCTCTCCCTCTTCCTCTCCCTCTCCTTTCTCCCTCTCCCCTCTCCTTCTCCCATCTCCATCTCCCTCTCCCCTCTCCTCCTCCCCATCCCCTTTCCCTTTCTCTTCCTCCTTCTTCCCTCCCTCCCCCCTCTGTGTATCTATGGAGGTATATGCTATTTTTGTTGAGTTCCTCATTACATTTTTTTGTTGTTGTTTTGTTTTTTAAAGATTTATTTATTATTTTATCTAAGTACACTGTAGCTGTCTTCAGACCTTCCAGAAGAGGGCATCAGATCTCATTATGGATGGTTGTGAGCCACCATATGGCTGCTGGGATTTGAACTCAGGACCTTCAGAAGAGCAGTCAGTGCTCTTAACTGCTGAGTCATCTCTCCAGCCCCCTCATTGGGTTTTTATATTAGAGTAATGCTGGATTTGTATAATGAATTTGATAGTATGCCTTGCTTTTCAATTTTATGATAAAGTTCATCAAATACTGGATTCAGTTCTATTTTATGAATTTTCAGTAGAATTTATCCTTGAATCTGTATGGTCCCCAAATTTTCATTGTCAGAAGACTATTACTGCTTCAGTCTTACTGCTTGTTATATATTTGGTTAAATTATTTATAAACTTTTGAATTAATTTTAGTTGGCCATATGTAGCTGGAAATTTATCTATTTCTTCTAAACTTTGTAGTACTTTTAATATGTAAAAGGTAAAATGCAATCACAACTCTTCTACCTTCTTTTTCCTACTTCCAACCTATCCTATGTACCCTCCTTTACTATTCTTGAAACCATGGTTCCTTTTTTTTCATTTTTTGTTAGATATTTTCTTAATTTACATTTCAAATGCTATCCCGAAAGTGCCCACTACCCTCCCCCCCCCCGCCCTGCTCCCCTACCCACCCACTCCCACTTCTTGGCCCTGGCATTCCCCTGTATTGGGGCAAATAAAATTTGCAATACCAAGGGGCCTCTCTTCCCGATGATGGCCGACTAGGCCATCTTCTGCTACATATGCATCTAGAGACATGAGCTCTGGGGGTTCTGGTTAGTTCATATTGTTCAACCTATAGGGTTGCAAATCCCTTCAGCTCCTGTGGTACTTTCTCTAGCTTCTTCATTGGGGGCCCTGTGTTCCATCCTATAGATGACTGTGAGCATCCGCTTCTGTATTTGCCAGGCACTGGCATAGCCTCACAAGACACAGCTATATCAGGGTCCCTTCATCAAACTCTTGCTGTCCTATGCAATAGTGCCTGAGTTCGGTGACTGATTATGGAATGGATCCCTGGGTGGGATAGTCTCTGGATAGTCCATCCTTTCGTCTTAGCTCCAAACTTTGTCTCTGTAACTCCTTTCATGGGTATTTTGTTCCCTATTCTAAGAAGGAATGAAGTATCCACATGCTGGTCTTCCTTCTTCTTGATTTTCTTGTGTTTTGAAAATTGTATCTTGGGTATTCTTTAACTGTTACTATTTTACACACACACACACACACACACACACACACACACACACACACACACACACACAGAGTCTCCTCAGTCCAGTTAGTGTTATTTGTATGGATATGAATCAGGATTGAGCACCTGGAATTGGATAAGGAATTTGAGAGATCATGGATGGGGAAGATTACTTTATTTCTCTATCTCTCAGCACTCTCAGTAGCTCATTGCTTATGGGTGGAGGTCCATGGGATTTTCCTCTTCTCATGAGTAAACATGTTAACTGCCTACTGGTGTTGTACTTTGTCAAGTTTTGATTAGGTAGCTGTACTGCTGTGGTATTGTAGGTGAAGCTTTCCTGTTGGTTCTTGGAGGCACAACCTCATAACAGCTTTCCTTGTCTGTTTTTAAAAATCTTTCTGTCCCCACTTTTGTTATATTCCCTGAGCCTTAGATACAGCAGTTGTGTTGGAGCTGGCTGCATGAAGATCTCTTGTTCTCCACATTTTGACTGTTTTTTTTTTTCTCCTCTATAATGATCTCCTTCTGTTGAAAAGAAAAAAAAAATTAATGAGGGGCAAGAGCTGCTGTTATAGTTTAAAAACTCAACAGCAAAGAGTCAAACAAAGCAAGATAAACTGTTGACTGATTGAAAACGGGTTGGGTTGGGTTCTCCCAAGAAGAAATAAAGGTGTCCAAAAAATATTTCTAATAATGTTCAGTTTTCTTAGTACTTAGGGAAATGCGATTAAAACAATTGAAATTTCTTCTTATGACAGTCAGAGTGGCTAAGATTAACAAAACAACTGACAGCAAATGCTGGGGAAGGTGTGGGCAAAAGTGAACCCTCATTCACTATTGGTGGGATGGCAAACTGGAACAGCTACTCTGGAAATCAGTGCAAAGAACTCTCAAAAAGCTGAAACTAAATAGGCACAATGACCCAGTATTACCATCCTTCAGCGTATGCTCAAAGGCCTTGGTACTCTACTCCAGAGATACTTGCCCAGCCATGTGCATTTTCAGTCTATTCTCAATAGGCAAGAAGTGGAAACAACCTACATGTCCTTCAGATGAACAACACTGTGGAATACTATTCATCTGTAAAGAAAAATGAAATTCTGATATTTGTAGTTAAATGGAGGGAACTGGACAATATTACATTGAATGAGGTAACTCAGAATAAGGTAACACATTGATTCATTTGTATCCCTACATCTAATCTTCAGGGGTGAGTGCATACCTGAAGTTAATGTAGAAACCACAAAAGATCAAGAAGGAAATATAACAGAGGACCACCAGAGAGGGGAAGAGAAAGAGGAAATGGGTAAAAGTGCAGGAAGGTACTGGGGTAAGGAGAGGGACAGGAGGCTAAACCAGCACTAAATATGTCTGAAAACCACATAAGGAATCATACTATTATTTCTTTACCTAAATTATGTATAATACATTAAGTCTATATATGTATAATGTACATATGTAGTTTAAATGAAGTTATCCTACTTCGAATGAAAATACTCCCAGATACATCCATTTCGATTTTGCTGAAAAGACCCTGATATAGCTATCTCTAGTGAGGTTATGCCAGTGCCTGGCAAATACAGAAGGGGATGCTCATAGTCATCTATAGGATGGATCACAGGGCCCCCAATGGAGGACCTAGAGAAATTACCCAAGGAGCTGAAGGAGTCTACAACCCTTCAACAGTATGGAACAGTATGAACTAACCAGTATCTCCAGGGCTCTTTTCTCTAGATGCATATGTAGCAGAAGATGGCCTAGTCGGCCATCATTGGGAAGAGAGGCTCCTTGGTTTTACAAAGTTTATATGCCCCAGTACAGGGGAATGCCAGGGCCTAGAAGTGGGAGTGGGTGAGTAGGGGAGCAGGACAGGGAGAGGGTATAGGGAACTTTCGGGATAGCATTTGAAATGTAAATAAAGAAAATATCTAATAAAAAATACAAAAAAAAAAAAAGAAAAGAAAAGAAAGAAAAGAAAAGAAGATGCTTCTCCCAAGAGCCAAAGACTCTTAACAAAAACCCTGGTACTAGGCATAAGTCTTTTCAAAGCTTATTTATGGAAGTCCAAGAAACTCCCAAAACAGTGTAGGCTAATTCTGTTGCCCTTGGTAGCCTGCCAAAGGGTTGAAGGTGAGTTTCTATGGATGAAAACAATGTGTACTTTGTGCACAAGACGCTGAGGATCTGAGTTCTCTAGACTAGCTTCTACGGTGCCAGAAGGGGCTATTGAAGCTTCCCAGCAACCAATAGTCCTACCTAGTTGCAACACCCAAGAACCACAATGGCAGCTGGCATGTTATGGTAATCCAAGTGGCACAACCATGGCACTCTTATCTTGGCAATGACCAACAGCTCTGTACTTGGACTTAAGTTCTACTCAACGGGAGGGAAATTATGCCCTGTCATGGAAACCTACCCAAACACTCAGGGCTAGTGAGGTCATGGATCTTAGAAAAGAACATTCTTTAAAAACCAGCATAATTCCTAACTGATTCCTAAATATCTATCCTTATACATTTAAACTTTCTAGTTTCATGTAATGTTTCTAGTTTCATGTATGTTTTCAAATTATCCCCTAATAATTTTCTCTATGAATCACCAGAGTCTGTTATCACTTTCCCTAAGTATTAATTCGGAATTAGTCTCCACTTTGATGATTTATCCATAATTTTTATAGTTTTTTTGCTATCACCTACTTTTAGCTTTGGCGTGTTCTTGTTTTCACCTGAGATGCATCTTTTTAAAAATTTTTTTACATTTCAAACTTATTTCTTCAAAGATTCACATTGCATATAAGATGTATTGTTCCAGGTCCTTGTATTTGTACAATTTCCATGGCCCAATGCTTGTTTCACAATACGTACCTGGGACTTACATAAAATATTTGCTGAATTTTCAACTCCTGCCTTGTCTCATCCTTCTGAATTGATCTATGATGACTATCTATCTATCTATCTATCTATCTATCATCTATCTATCTATCTATCTATCTACCTCTCATGTATATGTATATACGTATATACATGAGAGGGTGGAGGATGAGGAGGGAGGAAGTATTTCAGGGGTATGGCCTCTGTGATTGCAGGGCACAAGAGATAAATATAGAATCTATTCAAGTGACTGTGAGAGGGTTCTCTATGTGACTAAAGCCCCCTAAGAAACTATTCCCCTGCTTTTATGGTCTTACAGTTAAGTTAATAAAATACAACCAATTTATCAGGATAATCCCCTCTATAATTACCTGTCCAGGAAATATTAAATGTTGTTTCAGTCACTAATTACTGTACCCATTTAAGTTGGATCATCAGATAATTATTCCAGGTCTTAGCTATGGAAAAGGGAGAGAGGAGCTTAGGCGATTAAGGAAGCTTTCTTAGATGGCAGAATCCATCATTTTCTGAAGACTTGGGCCACTCTGTCTGTTGATTACCACAGACTTTCAGAATATGTGTTATCTTGGCTTCTCTTTAGAGACTGTTCAGCTGTATGGGACAGGGGTTGGCTCAGAGAAACCACTGGAACAACTAGGTTGATGGCTGCCAGACACCCTAAGGTCACCCTAAGGACACCCTAAGATCATGAATCACTTTGAGATATATTTTCTTTTCGATTCCTTTTCTTTTTTTTCAACTTTTATTAGATATTTTCTTCATTTACATTTCAAGTGTTATCCAGAAAGTTCCCTATACCCTCCCCCCTCCCAGCCCTGCTCCCCTACCCATCCACTCCCACTTCTTGGCCCTGGCGTTCCCCTGTATTGGGGCATATAAAGTCTGCATGACCAAGGGGCCTCTCTTCCCACTGATGGCCAACTAGGCCATCCTCTTCTATATATGCAGCTAGAGACATGTCCTGAGGTGTGTGAAGCGCAGGACAGGCCCTAGCTGCGTCCGCTGGGCTCAGAGGAAAGATCGATTCCTTTTCTTTTTATTCATAAAAGTTTTGATTATTATGCTTTATTTTGCAGTATAGTTTTAGATTTAAAGAAAAAAATCAAACATTAAACAGAATATAGAGGAGTTCTCATATATTTCTTCTTCCACACAAACTTTTCCCTCATTAATACTTGTCATAGGATGACACATTATTTTTAACTGACGAGCCAGTTGCCATGTGCTGAAGATGGTTTACCCTGTGTTTCATTATAAGCTGTATGGGATTAGGAAAATGAATGATGTCATATGTGTACCATTATAGCTATATATGAAATATTTTCATTCTATTACTATACTAAAGTGTCATTATTATATTATATATTTTATATATTACTTGTATACAATGTTATATAAAATATATATTATTATACTAAGGTATTATACTGCCTTAGCCCCTATCCCCTTTGCTCTACCTATTAGAAATGTAGCTGCATACACAACTTTCAAGTGACCCAAGGAGAACATTGGTAAATAAGCTATTAGGTCACTCTGAGCTCTTCTGGGAGACATATGAGAGATTTTACCTTTTAGTGACAGTTTTTATTGATTCTCTGAATTAGAATGTACTGGCAGATTTAATTTAGCTATGATTTGTGGTTCATAAGAAAGAAAATGAGAGAACACAGTTGGTCTAATTGCTCATCGAAATAAGCAAGTTATTTACCATAAGACTCAAAGAAGTATAAAGCGTGCCCTGGCAATAAGGTCTGATTCTTCAGTCGTCTATTCTCATTAAGGCATGAAAATAGTTAGCACTCACCAGTTCATGGGGCAGAAAAAAAAAAGACAAAAATGAATGAACCATCCCACCTGTACTTTTATAATGTTGTGATCTGATTGAAGCAGGTTATAGGAGGAAGGATATATTTGGGTCCACAGGTTTCAGGGAGTATCATCCCATCTTGGCAGGCAAGACATCGGTTGGAACTGGGGGCATGGCTTGTTACAACTTAGCAGCAAGTGTAAAACAGTAGTCCTCAAGACCAGAACCCTCCCAACAATGATCCACTTCTTGAAATGCATTTAGTAGTCCCCAATCTCCCCAAAACAGTGCCACCAGTTGAGACATAAGTGTCAAAGCACATGGGCCTGTGAGGGACAAACCTTAATGCTAACCTATAATTCCACCCGTGGCTCACTCCTGTGACCCTCTTGTCCCACCTACACTCATGCTTATGCCCTCAGGCACAGACAGTTTTCGACAGAGTAACCCCAGGGTAGGCATTTTGAACTGTGTCTGTTTCTCAGCTTACAGACAGGAAATCACTCTCAGCCGTAGGTCCAAAAGCAGAAAACAGACACAAATAGGATTGCTTTGGTTCTAGTTGGCTGTGGGCAAATTGGGTTTCCTTTTCAGTACATACAATGTGCTGATGGTTTCAGAATTGGAATTCCCTCAGCTACTTTATTATCTGCTCCTGACTGGCTACTGCCCTTCTCAGCACCAAGGTAGTTACATCGGGAGACCTAAATTGTAAACATTTTGCTTTGTCTCAGCATGAACTCTTGGAGGATGGTGATATGTCAAGTGAACACTCAATGTAGTTTGCTTTGCAGATGTATTGATTACAGTTATTAGCACTCACTTTGATCCAATTTTACCACTGCTAAGATTCATATTTCTTGCTTATGAAATTAAGCCTTCTCTCTGTGCTTCTGGCTATGGGATCCCCCCCAGCTTTTACTCCAAGTTTATAACCTGGTGTTCATATATACAACTTTTATTCCCAGTACAAGGTGGGAATGTAGATTTGGTCCTCTTTGGCAGGAATGGTCTACTGGTCTACCCTAACTTCAACCTCATCTCTATCCTCCTTTCTCTAGTTTTACAAAGTCCATTTGAAAGCTTCCTGGCACAGCTTAGCATATCACATGGACTGTAAACTATGTGTGAACATGATAAATGAATGATTAGTGGATCTAAGTCCAACCACACTGAGCTCAGATCTTCCCGGAGTAGTTTCATTTTTTATTTATAGTACACGTAGGATAAGCAGGAGGTATTGTGATATGGTTAAGAATTCTGTGATGTCTTAGGAGAATTAGAACATCCCAAATTAAGTAGAACCTGGTATTAAAACAGACAAATGTAACTGAACTCAGTTCTCTACCTGAGTATGATTTCAGTAGTTGAAACATCTTTTCATTTGTTCTTTAGAAAATATTTGCTAGCCACCTAGCTTAATGTTGGCAGCAATGAAAGCTGTCAGTTACTGAGTCGCTCTTGAAACACTATCAGTTCTCTGTTAGTGTTCCCCACTCACAAGCTGTGGAGCCTATAGTTAGAGAGGTTCCTTGTCCAGGATCCATTGTGGAAGCTGCAAACCATAGGGAAGCCAAAATGTGTGGGATGAAGAGAAGGGATCTTGTTGTCTAGTTCTTTTCTATCAACCCTTTGAGATCCATATAAGAGATGTGTTCCTGTATTCAGGAGGAATTGGGTTTCTCTGCAATGGTAGCAGGGGTGAAATGATAACACCATGAAGTCTGCTATGATGTTACAGACATAAGGAATGGCCAGGTTACCTAGGCATCAGAGTTACATATGTCATGTCCTGGATTCTAGGAGATCTGAGTTCCTGGAGCCTTGTAAAATAACAAAAGCTAATATGGGTTTGAGAAGTTTCTGGCTTGTCTGTTGAGAAGAGAGCTGGTAACAGTGAGCTCTAAAAGTGGAGTAGAATGGCCCTGATGATGAGTGTCTCACCAAAGAAGGGACACATCACAAGTGTGACAGTGAGTTGTGGTGATTGCTCTGATGAGGATGTCAATAAAGATCTGGCAATTCAGGAGGAGTCTGGTCCTTGTGTTACAGTTTTAGTAATGTAAGATGGTATAAAAACTTTAGGTTTGGGACTTGGATTTCCTCCACTCCCACATACTTTTCTCTTTTAACTCATTTCCCTGGATCTCAGATATAAAGCATCTACTAAGGTCAGCATGGCTAGGGCCTGAAGGAAGTAGACCATGAGGGAAGCTTCCTCCTATGGGATATCAGCTTTCTAATTTCTCTGCCTCCTGGGAGAGCTGCAGACACCATCAACTGTACTTAGAAGAAATGCTCCATAAAGGTGAGGTCCATCTACTCTATGCATTCTCAGAGATGAGATATCCTCGTGTAACTCAACAGAGTTCTTATTCCAACTGTTCTAACACAAACCTACAAAGCAACTTGGTGTGATTCTCCTGCAGTCCACGCATTCTCTGAGTGAATGATGACTTTGCATACACATCTTACTTGTGTCGCTGGCATGATTTTCCACAGCTCTGTGAGCATCTTCCATTGTCTGAACCTGAGCAGATTTCATGTTGCATTCATTGGTGGATGTTTAAGCTGATCTGGCTTGAAGCACTGTCTGGAGCTTTGAACTGTGAAGTTCTACCTCCCTTCCCTCTGGGCAGATGTCAGCATCACTTGGGGGCTGAGACAGCACATCTAGTGGCTTAATGTCCTGTGCTGCTGCCTTCTTTTTCTTCATGCACATCTGCCCATCTCTTTCCAACCCTCCATCTCTCCCACTTGTGCACATTCAGCAGTCTCTTGTCTCTGTCTGTCTCTCTGTATCCAACTGCTTAGCCTGTAAAGAGTTATATTCTTCATGCATTTCTAAAAAAAAAAAATAGCATTTTAATAAGGGGAAAGACTTATGCAAGCAACCTTTACCAAAATGCTGAATTCTTGGGGCACCCCCAAATAAGATTCTGACAATTGATTCCTTTTTTGACACAGGAAAGCACACAGAAAATTTAGAAATGTGGATAATGAACAAATCATTTTACAAAATGCCATGTGCAAAATAAAAGCTGCTACAAGTTGGTTTCTTCCTATTCTGTTTGATTCTAACATTTACCAAAGAATATGTAAAATAAAAAGTAAAATCAAGAGAGTCCAAAGTTTTGGGAAGGGAGCTATGCCATGTGAAAGGTAGAAAAGCATTTAAGCAAGTTGTGATGAGCTTGAGATGTCTGGAAACCATTGCTCCCGTCTTTGGCTCCTCGAGAACTGCTCATAGAGACTGGAGACTGGAAGATGTGCTTGATTTCATTAAAATGAAAAGTTCTCTAGAAATTTCATGGCCTTTTCAATATCTGGAATTTTCTAGAGTTCTGATTCTCAGGGTTACCCTTGATGCTGTCTGTCACCAGCTTGTCCCAGGGCTGTGAGGGGGTTTTGATGGGTGAATCGATGAGTGTTCTCATTTTCGTAATGGGTCTGCTTTTTCTTAAATAACAAACCATTTTAGGTTGTTTTAGTGATAGCTGCATAGATAAACAGTGAGGTGGACAGAGTAAGTTGACACTTAGCTGTGCATAAGAAAACTTGATGACTGTGGAGTAAGGTAACATATTTGGATTCTTCTTTGAACCTTTGATCATTGGGAACTTATTTAACCTAATATTACTATTATTGTTGTTGTTGTTATTATTATCATTACTTTAATTTTTTATTCGATGACATTATTTTTGAGCTCATAAGCCTCTTTTGAGCACCATTTAATGAAAAACTATTCCTAATCTAAAATGAATGTACTGGTCCCTTAAGGATTATGATCAGAGCATTTCAAGAAAGTCAGCTTTATAACCAGCATGGCCCTTTATAGGATTTTTATGGGACCCCCATGCCTATCTTGTGTGTCATAATTTTCTTCAGTGTAATGAATCAGAAAAGAAACAACTGCAGTCCAGAGAGAGGAACTGTTGTCCAGGGCTCCCAGCCCCTAGGTGTGTTGAAATTGAGAGCTTAGGTAGGTTCAGATGGAAGTGATAGAAATAGGAGACCAGGAGATCCAGTGGGCCCAGCTGACCTTGTCTGAGGGGTAAAGTCTGAAATAGTGATTGAGTTAAATGAGAGGTCACTCTGTCACACAACCAGCAGACTTACACTCTGGTGTTTAATAACAATGAAATAATGAGAAACCGAATTGGAAAAAATTATTGGCATCACCAACAGAAATGCTCTCCTAGACTCCCATAGAGTTTACACATGCGATTGCACACACACACATACACACACACACACTCACATATGCACTTTCATCACTCTTCTCTAGTTTCCATTCTTTCAGACATCATCTGACTTCTCTGACAAGACTCTTCTTTGAGATATTTCGCACATTTGTCCCCTGTCCTTTGACATCCACTTCCATGACCTCTCTCTGCTTTTAATTGGATCTCATGATCAGGGCTAGCTCACCCTGACAGCGTGGTCAGTTGATTTATGATCTCAGTCACATCTGGAGAATCTTTTCCAGTAGACCCCCCATACCCTAGGCTTTACTTGACTCTCCAGGAGATGATCCATCCTGGGGAATAGGTTAGAATCCACC
Source organism: Mus minutoides (assembly GCA_902729485.2). NCBI lineage: Eukaryota > Metazoa > Chordata > Mammalia > Rodentia > Muridae > Mus > Mus minutoides. Next base: position 84,071 of record LR751017.1, on the reverse strand, counting down.
CGGCACTATTCTCCCTCACTCCTTTGTATTTCCCGGGGTTGGGAGTGTGTGCACTTTCCCAAATCAGAGACCAGCTTTGAAAATGAAGAGATGAAGAAGCCTCTTGGCAGTAACAGGAGTTGCTACCTCGGCTGGTTTTGATTTTCACTACTTATATAGCTTGTGAAGTCAACATTTCTTTTTCATTTTTCTTGTTCAGTGTGAGTGGAAATTTCCTTCCATGTGAGTTTGGTTTCTGCGAAGATATGTGGTAGGTTGCAGAAACCACTACTACTCAGTGGGCAAAATGGCTTAGAGGCTGGTTTCTATGGAAACAGAACCCAGAGAGACCCCCTTGTCTGTTATCCACTCTGTAAAATGAGGGAAATACTGAACTGTTCAGATGGTGACACTAAATTCCAAAGACCATTGTAGCCTACCCTGATCAGAGACTGAGATTGTGATGATGCTCTGTGCCAAGAATTGCTCTGGACCGTTTCCATCAGGCCATGTAGCCATCCTGGAGTAGACACTAGTTGGTTTAGTCTAGTGGAAAGCTTCTTCATCTACCTTGTGACCTGTGTGGGTCACACAACTGAATTTAAGTAACAAAAGTTGAGGGTCATGAAAGACCCCACAACAGTCTCCAAAATTTAATTTAAAGGCAAATTCGTAAAATAATCTAAGAAGTTGTTTTTTTTTTTTCAGTAGTACTCACAGCTCACACTGACTTGCACAAAAGTCACTGAAGCCTTGTGTGTGTGTGTGTGTGTCTGTGTGTGTGTGTGTCCACATACACATTAGTTTGTCCAGTTATGCATGTATGGAGACCAAGGATTGACTTTGATATTTTCCTTTAATGTTCCCTACCTTACGTTTTGAGACAGGATCTCTCAGTGAATCTAGACTAGCTAGTGAGCGAGCCCACTGGGTGTGCCTGTTTCAGCTCCGCAGCACTTCCATTCAGGCACAAGCTAGGCCTAATTTTTCACATGAGTGCGGAGCATGTGAACTCAGACCCATACACTTGCAGAATGTGCATTTTACTCAATGAGCAAATGTTCCAGCCCTCAGCCTTGGCTAAGAACACATAACATGCATACTTTGCACTGCATGTCTTGTCCCATGGTGCAGTACCATTGAATACTCCAGGAAACACACATTTGAGATTACTGTGTTATGAGCTGCAGCATTTAACTGTGTGCACAAATTTTCTTTTTGCTTATAGAAACACAGTGCTCTAATTACAGAAAACAAAGAATTTAGTATTTTCCCATCAGCCTTCCTCACATTTAAGTACCAAATTAGTATAGTTTGGGAATGCATTGTATTAGACAAACAAGCACCTCCATCTTATTAGTATGTAAACTTAATTTAATCTTTGATAAATGGTAACATTATACATATACCAAAGAGTTGATTTAAAATGAACTCCTTTCGTGATTGTGATTTGTTATCAGGCAATGACAACAGGAACTTTTCTTTATGCTCGACTTCCAGGTATAAAGAAGACTGCATAAAACTTGGGTGAGGAGGAATTGTAGGCCTTGTCTGGTAGAAGAGGAAGTGAATTAGTTTAGGTTGAAGCGATCATTGCCACGCAGAGTGTATGGGCCCAGCATCAGGAAAACCTGACCATTGATTCTAGTCACTGATGCTTAGGACAATTCTCCATTTCTCATCTTCCGTGAGATGTGCCATTCCCATGGGGTATGAACTGCCTGTGTGGCTTACATAAGTCCCTAAAGCTCTGAGGGTTCATGGTCAGACCATACAGAGCGAAGGCCAATGATAGAACATCTGAGGAAGCCAAGAGCCACTGAGAAGTTCCAAAATGCTTTTTGTTGTTGTTGTTCTGTTCTTTAAAATTATCTCATGTATCCCAGGTTACATCTGAACTCATTGTGTACCAAGGATGATTTTAAAGTTCTTCATGCCTTTTTACCCTCTCCTTCAAGCAATGAGATCACAGTGCATCAACACACCCATTATCCTCTCATTCTTTTAAGATTTATTTTCTTATTTTATGTATCTGAGTACAGAGTAGCACCAGTATGTATATGAGACACATCAGAAGAGGGCATCAGATCCCATTACAGATGGTTGTGAGCCACCATGTGGTTGCTGGGAGTTGAACTCGGGACCTCTGATAGAATTAGTGCTCTTAATCGCTGACTGATCTCTCCAGCCCCATGTTGTTATTTTTCATTTGTTTATTTTTCTTTTTACAGTGCTGGGATTTGAACCCAGGGCCTTATGCGTGCTAGACAAACACTGTAACAATTGCGCTATATCTCAGCTTCTGAAAGTGTTTGGTATGTCAAAGCTCCCCGTGCTAGTTAGGGATTACAATTATTGAGATAAAACACCATGACAAAAAAGCAAATTAGGGTTTATTCAGCTTTTACTTACACATCACTCTTCACCATTGGAGGCAGGACAGGAATTCATGCAGGGCTGGAGCTGACGCAGAGGCTATGGTGGAATGCTGCTTACTGGCTTGCTTTTTATGGCTTACTCTGCCTGCTTTGTTACAGAACCCAGGACCACTAGCCTAGAGATGGCACCGTTCATAGTGGGATGGGCCACTGATCACTAATTAATCTTGTGTCAAGTTGACATAAGACTAGCCAGAACAATTAACCCCTTGTCAGCTTGACAAACAAATACATCACCATCAAGCCACCACAACCTTTCCATTTTTGTTCATCCCCCAGATAACACAGTAATATCAACATCACAATAAAAAACATTTTGCACACTTAAAAATGTCCCACAGTCTTTACAAATTCAAAGAGTTTAAAAAATTTGGTCCCTTTTTAAAAAATCCAAAATCACTTTAAGAATTCAAAGTCTTTCAACTGTGGGCTTTTGTAAAACCAAAAATAAATATTTTCTTACTTCAAGAGGGAAGAACTAGGACACAGTCTCAGTCGGCAGAAAGCAAGACTAAACTCCTACAGTGTAAATAAAAACCTTAATGCCTAGTATCTGGGATGCACTCAGGATCCTCTGGGCTTGGGTCACTTCAGAGGCTCTGCCCCCTCCGTAGCACACACACAGCTAGTCTTCTAGGACACAGTTGGCTCCACTGCTCTGCAGTTACTGTTCTTGGTGGTCGTTTCATGGTACCAGCACCTCCTAAGTACTGGGTGCCCTGCTGCACCTGGGCTTCACTTCAAGTACCAACTAGGGAAGTAACACCTCCCTGTGCATTCACTAGTAACCTTTCTTGGGTCCCCTTCAGAAATTCTAACCATACTGAATAGTGCCAAATCTTAGCTGGCTCAATGATCCCTTCACCCCTTCCAAATCTGCACCACGTGGGGTGACGCTTGACTATCAGCACAAGGCCACCTTGGCCACCTCCAGGACATAACTTCTGACTAGTTTGATGTCAACTTAGCACAAGCTAAAGTCATCTGAAGAAAAGAAACCTCAATCAAGAAAATGCCTCCATAAGATGGGACTATCAGCAAGCCTATAAGGTATTTTCTTAATTCACTAATTAATTGAGGTGGGTGGATTAGCCCATTGTGAGATGGGCTCAGCTGGTAGTCCTCAGTTCTATAAGAAAGCAGGCTGATCTATGATGGACAAGCCAGTAAGCAGCACTCCTACATCAGCTCCTGCCTTCAGGTTCCTGCCATGCTTGACTTCCAGTCCTGACTCCCTGGAAGTGGTAGCCAAATAAACCCTTTCTTATCAAGTTTTCTTTGGCCATGCTCTTTCATCACGGCAATAGAAACCCTAGCTAGGACAGAAATTTGTACCAGGAGTTGGATATTTCTGTGAAAGAGCTTATCATGTGTTTTGGGAAGGACTATGGAAAGACTTTAGAATTTTGGGCTAGAAAAATAATTGAGTATTGAGAGTTCAGTGACCTGCACTGTAGTGGTTTGGAACATAAAAATGTTGAGGGAGGCCTGGCTTATGTCTTTCAGAGAGAAATTTAAAGACTCTCTCGGGGCCATTTGCTCATTTGAATTAGGATTCTGTGGTTCTGGTTATCTGGGGCTAAGGAATCAGATGTGATTATCAAAATACCGGAACTACTAAGGTGAGGCTTTTGCCTTTCTAGGATACTCAATGCTAGTCAGCTAGAACTGAGAAACTATTGGTGAGAGAGACACACAGAGAGAGAGAGAGAGAGAGTAAGAGAGAGAGAGAGAAAGAGGGAGAGCAGTAGATCTTGGAGAGAGGGGAGTTATGAAAGAGCTGGGACTACTTGGGAGAGGGAAATCTTTGGTTGGAATATATTATATGAAAGATGAATCTATTTTCAGAAAAGAAAAAATAAGAGGGGGCAGCATCATTGTGGTAAAATATTCTGGTGAGTGTTTCCTCAGAACCAGCACACCGTTTTTGGAGGACATGAAAACAGAAGGTCCCTATTGCTATGTGATGGCAGGTCTTACCCTTCCCTTGGTTTGTTTTATGTTTCTGTATTTTCCTGATCTAAGTTGCTTGGAGAATTCAAAATGAACTACCAATGGCAGCAAAATATGCACTGAGTATGAAGGGGGACCTTTATCTGTTTGAATTGCATTGTGTGAAGACAGACTCAAACCTCGACCCCCCTGATGCTTCTATTAGGGCATAGTTTGGGTGGAAAGTTCCAGAAAAAAAAATACAACAGCAGGGCCTAGAAAGGAACATTGGTGAAGCACAATCCATTTACATTATAGCCCTGATCTGTGCACTTTAACAATTGTCTCTTGGCAGTATCCACAATCCATCCTTAGTGGCCAGTGCTGGTTAACTAAGCAAGAGCTCCAGTCTGTGGCTCTGGGATGTTTAATAAACAGAAGTCCTGTGGTCTGGGAAGTCAGCACGCCTCGTGCTATATCAACTGTATTGAAGCCCTCATATCCCCTTGAGGACAGAAGTGGTCATTCTGTAGCTCCCTGAAATGAATCAGACAGGCTTCACATACACAAACCTACTATATTTTCAAGGGAGTTACTGATTTCTTCCAGTTTTAATTTTAATTTGTCTTTTCATCAATTTCTCTTAGGAACTTTTTTCATTTCTTCTTTAAGAACCACTGTCATCTTCATAAAGTTGGTCTTAAAGATATTTTTTGGTACTTCAGCTACAGTGAAATATTTTTGAATATATTGTCATAGGATATCTGGGCTCTGATGGTGTCATATTGCCCTGGAAGTTATTGATTGTATACTTACACTGGGGTTTAGGCATCTAGGTTTGGGCTGATTATAGATCTGGTTGCTGATTTCTGAATTTGTCTTTGTTCTGTGGGTGTTTTGCTCTTTGATTTCTGTTTCCTCTTTGGTCTTCTGGCTTTTATGACCTGGATCTAGTAGGGAGTCCCTGACCAGGTTAGGGGCTGGACTTCAGACAACTAGTTTGGCCTTTGGTGCAGCAGAGAGTTCTCTGTTCTCTGCTTTTCTGGCTGGTATGGCCTGCACCTGAGCAGTGGGAGTCTGCTAGAATTGGGGGTACAATCATGGTAGCAGGGCAGTTGGTAAGTTGTGATGGAGAGGCAGTGGAACACAGTCTAAGGAACCCGGTCTAGGGAGTGGGTCAACTCAGCTTGCAGGTATGGCATCTCTAGTATTTTTCCGATGGGGGTAGCCTGTATATGAGCCACAGAAGTCTCCCACTATACTGTCAAGAAGAAATGGGCAGTGGGAGATTGTATTGATATTATGGTTGTGCGCTGACACATAGAGAAGCCAAATTATTCTTTCAGTGTCCACATAGTTACAATATGGAAGAATGCAAGGTGGATCCAGACTGGTGCCCCACAAGCCCATGATGTAACTATGACCTTTAACTCATGTGGTTCTGGGATCCCAAGGTGGACAGCCACTGTCCTCCTTTGGAGATTTCTTGCCATGGGTATCTCCCATCAACAGTTATCACCTACTACCTACCTTAGCCACAAAATGTGCTCATCATGCCTGGAAAAATGAGACATTTGTCATAACTGTTCAGAGATTAATTAAGTACTTTTATTTGCTTCGTGATAGTTTTGAGAAGTGGAAAGGAATTGGAAAATTGTTAATATGATAGGTTTTACATATGGGAGACATCGATGATACAGAATATTTTGGTGGTAATGGAGGTGTGTGTGTGTGTGTGTGTGTGTGTGTGTGTGTGTGTGTGTGTGTGTGTATGTTGTGTACACATTTGTGCAGGTTTGGTACAGGTTCTAGTATCGAATACTCATATGGAGACCAGAAGCTGACAAGTGTCTTCTTTCTTGATCTCCATTGTAAAAGAGAATGACTAGAAAGAAGCTGTCTGCTTTGGCTGACTGCTAAAACTTCAGTCACTATGGAGAGTTTGGAGTGGTACTGGTCAGATATCCTTATTGCAGTTTCTCTCTAGCTATCTTTAGCTCCCTATACAGCTATTGCTTGCCCAAACAATCCTGATCAGAACAAACATCTAGATAAACATATGAAAATGGACTAATTTAACAAAACCCTATTCTCCTCCAGTGGAAAGTCTATAGATGACATATATCAGATAGCAATGGTCACTCAAAGTTGGCTCCAGAATCAACTCCTTACTCTCTTTGAGGAAAGAGCTGAGTTTTTACCTGAACTAACTTGTTCTTTTGAGATGGAGTCTCTTGCTCACTCTGACACACTAGTTGGCTGGTCCATGAACCCTGGAGGGAGCATCTTGTTTCTACCTCCAAGTAGTTGACTTAAAGATACACACTGCCACTCTTGGTCATATGTGAGTGTTGGAGATAGAACCTAACAACTTGACCCACAGAGCCATTCTCCAACCCCTGAAAGTTTGTTTTCCTTTCTGTTTTTATTTTAAGTGATGAGAGGGAGAGTGCTACGGAATGGCTATAAGGAGGAGTAGAAAAGGTAAAGGAAGAGTTATAGCATCAGGGATCAAGGTAGCTGATTGGGAGATAAAGGGAGGTAAAGTGAAATGTGCAGGCTTGTGGGAAAACAACCTCCAGGTAAGAAGTCATAGTCAGTAATAAATACATCTGGTATCTTTTAGAAGCAGAAGGAAGCTAGGGTGGTGTGGGCTGAGTTAGAAGAGGTTAAGAATGGCGTTCTGAATGAAAATAGCCCTCATAGGCTCATAAGGATTGGCACTATTAGGAGGTGTGGCCTTGTTGGTGAAAATGTTTCACCCTAAATGGCCTTTGAAGTTTCAGATGCTCAAGTTAGGCCTGGTATCACTCTCGCTTCCTGTTGGCTTCAAATCCAGAGGTATAACTTTCAGCTAGATCTCTGTCACCATGTCTATCTACATACTACACACTTCCCTCTGTGGCAATGGACTAAACCTCTAAACTTAAGCAAGTACCATTTAAAGGCCTTTCTTTTAAAGAGTTGCCATGGTGTCTCTTTATAGCAATAGAATACTAAGACAAAAGTCAGTGCTAGTAATAGCGATCAGAGATCCCAGGTACCATTGACAGTGGTCAGAGTCCATTGTTTTGAAGGTCTAAACACATGAGGTAAATTCTTCTTCAGAAAGTCTCAACCATAAGACAGAAAGAGAAGGTTGATTTGAAAGGGTTGCTATTGAAGAAAGTTAACCAAAGTGACCCAAGTGTAGAAGACTGGCTTTTCTCATAGACCAAGAAGTGATTCAATGTAGGTCACAGACATTACATCCTTCTCCAGGGGAAGCAGATGCTGGTGCATTAAAAACTTAGGCTTGGTGCCATGGGTAATTAAAGTCCAGGATGGTTTATGAGAGGGCAGGTCACACACACAGAAATCAGAGTGCGAGCCTACAGGTGCAGATGGGGATGCAGACACCTGCTGTGCCTGTGTCAGTGCCACAGTGCACAATTGGAGCAGTGTGAGGATGGATTACTCTCCTTTTTTCTGACTCCAGAAAATGTACTGTCCACACCTCCTCCTTGTGGGTGGCAGTTACCAAGACAGAGGCTACAGAAGGCTGTCCCTCACATACTGTGTGATGCAGGATGCTGGCAGCCATGTGGACCAGAATCCTTCTGAGCAGGTACCAAGAGAAAAAAATCAGAGCAGATGTTTTTAGTCTGCTTCCAATGTGTGGAGCACGTTCTCCCATTTCAGTCTGATGGCTGTGGACCGGTCGGGGAAAGAATTGTTTGCACTCTTTGTTGAGTGCTCTGTACCCAAGTGCAGACTGGAGGTTTTCGTTTTGGCTCCAGACTCCTGAGGCACATTCTGTCAGCAGGATGTACTTTATCTATCTTTTTTTCTAGCCATCTTCTAGGCATGGAAGCATTACACTACCCCCCCCCCCCAGTGCAGTGTGCTCATGATTTTGCAGACCTCTATCCTTTAGATTCCACCACACTAACATATCTGGACAGTGGCAATAGCTGTCCTCGACTCTCCGTATGTATCTACGGATACTGAGCCTGCAAAGACGTGTGCCTCAGAAGGTATATCGTTGTGATGCCATATTTGGAGGTAGTTTTATATTTGCTGTTGTTTGCTCTCCCTCTGGAACCCTGGATTGACCAGAATTCCCAATGTGTGGCTCAGACTGAGCTCAGCCTTGGAAATCTGTCTGACTCAGCCTCTTGAAAGGTGGGGTTACAAGTGTGAGTCAACCATAGGATGGCCTCTGACTTGCAGGACAAATAAGCTTTAGTTTAGAGAAGTGTGATGCCCATTTCCACGGACACTGGGAGACACAGCACAAGCAGGGCCTGGATTGTGCCCCTGGGGAATATGTTGAAATAAGAGCCGTGGAGTCTAGAGTGTAGAGCATACCCCACATTCTCCAGTCCACTGAGTCCCACAGCTTTTATGGTTCCCAATGACATCTAATTGTGTCTACATTTTCCAGACCTAAGGGATAAAGTTTTCGACAACTGTGGAGCATGTCACGGCTGCTCTAAGGTTGTAGGAATTAGGTATTTAAATTGAATGTTATGTAGAAGTGCCAATAAATGTTTGAAATTCCATTGATCTTGTCTAGCCATGTTATCAATTTATGTAAGGCTTATTTGTCCTTGGGAATATGTCAGAGAGTATTTACTGTACTCTTGAATATTAAGTCACTACATCCTGTTCATGGCCTATGCATCCTTAGAATGTCATCAGATTTTGCACCTGTTTTATACAAGAACTTGAAGCACAGAGATATGCCCAGAGTCCCATAGACCAAACCAATTGGTGGCTCTTTGAAGTTTCTGCTTACAGATTACAGGATCTGGTCTGACACTTTGCACTCATACATTCCAGATATTACAATGCACAAGAGTTGTTTAGAATGTGTTTTCAAAGCTTGGATAGCACTCCATCTCTCCAGAGATTCTGATTTCTGTGGCCAGGGTTGAGGTATAGTTAGAAATATTTTTGTTGTGTTTCTTTTGTTTATTATGTTTATTATTTAAATTTATGTGTGTGTGTATATGTGTGTGAATGTATATTTGTGCATATCATATGGCATACCTGTGAAGATCAGCCAGAGACTCAATGGAAATGAGTTCCCTCCTTCCACCCTGTGGGTAGAATTGGCTCCAATTCAGGGCCTCAAGCTTGGTAACAAACACTTTTACCCACTGGACCATCTTGTTGGTCCTTTTTATATTTATTTAATGACTGACTTTATTGTGAAGTACATTACTCAAAAATTCATAGCACAATCCACAGATGAATTGTGATAAAGGATAAACTTGTGACAGAGGAAACACCTCAGCCCTTCAGGGCTTGATTTGCCCTGCACAGCCAGCAACCTAACCCCACAGCATCCACCCTGCTTATTTCCCAACCTAAGTACTCCTCCCTCCTTGTGTGCTTGTTCCTTGCCTGCTCGGAACTTTACATCACAAGAGCCATCTAGACTGACCTATTTTGTATCTATCCTGTGCTTGTGATGTGAAACCATATGCTTCCAAGCAGCTCCCACAAATTTGTGTACATTGCTGTGTAGAATTCTGTGTGACAGATTGTCAGTCACCATGGGGGGGTGTGGTAGACATTGGACAGATTCTTACATTGGAATATTTTAGGTAAGGCCTCATAAATTTGGAGTACATGTTCTTTGGTACATATATGTCTATTTTTTTGTTTTTAAGGTTTGTACTTCGGAGCAAAATTGTTGCATAAAGGGTGTATTTATCTTTAAATATATTATGAAATATCTGTATGTCTTCCAGTGTGGTTCCAAAATGAAAAGTATTTGAGAATTCCGTCCCCATCTCATCTCACCAACCGATCCTATTGTCATTCATTTTGAAGTGAGCCCTTCTAGTGGGTTTGGTGAAGTGTCTTCTGGGTTGGATTTGCATCTCCCTCAAGGCTTGTGAGGTTGCTTCCTTTTCATTTGAATCAAAGCCATTGGAGATCCTCTTTTGCAAAGTGGGTACTCCAGGTCTGATATTGCTTTTCCATTACATTGCCTGTGTTTTCCTCATATACTCTGGATAAAAGCCCTTTATTAATAATTACACGTGTAGCAAATAATTCGTCTCGCTCTGTGGTTTTTCTCTCTGGGTGCTTTTGTTGTTATTGCTTTGTTTGATGGACAAAAATTCTTATTTTTAATGAAGTGGAATGAATAACATAAATCACATTGTTCACAATGAAGCCCTGGAGATTTCTCAATTATTTTTTTTTCTAGAAGTTTCATACTTTACTTTCATGTTGAACCCTATCATAGACTGGAAGTGATTATGTAAACGGTATGAGGTAGACATTAACCTTTCTTCTTCTTCTCACCCTCTTTCTGTAACTGATAGGAAGTTTTCATGGGAACATCTTTTGAAACTCACAATTTATGAGTGTTTGCTAGTATTTGTGTGTCATTCCCATTGACCTTATCACTAGGAAATACCCACATTACGAGGCTGTAGAGATGCTCAGTGGTTAAGAGCACTTGGTCCTGTTGCCAAAGGCCTGGATTCAGTCTCCAGCCCCCTAATGGTAGCTCACAATTAGCTGCAACTTCAGTTCTGGGAAATCCAGTGCCCCATTCTGACCTCTGTGGCCACCGGGCACACATGTAGTGCATACATGCAAGTAAACCACTCATACACATAGAATAAAATAAATATGACTAAATTAAAAAATATTAAAGAACATTATTTTGGAAAAAAAAAAGATACCCATTCAGAATCTTGTTTGAGGTTGTTCTTTTTGTTTTGTTTCTCTGTGATATGATCTGGGGTATCACACATGCTAGCAAATATTCTGCCAATGAACTCCATCCCTAGCTCACCTTTCTGCACATCTTTGACTGTGTCTGGAACCAGGCCTGGTTATTAGATGCGTAATCAGTATATCTTAAAGAAATCATGAATGTGTGCAAACTATTATTTATTTCCATCATTTATATGATTTTTGTAATTTTGAGCCATGCTGTATATTGAGAAACATGGCTCATTCACTTAAGTATAGCTACTGTCTATTTTCTAGTAGTGAATTCTTTCAAGTTGATGCTTTTAGTAAGTTTGCCATTATGCATAGAATGCTTTTAAGCAGTACTCTGATGTTGAGGTTATAGATATTTCCCGCCCCATGTGTGTGCAAGTGTGAGCCTGTGCATGTGTGTGTGTATGTGTATGCACATGTGTGTGTCTGTCTGTGTGCATACATGTGTGTGCTCTACTACCAGAGATGGAACCAAGGGCCTCTTGTATGTTAAGTGATTGTTATACCACTGAGATACACCCAACCCTGGCTTTTTTCTGCTTTGGGTCCTAAATAAATATCATTTTCTGTCCTGATGTTTTCCCATGCATTTCCACTTCTTTTCCCAAGTCTGTTAGAAGTAGAATCATTAGGTCAAGCAAGTTCAAAGGATTACTGCTGAATCCTTTTAAATGTTTTTAAGTCTATTGGTATTTTCCCAAACAAACACTGGTACTGCCTGTCTCCCAGAGTGTTTACCCCATTTATTTTATTTCAACACCCTGGGGTAATTGATAGATTAAAAAACTACACCACATTATTGTGGTGGTTTCCAATTTGTCTATTTCCACTGACCTTGAAGATGCTACTCATAATGACCTCTTTGCCTCTGCTTTCATAACTATTACAGTATCCAAGATAAGCATCTCTCATTACCTTCAAACATATTGTGACTGTTTCCCAAGTTGTCAATATTTTAAAAATTCATCAACTCCACTTCTTTCAAGGTTTCACACTTTTTCTTTGAATAATTCATTCCTCTCCCCTCTTCTTTCTTTCTACTATGTATCCCTGTTGTCCTTGTAACGCACTATGTAGACTCTGCTGGCCTCAGATCACAGAGACCCTCCTCGTCTCTGAGAAGCTTTTCTCCTCTCAGGCTCTTCCATGCTCCTGACACAGCTCTAGTGGGACATTGTTAGAAGTGATGTTCTGCTTCAGGCAAAACATATTGTGTTCTTTTCCTTAGATTCTTATACCAGTCTTTTACTTAGGAGTTTTGGTTTTATAAGCATTTGTAATAATATCATGTCTGGATTTTTGAAATTTTATTCTGGTCCCTTTTCTGATATAATGAGTCTGAAACTGGATCAAAGAATTGCTGTTCACCAAATTTGGAGCTAAAAAGAAAGGATGGACCATCCAGAGAATGCCCCACCCAGGTGGTCCATCACATAATCAGCCACCAAATGCAGACATTACTGCATATGCCAGCAGGATATTGCTGAAAGGACCCTGATATAGTTGTCTTCTGTGAGGCTTTGACAGTCCCTGACAAATGCAGAAGTGGATGCTCACAGTCATCTATAGGGCAGAAGACAGGGTCCCCAATGTAGGAACTAGAGAGAGTACCCAAGAGCTGTAGGGGTCTGCAACCCTATAGATGGAATAACAATATGAACTAATCAGAACCCCCAGAGCTCATGTCTCTAGCTGCATATGTATTAGAAGATGGACTAGTTGGCCATTATTGGGAAGAAAGGCCCTTGGTCTAGCAATGTTTATATGCCTCAGTACAGGGGAATGCCAGGGCCAAATAGTGGGAGTGGGTGGGTAGGGGATCAGGGTTGGGGGAGGGTATAGAGGACTTATGGGATAGCACTTGAAATGTAAATGAAGAAAATATCTAATAAAAAATGTAAAAAAAAAAAAAAAAGAATTACTATTCACCAAGACCACTAAGAATTAATGATCCATACTATATTCTTTGAGAGGTTAGGAGAACTTCTAATTATTATGGTGTTTCTCTAATGTATTGGGCATTTAAAAATTACTTTGGTTATTCACATGTTATTTTTAAATAGTGTAATTTTAAAACTTTTTATAAGATTCAAAATGATGAATTGAAGAGAGAATTTGGCTGGTTGCAGTGGTACCTGCCCTGACGAGGCTGAGGCAGAAGGATCTCAAGAGTGAGGTCAGCATGGGCTACACAGTGATTCTGTTTCAAATTAATGGAAAAAAGAGAATAAAATAGAAAAACAAATCTAGAGACCAGCTAAATACAAACAAAATGTATGTTACTAGGTAGTTGAAATAAATATAGACATGTTTATTTATTTTAAAGTCAATATTTCAAATGATAAATTATAGCTAGTTCAATCACTAAACTCAGCTTAATTTTATTCTTAATTGATAATTTTGCATTCTTGATTTGAATAAGCTAACTTTAAAATAGTTTTATCGCGCTGAGTTAATCTATCCACCTTCCACATTGGTAGTACTGCATTCTACTCTGAGCATGGCTTTAGATGCCCCCTCTAAGTTATGTAAGAAGTGTTCGTTGTTAGTCATGTTTCAGGAGAGGACTTACAGAGTGTATCAAATGCCCTTGAAGGATCCTGTGATGCCCACAGTATCCTTGTAGCAGACTGGCATAGTCTTGCCCGAGACAGATGTCTTAATTTCACCGTCTCCCTTTTCTTCTTCCAGCAGCTACCTTGCTACCTTGTTCTGCTTTGGCCAATCCACTCCATGGCCAGCTAGGCTAAGTCTCTAAGGTTCAAAATGAAGTTCTGATGATCTGGTATGTGGGGATAGCTAGGGGGCTCCAGTATTTGAGCTCAAGAGTAGTACACACAAAGCATCTCTCGCTTTTATTATTAAAGCAAGCAAAAGATGGTGATGTTTATAGTTAGCTTAATCCAATACAAGGATAGGGAGGGAATATACCTGGTATTATGTCATCATCTTTGGTCATGTGAAAATAGCCATGAATATTCCTTCCAGGCCATTGGCTTTCCCACAGAGGTAAAGTGAGCATTCCAGCTCATTCTTTTCCTGTCCCTCCTTTTCACTGTATTCATTTACCATACTTTCTGCAACTCTTTCTAGAAAGCACCATAGAAAGAACATTCTGCCATTATTAAGTTTACAGCTGTCTTACACAAACTCCCACATGCTTTATTTTTCCCAGCACATTTTCTTGCTGCTCCCTGGCCATTGGCTGCAGATAGAGGAACCCCTTGAGTTATACCTTGTTTGGTGAAATGCAGTGCTAAGGCTACCTACAACCTTGTAAATCCTTATACAGTGATGTTGGCCAAGGGTTTGGAGCTGAAAAAGGCTACCCATGATGGGAATGTGGATTGTTCCTGTCAAGAGGAAGGGTAAGTTGTTTGAGAAGAGCTGAAGTATGTTCACAGGATGAGGTATCTGGATGGGTCAGGTTATGGTCTGTGTTGGGTTTGAATTTGGTATCTTTGTTGTCAGGTTGGGTTCAGAATTTAAGTGCTGGGATGAATCGTGTTAATTGGGCTCTTGAATCAGTATAGGCAGAGAAAACAGAGAAGAAATTACACAGAGATAAGGAGAAAGTTAGAAACACTTAAATCCCTAAAATCTCTCATCTATCTTCACGGTGGTCTCAGAATCTCAAACCGTCATTCATATAACCCCAAATTCAGACAATGAGGTGGAGTTTCTATTTTCATGCTGATCAGTCAGCATCTGTTGACCATTTCTGGAAAGAGACATGATCTCAGGTAAGGGGTATTAGGCCAGAGTTGGGTTGCCCTTGGAGGGCAGGCTGGTCACCAAGGTGCCCTCTATTCCTTCTGCACCTGAGTGGGGATGTTTTGTTCTAGAAACAAAACCTCTGAGGTTGCATTGCTTCATCAACTCTAGCATGTTATATCCATGTCCCTGGGCAAGGGTCTTCAACTCTCAAAATCCTAACACAGTATTTGTCAGGAAGAAACAGAACTAACGAAAGACTCAGAGCCCTAGGTCTTCAGAAGATAAGCCTTCCTTCCCTAGGACAGGTCTTCAGAAGATAAGCCTTCTCATGGAAGGTGCACTCTGACTTGGGATTTGCAGGGTGTGTAGGAATTTGTCAGTTGCCACTTTAAAAATGGGACTTACAGCATCCTTAGATCAGATTGCGTTTTACCCCTAAACTATGAGTGTCGGAGTTGGTATTCGAAACTAAGCAGTCTCGTGTCAAGATACTGCTTCTGATTGGGAAAATAAATCCTTCTCTCTGTCTACTCAGGTTTACTTTAAGTATTTCAGAGCCTTGAACCTGGAATTCTCAGACGATTCCTTAGTTGTGTCTCCGTGCTGCCCTTACACATCACTGAGCAGCTGACAGGTGTAGAAATCTGACCTCAGCATCTCTCCATTAAGCGCCTGCCTAGAGCTCCTGTAGCTTCTGGTGTTTAATGGATGGTGCTGAGAAGAATTCAGGCTTGATCCTTTCATCTTCTGTTAGCCCTGACCTCACTGTTTCCGCTTGCTTGCTCCTAGGAGCCTGTCCAAGTCCTGGCTTTTGAAAAGCCATCCCATGACTGTATATTTTTAATCTGTTCTTCTCATAGGGAAATCTATTCATTTACATTTTATTTGTACAGCATTTGAACCATATGTGTGCCCTGCCCTTATCCTGCACAGTGATAGGATTTGGGCACACAGAGAGAAGTCAGCTATCGTATCACACAGGGATGTGGCGATAGCCAAGAGGAATGGTGCTGCTTGTGTCAGAGAAACAGAGCTAACAAGATTCTCAGCCCTAGAACAGGTCTTCAGCAAGATAAGCCTTCTGGTGAAGTCTGACCTGATTGGGCTTTGCAGGGTGTGTAGGAGTTTGTCAGTGACAAACTAAATTTTTACAGATTCTCAGCCTCCTCAGGGAAGCCTGACAAAGTGTTTTAGAACCATGTAGCAAACACTAACATGTAGATTCTAGATGCTGTTTCTCTGGAAGCTTGGGGCTTAGTCTGCCTCTGGAGAAATTTTCTTCCTCTTCCCAGCATTCCTTTTGTGCCATATATTTGCCTTATCTCCACTTTACAAATGGGGAAAAATATGGAACACTGAGATTCAGAGGGTGTCAGAAACTTACCCCAGTTGTCCGAGTTGAGGAAAGCCAGTATTTGAACCTGAATGGAGTTTATCAGTGTTCCTAGCCATAGTCCTCCCCCAGTGTTACCTGTTAACCACCACCATCTTCCTTCTCTCCCTTATCTGAACCTCTAAGCAGGTCAGAGATAACATCTGCACTGACTTTTTAGATTAAAGTTACCTCTGTGCCTGGGTCTATCCTCTTTCAGGAAATCTGACTCTTATAGAAAATAACATCAGAACCCTGTAGAATATTGAAGTACGCATCATTTACAACTGTACGGTACAATCTGCAAAAGGTACAATCTGCAAAAGAGGTGTTACTGCATTGATAATTTGTGTGGCTAGGACACTGCCATTGCCTTGGTAACACAGGGAGCAGGGGCCATGATGGTGAAGAAACTCCTCACTCACTATTGGCTCCCAGGCTCATAGGGAGATGGGATATTGTTCAGCAGGGCTCCATCCTTATGTCTAGAAAGTTCAGTCCTCAATTCTCTGTTGGTTTGTGTGACTCAGAAGACCCCTGCCCCTACCACTGACCTCTAAAACCCTCTAACCATCTGGGGCATCACCTGACTGAAGCAAAGGGTACACTGTGGGTCCGGACTTATGGGATTCACAGTTGGGCTGTGGGGTTCATCAACACTGGTGGTGTGGCATTTGGCCATTCATTCACCGATTATTCCAAGCACTGAAAAAAGCACCTGGCTGGCAGTATGTGCTCAGTAAGTACCCACTGAAAGAATGAGTCCTAGTTGTAGGCTGTTGGTGAGGTTCGCAGGAGTTACCTTCACAAAATATTCTGCAGCATCCTGAAAGAATTTTTGAAGAGACAGTCCTTGTCTACTTTGGATGGGTCATAAGAGCATCCAAGCACCAATTAGAAAAGGCTTCACCCCTCCCAGGCTGGAGAGAAGACTGTTGAACTCACAACCTTCTGGAAGCAGGTTGCACGGTGTGAGAGATTGCAGCGCCCTCTGCAAAGCCAAGGCTCTGGCACTTTTTTGTTAGTCTGAGTCCATGAGATACCTTCTTCCTACTTTCTGCGTCTATTTATTCCACCCTCTCCTCCCCTCTCTCCTCACCCTCCCCCAACAGTTTATAACATAAGCTACTCCATTTGATTCTGACATCTGCCTATAGGGATTTTCCATCCACAAGAAAAATCTTCTTTATTTTATTCTCCCACTTCTGGCTCTTTTAACCTTATAGAGTCCTGGAAGTCGAGAACCCTGATAGTCTCTATAGGACACGATGCTACTTATAACCACTCCACTTGAAGAAGGCTGTCATTCTTAGTGGCATAGCTGAGAAACCTGGGCTATTAACGACCACTGGCTCTTATTCCTCTTAAATGTAGTGGACAAATCGCTCAGCAATGGTTATGCGAGTGGAAGATGGTGAAGGGAGCAGGGTGGGTGCAGGATGGACTCTACACCATCTACTGCTTGGAAGCAGAGGAGTGGGCTCGATCCACTCATGTTTGGAAAAATTCTGTCATGGCTGTGAAGGTAAATATGTCAATGAAATAGGATTTAAGAAGTTGGCCTCAATCTCAGGTATATGTTTTGATGTTGGGAGGGCTCACCATCTCTTTTTTCACAGCCTTAAAGCATGTACTTAGGTCTCCCCTTAGCTTAAAACCCACATGATGTCGTATAGTCTTTGTGTATACTTCTTGGTTGGTTGATGTCCATCAATCAAAGCAGTAGTGACGATCGATCTCTGCTCAATAAGGTTTTGCACAAGAGGATAGAATGGACTGAATTCTCTCCTGCTCAACCAAATTACCTGGCTGAGTACTGAATAAGTACTGCTTTAACACTGCTCCTGCTTACCCTGTAAAACTACCTATTTAGGGCATCTATATATTTGTCTTAATTATGTTATCATCACCAATAAGCATACAACTAGGATTTGTTGGCCTCTGTATAATCATAGTTGGGTTGAGACAAAAAAAATCATAGTTTTAAAAAATAAATGCCAAGATTTCCTCAGGAGCTACCAGAAAGAAAAATCAGGGGAAAGCTGGGTTCTAACTGCAGCAACAACTAACAGCTACTTAATTTTGTGTGATATGTTCCATGTCTTTGTCTCCAGAACAATTAGCTGGATGAATAAATATCTGTCTGCCCTCAGAAAGGGAACATAATATGCAATTAAAATTAAGGACTTTCTATTGAGGGGACCTGCTCCCCGGAATTATGGGAGGAAGCTGTTAGAGAATATTATTGTTTTTCAGATTCAAGAATCAAGGTAATTAGGAGAAGCGAAACACTGAGGACCAGCTGGGAGGTTGAATAGAGGGAGGAGGGGGACTCACCTTGCTGGTGGTGAGCCACAGCTGGTGGTCTTGTCACATTTTGGAGTCCTTGTCAACTATGAATGCTGGGGTTTGGAACTGTGGAAGAAAAGCCAGGCACTACTAATAGACCCTTGTCACCATCTAACTCCTCCATTTTCTTCCTCTGTTTTTCTCTTCTTTCTTTCTTTCTCATGTGAAAAAAAAAAGGGTTAATCATTTTGACCGCATAGATTTGCTGTGAGCGTCAAGAATGAAATGATCCGTATAATGTGTTTCATGAAGTAAAATCGGTCCCCTGCGCCTATGGGTTCTGCTTCTGTGGACTCAACCCACTGAAGATGGAAAATATTGACAACAAATGCATCAGTAGTAGAAATGTACAGTTTTTTTCTTATAAGCAGCCTTAAACAATACAGTATAACGCCTATTTTGAGTATTCTTACTTGGATGTAATCTAGAGGTAACAGAACATGCTGATGGGTATTATGTTATGTGTAAATATTCTGTCATCTTTATAGGAAGGGGTTCGATATCCAAAGATTTAGATGTCTGTGTAGTTCCTGCAACCAATCCTTCTTGAATACTGAGAAATGACTGTCCAAGGCTTATACAGGTTGTTATTACCTGCTTAATGTTGTTTAGAGATGTCTACATGCGACAGAGAGGTTTATAGGTAGCAGTTGGCATGCTAGAGTTCAGGATGCCTTTGACTTCTGTCCACTGAGGACTTGCACTTTAGAGTCACTTTATATTCCATAGAATAGGAATCCTTGCTTGAGCCGTGGCCCCCATTGGCTACTCAGCGATTCTGTTAAAGTTACTGGGAATTGCTTTGGTGGTTGAAACGACTGTTAGCATTCCAAATGTCACATCCGTCTGTTGCTACATTTAGAAACAGGAAAGAGAGTGTCTCTTCCCACAGATCTCTTTTTCAAGTCTACAAAATCTTTACTGGCCCTCACTCTGCCCCTCCTGACTTACTGCCCAGACTTAACCACATGCAGATTATCAAGAAGGGTAGAACAGCTGTGACCTTCTTTACTTTCTGAGACTAGTAGGGACCTCCTTTGAAGCACATGGTCCCTCCATCTCACAAACAAACAGAAATACTTGGCCAGAAAGAAACAGAAGAACAGTTTGGGAGTGGGCAGGCAAAGACATCTGCTTGAGTACATGGTGCCAGATACCAAAGACATATGGACAACATCGAATGGAACATGTCCCTAAGAAGAGGGACACCAGTGTGGCAATTGCTGCAATGGTTTTGTTTTGCTGTCAGGCTAGAATAGCACTTGCATGTACTTTCTGTGTACTTCAGTATCACCTGACTTTTGAGAAATGTGTTTTTCATAATTACTGTTAAATCCAACTATCTTTGTCACTGTTCTATGGCTGGGAAGAGGCATCATGACCAAGTCAACTCTTATAAAAGAGAGCATTTCACTGGGGCCTTGCTTATACTTTCAAAAGCTTAGTCTGTTATCATCCTAGCAGAGAACAAGGCACTGGAGAAGGGATTGAGAGCTACATCCTGTTTCAGAGTAGGAAGGGAGGGCAGAAAGGAAGGAAGGAGGTAGAAAGAGAAAGTGGGGACAGAGACAGGGAGGGAAAGGGAGAGAAGAGGAGAATGAGCTTGAGACTGAACCTGAGCCTTAAATGGGTTTTGATACTTCAAACAAGCCCACCCCTAGTGACACACTTCCTCCAAAAAAGGCCACACCTTCTAATCTTTTAAAACAGTTCTATTCCTTGGTGACTCAGCATTCCAATATATGAGGGCCACTCTTATTCAAACCACTACACCAGCTAATTCCATTTGTTTTAAAAGGGATCGTCACTTTCTAAAACAAAATCACCTGTAATGATAGAACTATCTACTTAGACTATACGAGGTAATGCTAACTCATTCACAGGACCAGCCTCATATGAGGAACTGATGGTGAGAAATTATGGTCTAGAATCTAACAGATGCAGAACTTACCAAGTTCTGGGTTCTGTTGACAGAATGATTTTATTACTTCTTAACACCATCCTATAAAAACCTTGTTATTCACATTCAATGGACCGAGAAACTAACTGACCGGAGCCAGAGACAACTTGTCTGCTCCATGATTTTCTAGACCTAAGGTCTGTCCATGTGATGATTATTCACCTAATATTTACCAAAGTGCCACTGTTTTCCTGCTGTTATGCTCAGCTCTGGGAATGGATTAGAATCAAGAACTGTCTTTACTCTCACAGAATTTATGATTTCATCAGTAGACAGATTAAGACATGTAACATGTTCAGTCAAATGTCAAGTGGTATGGTGAGATGAGAGCAAGATAAATGTGGTCCATGACAACCCTCACCTCCGCTTCCCTATTTCATGCTTTCTCTGGTCTTTTATCTCTTCTCACCCACTCTTCCCATGAAGATCAGGGCTATGCAGAAAGACACCCAAGGATACAGAGCTATATTGAAAGAGTTGCTATCATATTGGCTGAGGTGGTGACAGAAGAATTGATGGCCTGTGACTCACCATTATCAAATGATTGAGCCAGTAAAACTCATTGTGCAGACGTAACTTAGACCCAATGGCCTAAAAACCAGGAGTATTGGTATCTGGAAACAAGAGAAGATGATGCCTATGCCCAGCTCAGCAAGAGCACACAAACCTGTTGTCTCTCTTTATTTTTCTATATTCAGACCCTCTGCGGACTGGAGGGCAGCACCCATGGGGGGCAACAATCTTTGTACTCAGTTTCCTGATTAAATTCTGGTTTTTTGTAGAAACACTCATTAGACATACCTACAATCCATACTTCATATGGTTTTGGACATCCACAGTCTAGGCAAATTGGCAAAAATAGCCACACTGTCTACTTTCATTAATAAAGCTCTTCTTCCGTGCTTTCCTTTTCTTTTTGGTGTATGTGTGTTTACGTACATGTGTGGGTATAGGGGTCGATACATGTGTGTGCACAAGCATGGAGAAGCAAGAGGTTGACGTCATTTGTCTTTCCCAATAAAATTCCACCTTACTTATGGAGGCAGAGACTCTCCTTACAAGGGCTTAAATCCCGAGTCCTCTGAGGGAAGTAGGGTTTCCCTGTCTCGCCATCCAGAGTTCTAGGATTATAAGTAAGCTACCATTTTGTTCCTGAGTCGCCCTCTCTACTTTTTAAATAGCTCAGCTTCGTGCCCATTCTCCTTTACTGGCTGCTTCTAGTTATTGCAGGCAGTTCAATGGAAGAGTCCTTGCCCGGAATCCCAGGACTGGAGCCCTGTTGTTTGGGGTGTGATGTCTATTCTAATTTAAACTCTTTATCTGCCAGGCCCATGGACTCCTCTTCAGTGAAGGAGGTATTGACATTAAAAGTATCAAAGATAGGGAGGTTGGGAGTAACCAGATAGGTATCTGCATGGGTCTATGCATTAAGGAGCCATCTTTTCTAGATCAGGCAATTTGGTTTGAGAGGCACCTGCTGTCCCAGTTCTCAGCCTGTAGCCTTCTTTTTCTAAAATTCTCCCATCCCTTTCTCTTTGCCAAAAGCCTGGAGTTAATGAGACCAATGAGCAGTTGCACTCGGGCGGGACTGGGGGAGTTATTGGAATAACAATGTGAGGAGTGCAGAGAGGCCCTTGGTTAAATGTGAGATTGTGGATTGCCAGCCTCCTATTTGTAATAGGGTAATTATGCTTATTATGATGGAAAATACCACTGATTGTAAAAAGAGGCCATCAATTTAACTACAACTTTCAAAAAGAAGCAAAATCAGAAGCATTAAATGTACCCATCCATTTAAGACATTGTGACTTTAGAAATGTAATGTGGAAAGAAAGAAGAGTGAGTCTTATAATTGAAGAATTAGGGTAATAACTACAGGGAATTTGGATGGGTGATGTTACAGAAAAAAATAGATTTGGTCAAAAAAGCATGTTCACATTCAAGTAATATCTGGAATGAGACGGACCTGGGCTTCAGGGTAAATCATACGTATGTCCAGATTTTCTCCTACTCCCCACCCTGCAAGGAACCCAAGGTCAGCAAAAGAAACTGATTCCTAATCTGAATTACTTCAAGGCAGTGATGCTAGGAGAACATGGTGAATACTTGTTCAGAGTGTGGTAGGTAGGTAAGAGAAGCATCAGATGGGAATTCCTACTGGGAACAGCCTGTGGTGGACATCTGCAGGATACAAGATGTGGCCTGGGAGAAGAGGCTGAGCTAGCATTGAAGGGAGAGACCAACACAAACAGAGCTATCCAAGTGGTCAATATGGCCATGAGTCCTCATGTGGAGGCCCCAGAAGAGAGAGGTGGTATTTACACAGGGAGAAAACATCAGAGACCCAATGGCTAGAAATTGGACTGAACCTTAGGATTTGTGAGAGCCCTTAGGAACCAGACCTAAAAGGCTGAATTCACCGGCAACATGGCTGGGTAGAAGACCAGATCGACTAAACCCAACTGTTCTCAAGGTGCTATCCAGGAATCTCAGATCCAGGCCACCTACAGGCTCTGAGTTTTAGAAAGATGTAGAAGATGACAAGACTATATAATTTTCCTAGTAACGCTAACGTCTCAGTTGTCCCTTTCAGTCTCGTTTTCTCGTGAGTATACAGTGGTGTTTCTCAGAGGCACTTGTGGCAAAGATTGAATGTGGAGGCGGACACACAGGTCCAGCTGCCTTTATCTAATCCAGACCTTTGAGGAGTGCATAGAAAAATACAACAGCACCATGTTTTTTTCCTATATAGTGATTATCCACTTTAAAAAAAAATAATACCTTTTCTAAAAGTAATATTACTTTGGCTAAACTATGGTAGATTTACTACTGTGGTTGATTAGATGAATTAAAATGTAGTTAAAACACACTTGTAGTAATTTCAAATGGTGTCTGGCCAGGGCCGGGTGTTTGGTCCTTTGTATTGTTTCCAAAGCTCTGGGATGAGAGAGAATTTGGTGAGTTGTGGGTTTTACAGGAAAAAGACAAGCTCAAAGGAGACAGCAGCTTTCCCAAGACAGGGAGCAAATTAGCCCAAGGCAGGATTCAAGTTAGATCTGTCTACCTTGGGTCGGCCTATAGACTTCTCATGATTGGTTCTGTAAATGGGCACATATTCAAGGTTCCAGCCCAGATGTGCCCAGAGATTTGAGCCTGTGCTCTCTGAATATTTTCTTTGGTGACCCCTGATGGTATTTGGGAACACATGCTGGTCCCAGTTGGTGTGGATTTGCAAGGGTATGATTCAACTCTGGTACCCTCAATGGCCTTTCTGGCCTCTGAGAGGAAGTGATGCTGTCAGTAAATTCAGCCAAGGATAGAACTTGATGTAACCATCCTGAAGCAGAGGAGATGGCACGTGTCTTCCTGCAGGTATCAGCAGAGCTAACAAGGTGCTTGTGCGTGTCTCGTGCTAAGCTAGGTCCAGAGGAGGCACCAGAGAACAGGGTCAGAAGAACAAATAGTTGGTGTAACCTTTTATACATCCTGATCAGTGAGCAGAGGACTAACTTATTTTGGCAATGGGATTGTGGACTTTCAGTTTCTTCTGATACTTATTCATAGTGTGATCATGGACATGGAACCTAAGAGCTCTGTGCAGTTTCCTCTGAGTAAAATGTTCATCTTGTAGAGTGGATGTGAGGATGAGATGACTAAATAGACATCCATCTCTTGGCTCTTGACCTGGCTGGGAGAAATGGTTTGAAAAACATTATTCAAAATGTACTCTGGGTGTGTTTGTATGTGTCCCCATGGTCTAGAGGCTAAGTCCCCATTGCTAGTATGGTGAGGGGTAACACCTTAAGAGGATGTTACCCCTTAAGGTTGGTGCTCTGCCTTCACAGGAGCCTTAATGACCTAATCACAGGAGCAGGCAAGTTATCTTGGAAGTGGAGTTATGAAAAAGCAACTCAGCAGCCATCTTGCTGTCTCTCAAGGACTCTTTCTGTCTTTTCTCTTCTGCCAAGAATGACCTAGAAAAAAGACACCAAATGTTACTGCCTTCACCTTGACTATTCAAGGTTTCAGAATTGCAAGAACTGAACCTCTTTTCTGTTTATATTCTGCTGTGTCTTCACTTAGGCCATGGTTGTGACAAAATACCTGCCAGGAAGCCATTTGAAGGATATATTTACACTGAGGGAATAAGTTCCATCATGGCCAGGAAGGCATGATGACATGAGCTAGCTATGTTGCATGTTCAGTCAGGAAGCATCGAGTGATGTGCAGCTCAACCGGTGGAGTGGTACTTTCCATATTTAGTGTGAGTCTTCTCATTTCAATGAACTTGATCTAGAAAAACACCCAAATGTTTGTTTCCATGGTTGCTTTGAACTCCTACTAAGTTGGCAAACAAAAGGAACCTTCCTGCACGATGGTTTATTCACTGTGTAATGAACAAGGACACTTGCTGCCAAGACTGATAACCTGAGTTTGACCTGGCACTGCCATATGCATGTACACAGCATGTACACAGACTGCAAACGGACCTGTGAGTGAGCGCTAGAGAGCATCATGGGTTCCCGCCTAAGCCTACCCTCCTGTGCTCTGATCCCATTGCTCCTGTGTCCTCACTTACTCCGGTTTAGACACATGGAGGAAACCATCTGTGGACACTTAGCTGGTATCAGGTGGGAAGTGTTGGCAACAGAGGTTCCAGGGACCCCTGTGGAGCTATAGTCTTAGAAAGAAAAGCCAACAGACCATAGCTGGTGGTATCAGCCAAAAGAGGAGTGCTGGGCTTTGGGGGAGAAACTCTAAAAGTCGAATTAGGTTATTGATAGCTCAGAATAAGCTACTCAAAGGACAGAGACTCACTCATTCCTAGTGCTGCAAGCTGGAGAAGGCTCTAGGGAGAAGCAGTGGTGACCCTGGGTTAAATGCTTCTGAAAGAGTAGATGTTTTTTCTTCTAAGGCTTGGATAACAGCATGCAAATCTCTGACTTTATTCACTGCCTACCCCCTCTGTGCAGCCCTCCAGACACGATGACAAGACGGTGCTGAAAGAAGTGTACTCACTGGAGGGCAGTGGAACAAAATGTGTTCTATGTGTAGTGGAGACATAAAGCCTCTTCATGGGCATGTATGCTAGACTACCAGGTTCTTAATGGTAGCTACTCTTGGTGGGATACAGCCTGTACTCTTCAACTTTAAAGGGACAGGGCTTTATCTTTATTGTGGGTGATAGCATTGGGTTTCTATATCGTTTCTCTTGTTTGGCGTTGCTCTCTTAAGAGGACACGTGCCACCTTCTACCTTCCATGTCACAAATGCATACCTTACCTTAATTGTTTATTTATTTTTTTATGTGACAGTGTCTTGCTATGTAGTTTGGCTAGCTAAAAACTCATTGTGTAGCCCAGGCTGGCCCCTTACCTTCAATCCTCCTCCTGCCTCTGCTTCCTCAGTACTGAATTACAGACAGGAGGCAAGCCATGCTTCTTTCAACAAATCATGGTCTCCAAGAGTGTAATCTGGATTACCCTACTCTTGGCTGCTAGAGACTTCAAGGTTGTCACAAGTGACAGTTATTGGTCAGTCATTCCCACCTCGCATTGCTATCTTGTGTCAGCCAAATCCTCCATTCAGAATTGTCCCCCCCGCCCCCCCGCCGCCCCCGCTACATAAGTTGGTTTGGAGCCTTTCCCCACACTCCACCATTCCCATCGTGCCTGAATATTTTCCTTCCCCATACTTAACTGGAGCCTGTCATTTGAATGCTTGTCTAGCTTTCAGCTACAAGCTACTCACACCCCAGACTTCATGCTCAGATTCCACAAGCCCAAGAGGAAGACGTTATTCTCATTTAGAACAAGGACTGTATTTCAGAGAGAATAACTTGTTTACCCAAATTACTAAGTATTTGTTTTCGATTTAGTGCCATTTCCAGTAGATCACATTGCTATTGCACACATTGACTACCATTTCCTTGGGAGATGATCAGAGCATATTAGCAGCACATTAGGGGTGTACTGAGTGCCTCATATTCCAGAAACCTCAATTTCTGCCCTTTCATATTGGAAATAAGAGGAGCTATGAAAACAATTCCCTGGGAAGTTTCCTGTATGCACAGATTTTTCTGCCCCATAAGACACTCAGCTGAAAGAGATACAGGCTCCCTGTGGATGTCTGACAAATGAGAGACCCTATGGAGAATTTGTATATTGAGGTAGATAGATAAACCTGGGGTTCTAGTTTAAGACTCTGGGCTCAGAAGCTCAGACATTTGCTTAGCAAATTACTACCTCCCTATGCCAATGTCTCCTGCTCTGTAAAAAAGGGTTTGTGACCCTGAACTGGTTGGATGTGGTAAGGAGTAGGTGGAAACAGGCTTGAAAAGCACCTGGCATGGTTCCCGAGTCCTTGTTTAGTGTTTGTGAAATGCTGCCTCTTGTTACTGATACAATTATTATTTCCAGTAGGACCAGTAAGAAGGGGATTCCTGGCAGTGGGCTCTGCTCCCCAGCATCTGCTTGGCTTGAAGATGTTCAGTGGGCTATTCCCATGGTGTAACTGGACACTCCATCACTCTGTGGCTGAATTTGGCTTGATCACCTTTGATTGATTGAGACCATTTGAGGCCAGGGAGCAAACATGGGGCTCTAATGGCACAGAGAGCCTGCCAGGGGAGCAGGCTGGTGGCTCCAGAAAAGCTGTCCCTTGCAGGCCATGAGTTCTGGGGACTTGGCCTAGGCAGGCATCAGAGGTTATCACAGGACACACAGATAATATACTTTTACTTCTCACGGGGCTGGGTGGGTCTCTACAAAATGTATTCACCTATTCATCCATCCTCCCACCAAAGTGTAATTCAGCAAGTCGCATTAAGTATTTCCTGTTCTCAAGCACAGGGCTTTGTTTATGTGTAAAGGATCACAGACAGCAGCTCATTCACTCACTCACTCACTCACTCACTCACTCACTCACTCACTCATGCCTGCCATGCATATTAGTCCAGAACTTGTCTTGTGTCAGCTCTGCCTCTGACTTTTTGGAGTTTGTGCCAAATTGGTGTTCTGTGCCATCAGAGAAAGTCTGCAGGTGATGGAGGGGCTCAGTGATGAAGTGCTGAGAAAGTCCTGATGTCAAAATTACCTTGGCCAAATGCCCACCAGATGTCACCTGAGCCTGGAGTGATGAGTGGGATTAAAGCAGAAGAGAATGGGAGAAGGGAATTGTCACAGAATGACAGAATGATATGGAGTGGTCCCAGTACTATGACAGTAATTCTGGGGAGCCCACTATGGCTGGGGAAGACTTAACAGTGATAAATTCTGACAGCGGACATTCACTGGAAGCTCTGTCACATTTGATGTCTTCTTGTATTCAATGGTCAATTTCCTCCAGGAACAGAGACTGTTTTTAAGGCTCAAAGACATTCATTGTCAGGGTCCAATGGTCCGGGTTTAAATCTATACCTTTATCTTTCGTGTAATCATGAGCAATCAACAGCTGCACATTGTTGAGTTACTGGATGAGCTACTTTTCTGGTGATCACGACCAAGACAGTTTTCCCAAGAAAGCATTGAATTGGGAATTTACAGTTTCAGAAAGCGAGTTTCTGATTATCATCATGGGTAACATGGCAGCAGGTAAGCAGACATGATGTTGGAGCAGTAGAATAGAGTTTACATGTTGAGGCAATGACCATAGGCAGAGGGAAGGAGAGTGAGGGAGGCAATTTAGTACAAATACTTACTAGGAATGGCATAGCCTACTCCCAGTGACACATCTCTGCCAACTAGGCCACACCTCTGCCAACTAGGCCACACCTCTTAATCCTTTTCAAACAGTCCCATCAACTATGAAACAAATATTTAAATATATTCTTCTATGGTGGCTATTCATATTCAAATCACCACAGTTAAAGGCGATTGTCTTTAAAAGTAGATAGTAAAAATATATTTATGTCTATATGGGCTCATTACTTACTTTGTACTTTGAGTTATAATCTAATGTAATAAATCGCACATGATTTATCTAATTGTTCAAACTACTCTAGTTGTGTGACTGTTGGTTCAGGTGTTGCTTTTATTTGGGTCCTTTGATAGATCCTCCTTGTCCTCTTCCTCCTTTTCTTTCCACCCCCTTCCCACCCCAATCACGTGACTTTCTTGTGACACTCTAGGTGCATTTTCACAGTCTCTGCTCTGCTACTTCTATCAATGATTGCTCCAAGGTGACTGACTCCCTTTTCTTTTATTGATCAACAGCATTAAAGAGGAAGATCTGGTTGGTCGGTGGGTTCAGCACTTTTGAGAAAGAGAGTTCTTTTAGAAAAGTCTCCAGCGCAGAAGAATTCCAGAAAACTTTACGTGGGGACTCTCCCTTTGTGAGGTAGAAGAGCATACAGTGAAACCCAGTTAGTGTGAGATATTCATAGTAACTTCCTTCCAATTAGCCCAGCAGGAAATCAGAACAGCTTCCCAGAGGAAAAATCCCCTGACAGGAGCAACCCCTGCCAGGTGTTCACAGTGAGCATCAGCAGTCAGTCATGCTAACAGTACATGCGTGTAATGAGAACAGCATTTATTTTACCTCCCAGCACCTAAAACCCCAGTCTTATAATCATGAGAATGCCATGCAGCCCCAACTTGAGACACATACAAACTGCCCAATCTATCCTTAAAGCGGCCAAGATAATCAATCACAAACAAAGGGTACAGAGCTGTCATAGGAGCCAGAATCCTAAAGGAATATGATGACCAAGCATAATGGATTCACACAAGAATCCTGTAGTGGAAAGGGAAGTATTGTAATTGGGTGAAGTCTACAGAAATAGATCCTTAGTTGGTAATAATATACATGAGTATAACATACTAGCAATGACAAAGCTCAGTAATGTAAGATTCAACAATAGGGGAATGGTTGGGAATGGATACTAGAGAGCTAGTTGCTATACTGTTGTCTTAAGTTTTCTGTAAATATAGCACCATTCTAACCAAAATTTCAACACTGTTATCATTACTTAGTGTTCACAATTCCCCTATGAAAGCAAGTATGTCCCCTCATTTGCATGTGAGTGCAGTGTTCCTGGGTCCATCAGATGCCCTGGAGCTGCACTTACAGCATGGTGATAAGCTGTGGGTGTTGAGGGCTAAATTCAGTTCCTCTGCCAGAGCTGCGTGTGCTCTTAATCACTGAGCCATCTCTCCAGCCCCTTGCCTTTTCTTTTAAGTGGTTCAATAATCTCCTCAGGCAAGCTCAGGATCCAGGTAGCTGAATGTGAAGATGAGGTATTTTTCTTAACACCTACTGTGTTGTGTATTCAGCCATTTGCTCTAGTGCTCTGGGAGTTCTGCTTCCTGACCATTCTGGGAAAGGCAGCGCTCCTGGGAGCAGGCCATAGCATGCAGAGCACAGTGACACCTGAGTCTCTTTCCTTCTGGGAAGAGACGTGGGAGCAAGGCATTAGTAGGAAGTACATAATGACCCTTCTGCTCTGGGTCTGCCAGAAGTGCTTGTAAAACTCAGCAAGTGCTGGTGCTTTGAACATAGCCCATAATCCTGCTCATCCTCTGATTTCTTCTTTGCGATTTTCCTGGCAGGCACTGGAAAAGAAAATCACTGGAGAAAATCGTTTTGCAGTTGGAAAAAAAGGTCCATCTAGTGGCTTAATTTAAGTGAATATTAAGGTTAGAGTTACTATGAATTTTTTTGGTCCAGTTTAAGATTTTGAAAGCTGAGGCTGTATCTTCTACAGGTGCTGCCATTAGGCTAAATTTCGGACAATTGAACGGCAGAGTAAAAGTGTGAATGGCTTAATTTAAAAGGGAGTTGCCTTGAGTTAGCTCTTTAAATACCAGTGTTCTGCTAGAGTGCTCAATTCGAGAACTTTTCAAGGCCAAATATGAGGTCATATAATCATGTTATGGGAACAAAATATGATGATAATATAGGAAATAATCATGGATCAATATGATCAATGTATAAGGGAAAAGAATCCATGTATTGTTAACTGCCTTAGGTATTAGTGGTTATGAGGTGGGCAAATGGCTAAGGCTTTGTGTGCTGTGACCTCAGTCTGAGGCACACTGATACTTGTTTCTTATATTTGTCTTCTCTGTATCATCTGTTTTTTTTTTTAATTCTCTCCAACCTCCTCTCTATTGTTAATTCCAGTATTTCAGGATGTATAGCTCTATTAGAAAAATAAGGAGTAATTTTAAAATATTTTATGAAGCTATCATAATAGTGTTTAGAGTCTATTCTCAATTATAAATATAAAATAGACTTCAAAAATAATATGTCAGCAAACAGAGCCTATCAGTGCATTCAAAGAAACTTCCAATGACCACATGGAATTTCTTCTGGGACATAACATTAGGTGATCTGTAACATTTTTCATCTATATAAATTAGTTTATGGAAAACAAGCATATGCCCATCTTGATAGATACTGAAGTTCCATTCAGCAAAATTCAATATCTATCCCTTGAAATTTTTTCTTAGTAAAATTGACATTGATTTATACTTTTATTTGTAAATGTATATTGCCTTCATTCAAAATCTAGGCTTGGCAAGATGGCTCAGAAGTTAAAGGCACTTTCTGCCCATCCTGATGATCTAAGTTCAATACCTTGGACCTTGGAAGGAAGGAACCAACATCAGCAAATTGTCTTCTGACCCTCTCCATGTGCACTGTAGCATGTGCACACGAACCTGGTACATACACACAATAAGTGGATGAATAAATGTATTTGTTATTTATTGATTTTACATCCAGTTCCCTGTCCTCCCTTCTGGTCCACCCACAGTCACAGTCCCTTCCCCAATCACCTCCACTTCTCCTCTGAGAGAGTGGAGGCTCCCCCTGGGTATTCCCCCAACCCTGGAACATCAAGTCTCTGAAGGGCTAGGTGCTTCTCCCACTGAGTACAGACAAGACAGCCAAGCTTTTGAGGAAAAAAAATTTCACAGATAGGCAACAGCTTTTGGGATAACTCCTGCTCCAGCTGTTTGGTATCACATGAAGGCCAAATGTGTGTGTGTGTGGGGGGGGGTGTCCAGCTTATGTATGCTCTTTGGTTAGTGGTTCAGTCTCTGTGAACATCCAGGAGTCCAGATTGGTTGACTCTGTTGGTCTTTCTGTGGAGTTCCTAACCCCTTTGGGGCCCTCAATCCTTCCCCCCACCCCAACTCTTCCATAAGGAAGCTATTTTTTATGTTTGTTTTTCTTGTTGGTTTTTTATGTAGTGTTTTTGCTTTGTTTTGTTTTTGCTGAATTTTGCTGAATGGAACCTCAGTGTCTATCAAGACGAGCATATGCTTGTTTTTCATAGACTAATGTACTTAAATTAAAAATGTTATAGAACACATAATGTTATGTCCCAGAACAAACTCCAAAGTTTGAGCTCCATCTAATGTTTGGATGTAGGTATCTGTATCCATCTCAGTCAGCTGCTAGGTGAAGCCTCTCAGAGGACAGCCATGCTAGACTCCTGTCTACAAGCATAACAGAGTATCATTGATAGTGCCAGGAATTGGTGTGTTTGCTCATAGTGAGGTAACCCAGACCCAAAAGGACATGCATGGTATGTACTCACTTGTAAGTGGATATTAACCATAAAATACAGGATAGCCATGCTATCCTCTGCAATCCCAAAGAAGATAAACAAGAAGCAAGGCCCAAATGAGGTTGCTTGAATCTCACATAGAAAGGTTTAAAAAAGTAGTAGGAGACAGGTGTAGGGATAGGTCTGTGTGAGAGAGGAGATAAGAGGGGACTAGAGGGTGCAGGATCAGGTGGAAGGAGAGATAAGGGAGATGGCTGTGAAGATGAACAGAAGTCTGCATGGTGGGGGTGGGGAGCATCTTGTATATGCCAGAGAAGAGGGAGTAGAGGAGGCTCCCAAGAATCAATGGGGCTGACCATATCTGTGACTTACGGTATGAAGGATATGAAACCTGAAAAGGCCACCTCCTGTAGCCAGGCATGAACCCCAGTGGAGCAGAAGGAACACCACCACCCCCCAAATTTTTTGACCCAAAATTTATCTGGCCTATAAGAAATGCAGGGGCAGGGGAGAGAGCAGAGACTGAGGGAATATCCAAGCTATCAAAACTGTTCCAACGCATGAGCAAGCACCAAACCCGGACACCCCTAATGAATAAATGTCATTTAAAAATATTCAGCATCATGTTTACTGAGAAAATGATGGGGGCTACCATACTAAAGAGGAATGAGAGGCAAAGGTACCCACCATGTGTACTGGTATTTGACATTATGCTAGAGACACTAGCAAATGTGAATTTGTAATAGTGAGGCCTTAGCAGTGTGAAATTAGTAAAGAAGTGATAAAAAGCCATTTCTATTTTTAGGTAATATAATGGCTAGACAATTTAGACAAAGAGAATGTACTTCTGAATAACCGAGTAAGGTAGTTCGTCTTAAGTATCAACTTGATGTGTTCTATGATCATACAAGCCCCTATACATGCCTAATGGAGGCTATTGTAATTGGGTTAATAGGTGGAAAATCTGCCCATTATGGGTGGTATTGTTCCTTGGGATAAAGGGAGAAAGTGATATCAATATAAGCATTCATTTTTCTCTTCTTTCTGATTGTGGATGCAATATGACCAGCTACTTCAAACTTCTGATGTCTTGACTTCCCTGCTGTGATGGCCCATAGCTTTTAACTGTCATCATCCCCCAAACAGACCATTTTTCTTTTAAGTTGTTTTCATCAAGGTTTTTTTTTTCTTCATAGCAACAGGGAAAGAAACTAAGAGGTCAAGGTACAGATATGCAGGATTCAACATGCAAAACATAGTGAGGCAGAAAATCTATTGGTTGTAATAATATAACATTAAAGTACCCACAAATAACCTTAGTGAAAATGTATAAGAGTTATATGAAGAAAACAAACGTCAAAATACTCTAAAAGTAGGCAACAAAAGGCTCTTAGCAAATGGGAGGGCCTGGCAGGCTTTAATTAAGCAGCTTGGTAGTGTTCATTGCATTTATATTCACTTATAAAATTAACTGAAATTAACAGACTATAAACATAGCAGAGCTTAACCTAGACGGTGGGTGCATATACTGAGTGGTTACTATTTTTTCAGATTTTGCTATTTACTGCCACAGCAAACCATGAGGCACATGGCAATATCATCACTACATCCATTTCCAAACTGCAGAAATAAATGATAGCAGTGAGGGAGGGACTTGCTTCCCATTGCACACAGCTTCAAAGTGGCAGCACCAGCCTGAAGCTGTCCACCTCCAGTGTCTTCTTCCCTTTCAACCATGATCTACATGGGGAGTAACTAGAAGTAGGTAATGTGATTGGGAGAACATGAATGTGTACCTGCCCCCCCTACCCTCTTCTGATGGGAAGACTAGAGAATGTGCCTGGGATTGTTGAAGAATTAAACTGGTTCAGAGTATAATGTACATTCCCCAGTGCCAAGTACAGAGTATGTGCCCAGCAAATGATAAGTCCCTGGTGCTTGAGTTGATGCTCAATGAGAACAGTGCTTAACATTTACCTATTGGTGCGTTCAGCATGACTTATTATGTCTTTGGAGAGTGTCGGGTGTCATGGCTCTTGTCATTTATTACATATAAAAAATGTAATAAATACTGAACAAATGATTGAATAAATAGAATAAAGAAGCTAAACAGCATAATACAACACAAAATCAATCCCAAGATGATTCGAATAGTGTTGATTGTTGATATTCTATGTCACCAGATAAGGGTAGAGAGTAGGAGACAGCCACTTCCAAGTGCTGTGCTTTGATCAACACTCTTAGCCTTCTTTCTCCTTTAAAGGAGAATGATTGTAATATATCTACTGCACTGCTTTGTTGAGGGGGACATTTATATGTTCTTAAGTAATGCACCAGAATTGTTAATCTATGGTAAATAGTAACGGTAATGGTAAGAATAATAATGCCCTCATTGGCATCACCACATACTGACCCTGACATTCCAGTCATGTCTCTTGATCCGTGCTTCCACTGAATTCATCTGTGTTTAAGTACGTATACAGAGAAACACTGTGAGGAACTGTCCTAGGTCCTGATCACATGACAGATCAAACACATCTCTATCTTCCCTTCTGTAAGTTATGGAAGGACACTGGTGACCCTCTCTCCTCTGATAGGCTCTCACACAGTCATCTTTTGGGACTCCTGGAAAAGGAACATATTGGCCTCCTTCTAGGATACTAAGAAATAATTTAATGGAGAAGGTTTAGGGAAGCCATATTACATAGTGAGGCATCGGCAACCTAGAGCAATAAACTATCAGTTACATGCCTAGGTTGCCAAAACTTCCATCTGAAAACTAAGGCAGCCCCTCCTCCTGCCAAAGGCAATTTCTTCCCTAAATGTTTTGAGTTTACCTCGTCTAGTACTGCCTTTCATAATTCTACCCACATCCTGTCCCATCCTCTACATTCTACCTACCCTGAAATGTTTTCATTCAATTTTTGCATTATGTCTGATGTGATGAATTAAAGCCACAAATTCATTGACTAGTTGTCAGGGAAGATGGATTGAAGAGTTGAAACAAATGGCATTTGGGGACAAGGCTTTTCCGTGACTATCAGGGTCACAGTGAAGAAGTAAATTTATGTTGCTCCCTGGGAAGAGCAATACACAGACTTCCATGTCATATACAAGCATTTTTTCTTAAGACGAGAGAATTGCATGTAAGTTTACATTCTTTGAGAAACCCAAGTCTTAAACAAAATCAACTAGGAAAAAAGTGTGATGGCCCATCTTGGGATTTACCAGTCCTTGGCATGAAGTTGGCACTCAGAAATGAAGAAAGAAGATAAATAGGAAACGGGAGCCAGTGGGACTTGAAGGTGCTGAAGGATCCTGTCACAAAACTTGGTTTGTAAAAGCAAATGAGTGGATGATGGGAGTCTTCTGGGTCCACTGTTTGGTGCTAAATCTGTGGGCTAAAGTCCAAGGTGGATGACAACTGAGTATAGCAACATCAGGTCACCCTGGGTCACTGCTTGGTGAGGTGTGGACCTGGACCTTTGATATCTCTTTTGTAGACCCTTCGGATCTTTGCTCTGTGACTGTATAGATACTCAGTCTGCTTCCCACACTCCTTCCACCTCCAATACACTATCACATGGCCTGCTACTGTTTTCCAAATACATTCCAAAGGGCATGGGGAAAGGGCACAATGTCAAAATAGTTAGGGAAACCTTTGTCCATCGTTAAGAGTGCTACATTATTCAGTGGCTCTGAAAAATCCAGTTCATAGCATAAATTTTACCTTAATTGAGATTTCTCCAAATCCACTTGCTATCTGATACTCTTTGGGGATTTGTAACATATCCACTAATATCCTTTGGAACTACAGTTACTCTTTGAGATATTAGAGCTCAATAGTCAAGGATGTTCAATGAACACATCCTATTGGTTCTCCTCTAAGTGCCTGGATTCTCTAAACAGGTGGCTGGCTGCTGTATCTAGTTTCTCACACCTATCCCCTCCCTTTGCCCAACGTGGTCATAGAAATCAGAGGGTGTTTGTTATCTCTCTGTGAGCCTTCATTGTTCCCATGTTCACAGCTTCTTCATTAATGAGATATTTGTTTAATTTTCCTATGTACAGAAGGCCTATTAGTCACAGAAGGCCAGGTTTGTAATTTGTTTGTACATGTGTAAAATCCTCATACATCTCTTTAAGGTGATGTAATCCTCATACAGCACATGCCCCTCATGTCTGCTTGCCTCAGCCCTCACACATTTTATTTCTTCTTTTTCATATTTTCTCCCCTTTCTCCCTGGCCAGTCTCTTGTCCACAGTCCACTCTGACTCACATGGTCTTGAGATGTCTAGGTCTCTTAGTGGCTAATCCAATCCATCCAGGCCATCTGAGGTTTTCTCGAGAGTAGACACTCACCACAGGCTTCTGGGAGAGCACAGCCCAGCATGTCATTATCTTCTTGTTTGTTTGATCATTGATTTTTCCCAACTGACCTGAACTTTTCAAGGACACAGCTTTTGTTTATTCCTTTCTGCTTCCACTGGAACTGGTTGGTTGGAGCTAAGGAGCTGTTTACAAATGACTTGGCAAAATATGATTTTGGCAGGTCCTTAAAGCATGGCTTGAATATGGATAAGGACAGAGGATGTAGAGGTCACACAAAGGTGACCTCCTGAGAAAACAGAAGATATCAAGCTTAGAATCTTCTGGTAGAGCTGAGCTAAGATACAAAAAGGTCACCTGTGATTTTTGAATCTTGAGGATTACACTTATTGTTTTTTCTGGTGTAAAACCATTAGTAATTAATCCTTATTAAATATTTCAAAATGGAAAAATAGTGATAAAGGAAACTATCAGAGGAACAGCAGTATGGTACAGTAGGTAAAAGCATCCATGGCCAAGCCTGAGGGCCTGAGTTCAAACCTCTCGGGACCCACATGGTAGAAGGAAGAGAACTAACACCAGCAAGTTGTTCTTAATTTACAAAATGAATACATGTAAGAAAAACCACCAAATGCATTGCTAACATATTTAGGTTCCTGAACACTTTTTTTCTCAGATAATTCAAAGCATTGCTCCCCTCTTTTACATAAAACATCAATATTTAATACTGTAATTGTTTAGTATTTGTATATGGTCATGTTCATATACCAGGAAGAAGTGATTGTATTTGACTATACATCATTATAAGTACTCCTGTAAAACTACTGGGCCTACGGTCCTGACTCACACCTATGAATGGATAATTTAATGGTCTAAATATAGTTTCTCTGAGATAATTTCTAAAATGTAATTACCAGCATGTTCTTTCTTTCCTAATCATTGAGAGTCCTGTTCTCCTGTCCTCTTGACTCCTCTGATTTTATAGAAGAGAAAAGAATAAATTCCAACTGCATTCTTTGATTTCTGTCCTTGCTGACTATTTTGGGTATATGCCTTATGCTAACCTCTTGGTTTCTTTTAAGTGGTCTGTCCATTCCCCATTTGTTTTTTCTATCAGAGGCATTCACACAAGCAGGCATCTCATACTCCGATAAGATTTGCTATCCTAAGACACCATCAAAAATGAACCATAGGACATCACCTAAGAAATTCAGAGGGCAAAAGATAAAGCACTGCTTTAAAGAGGATTAGCATGTAAGAAGCCATATCGGAGAGAGGCCTCTTTGGTTTGAGGCCACTAGATATGGCCACAGCAGGTGGTTTCTCCAGAGGGACCTGGGTGTAAGGGCTGTGGCGGTTTATCCAACATGAGTCAGTGAGTCTTGGCTATGCTTTGAATATGGCTCTCCCTGGAGCAGCTTTACTTATAAGCAGATACTTTGACTTTTGATGGGGTTCCAACCCCCACCCCCAAATAAGTCTCTGCAATCATGGATTGACTTGTTATTTTTTGACTCTGGATGAGTAGAGCTGTGGTAAACTGTCCATAGACTAGAATGTGAGGGGCTCATATTGGATACCAGATGAGAGTGTACATGCTTGGAATTAGTAAGGTGTGAGGAGCTGAAAGGTAGCATCTTTACCTTGTTCAAAATGATGAGACATGATGAAACCCCATGAAAACATTATTGTGAATGTCAGAGGAGCAAAGCTGGAGCCAGGCCACTGCCCATTTCCCCATTTTAACTCACAGGGGAATTGCCCTGTGACCAATAGTATCTGGGCCTCAAAGACAAAATACTCAATTTCCTTCATGACATTCAGGAGTAGAGGAGAAAATAAAAGACTAGTTGAGGGGCATATGGACTTAGCAAACTGCTGAGAGGAAGGAAGTGAAAAGAGGCATGCAAGAAGAGGGAGGAATGGAGTTGTTATTGGCAGCCTGGACACTACCAGCTCTTCAAGTGAATCGGAAATCTCCTGGAAGCAGGAAACTGGTCAAAGAGGAGCAGGACCTGGGATCTCCTCCGAATGTCTGAAATTTCAAACACAGCCTTTTAGTCATCCCACTAGAAGGTCTTCAACATTCCATATGTGCCAGGCAGTGTGCCTACACTCTGACTATTAAATGCATGCAGCCTACCTTCTGATGGAAGAAGATACAGTTAATGCTTTATGCCACAGACCACTACAGAGTAAGTGTTCTAAGGAAGGGTGAGGGAGTCCTGCAGAGACATAGACAGAAAGGGTAACGTGGCTTATTCCACATACAAGAATGAAGCCAGACTCATTAAAGTATATTCTAGCAGAAATGAGGAAAGAGAAGTAGTCAGATAAGCACTAAGAGGCCAGTTTGCTAGAGCTTTGCCAGCCATGGGAAGGAAAGTTTCATTCCTTTATACAATAAAGGAGCTTTATCATTAACCAGGCTTTGCCTCAGGGTGTTAAGAGTCCATGCTCAGCTCCAAGAAGCTAAGCCTGTGTTCCAGGCGAGGGATCAAATGTAGGTAGAGGAGAGTAGACGCAAGGCAGAAGCCAAGTGAGAACAAGCAGGGAGAAGGTGGGAACTAGGAGCCATTGACTTTGGTAGTGAGTAGGGTGAAATCAACCTGGTCATCTTCCGGGTGTGTTGAGGAAAACTACTACCAAGATCAAAGGACACTAAGTACTTTTAACTAGTCAACTTGCTTTAGCTGAGTGTCTCCAGCCCTTCTTACCTGAGTAGGTGATCACATGGTATGAATTCAGCCCTTCATTGTGAACAGGTTAGAATTCTGCTAACCTGCAATACCACTGTATCCAAGCATCCTCTTAAAGTTGCACAGAGGTGTTATTTGGTGTCTTATCCCCAACATAGGAGGCAGAGAGAAAGCTTACTCTTTCTCCTAAGAACTCAGCAGGAGACAAGAACTGTCAGAGACCAAGGTTATTAAACTATACACCACAATGAAGGGAGTTAAGGATTTCCATGTTTTTTTTAAATGGTGCATTATTTGTAATAGTATCCTATTTCTATTTAATCAGCATGTTGTATGTTACTATAACATGTTATTTGAATCTCTGTAATACTGTATTGTTACCACTCCAGCATGCAGAGAAATGAGGTGTGGAAAAGTCAGCTCTTGTGGAAAAGCAGAACACACCCATGAAGATTCAGGTATTATCTCAGGATTCATCCATTCTTTGAAAGGGTCATCCATTCTTTCTGAATGACTCTAATTGTGCCTGCAAGCTCACTACCTCCTCATCCTGAAAAACTCTAGATCAACTCCCACCGCCAGCCCCCAAATCAGACAAGTTTGTCATTGTTAGACTTCTCAGGAGGTGATAATGAATATAGAAGTTTTGAGCTGTAAGGAAATAGATACACCTCAGGGCCCACATAACAGATGTGTTTTCTTTGATACTCTATTCTCTGGATGCTGAGCAAGTCTCATGTTGATGACGTAGACAGAACTGTGTGTGCTTCCTGTAGATCCAGGGAATGCAGTTGACTCCCAAAGAAGTCCAAGGTGGAGTAAGCTCCTTATCTGTTAGGCCTCAGAGAATGTATTCTTTAGATGTGTCTTGCAAGTTGCAGCTTCATATAAAATGGTTCTGAAAATGAATCATTTTATTCTCCTTCATTCTCAAGTGAGAGATACTTCCACTTGAGGAACTGAGGATGAGAGATTATTAGAGCAATGCACTTGCTTTACCAACATCCATGAATACTTTTCTATGGCAGGCTCTACAATTGGACTAAGAACTTTTTGTTGTCACTGTTTTTTGCCTCAAGAGGCTTTTCTAAGGAGAAGGAGATACAGACATTTATACACAAGGAGACTTAATGAAGTATTCATAAAGGAGCAACTCCCATAGAAGTAGTGATGCTTTAGATAGGGTGAGAGGAAAGGTTGGAGATGTATGCATGTAGTAAGTAAGTATGTATGTATGTATGTATGTATGTATGTATGTATGTATATAGGTATGTATGCATGCATGGGTGAATGAATGGATTATGGGGAAGGAAGATAAAATGTGCTTTTGACACATAGAACTTAAGGGAGAAAAAAACAATAACTTTACAGGGAAGACACAAGAATAGGGAAGGTGGTTGAAGACTAGAGAAGGTACAAAGGTCATGTTTGGCTGGAAGAGGAGCAACCAGAGGTTGAGATAGACCAATGAGGTGGGGGCTTATTATAAAATACTTCATTGTTTTGAACTTCGCTTGCAGTCCCATATACTTCAAATGAGGGAAACAAAGAAGCAAATGACCCTAGAATAGACCCCTGACCCTTCATACAGATACTTCTAGAAGATTCTGTAAACAACTCCAGTGGTCTCAGGGGACCTAAGGTCTTGTTAGCACACATCCCTCACTCTTTCTGTCTTCTCTGATTGCCCCGCTCTACCTGTTTTCACACCCCTGCTTTCTTGCATCACCTCCCAAGTGAACCATTCGTGCCCTTTGCTTAGACTTCTTTGGGGGAAGCCCAAACTAAGACAGATAAAGAATCAAGTGGGTGTTATTTTTGTTTTAAGTCAAGTGAATCTCACGCCAGATGGTCTGATCAGAGGAACAACATGGTATTCTTTGGCTCATTTGAAAAGGATGATTTTCAAGATGTTCCTGGACCTCACAGGGAAAGTGACTCAACTCCCAGAATTCCAAGTTCTTTAATTGTTATCATTCATAATGCTTTAGTCTTTCATAAGCCACAGGACTATGACAGCTCAAGCCTCGCACATGTTTTAAAAGACATCTAATCCAACCGAAAACTCAGACTTAAATTGCCTCTGTAGTGTTTTTTGTCATCTGGCCATCTCCTCTCTTCTTTTCTGTTTTGTTTTATTTTGTTTTGTTTTGTTTTGTTTTATAAATATCTTTTAATGAGGAACTCACTTCCTCTTGGACAGACCATCCCATTTCTGGTTCATCAGTCAACAGAATCAATTCAATGAGTATTTATTTTGCATCTACTAAGAGTTAGCCATTGGAGTTTTTTGAGAGAGAAATTAATCACACTATTAGTCACATGTATCTTAAAGCAGTTAAGGAACAACACAGAAGTCAGATTGGCTCATGTATCAGCTTGGTACATCTGGAAGCAGGTCTTTCCTTCAAAGCCAATGGCTTTCTTTTCTTTTTTCAATCTAGAACATAGGCTATTCCTAAAAGAAAGAGAAGCCTGCAAATTGAGCACATACCTAGCCAACTCCATGGAGGTCTAGAGTATCTCTAGTTGATAGCTCTCATGCTCAAATAACCTAGGGAGATGTGTGAATGTGTGGTCCTTAAAGAAAGCATCATCCTGAGGCTGGAGACATGACTCAGCAGTTAAGACTGCTTGCTGCTTTTGCAAAAGGACAGAGTTCATAGGCAAGCACTCACATTAGACAACTCATAATGACCAACACCTCCAGGTCCAGAGGTGACACCTTCGTCTGGCCTTTGCAACTCCTGCATGAATTCACACACAGACATAGACACAGAAACAGATAAAAATAATATTTAAAACATTTAAACAAACAAAATATCACTTTGCTTGGTGAAGGCAGTCTCCAGCCATGTCATGCTTTTAGTCTAAGAATGAGTGGAGAAAAGCTAAAGACCTGCCTGTCCTATGTTAGTCTTCCCCACATCCAGTAATTGCCTCGTTCTCCTAGAATTGAAGGTGATAGGGAGGAGGAAATCACTGATTCATCCTTCGTAGAGACAGTGGCATACTCAAGAGTGGGGAAGAAAGCAATTCAGACTTAAGCCGCCCCAGTACAGAACCTGGTGAGGATGCCTCAATATAGGACCTGGAGGAACAAATAGTTAACAGCCTTAGGTCTCTGGACTAGGGCAGTGAATGCCATTACCAGTGTGAGTATCACAATGATACTGAACCCAGAGCTCTAGATCTAGGGACCCCTTGGAGGCCATTTTACCCAGTAGTTCTTCATGAGAGGCAGTTGTTACCCCAGTGAATGTGACAAGATTTGTAGACACAGTTATAACTTGGCAATGTGTTGGTACTAGCATCTAGTAGAGAGAGAGCGGAGATGGTGATGGTTGGTCCTATGTCAAATTGAAGAACAAACTAGAATTGACTGAGA
This sequence comes from Mus minutoides, assembly GCA_902729485.2. Classification (NCBI taxonomy): domain Eukaryota; kingdom Metazoa; phylum Chordata; class Mammalia; order Rodentia; family Muridae; genus Mus; species Mus minutoides. The sequence goes on along the minus strand of LR751017.1, from coordinate 41,657 downwards.
AAATGCTCTCCTAAGATCTGGCTATAAGACATTTTCTTAATTAGCAGTTGATAGGGAAGTTCCAGTCTATTATGGGTGGTTGCATCTGTTGGCTCCTGATCCTGGTTTCTAGAAGAAAGCAGGCTGAGCAAGCCAGTAAGCTTAGAGGAGATGCTTTGGGGGAAAGGCCACCCTGAATTAGCTCAGGACTCCCTAACTGCAAGCTTTGGGCCATTGTGTTAGCTCTGAGAGATCTCAGTTTCTGCATCTACAAGATGGAGGGGAAAGATATGGTTCAACAAGGAGTTGGAAATCTCTGCTCTTTTGAAACTTAGAATTAGATAGTTATTTCTCATGAAGAGTTGTTCTGCATATAGGGTAGTGATCATAGCAACATCATTGTCTTATATGGGATTGCTACTGATGTGAGAAAATGCCATGACCAAAAAGTAAGTTGGGGAGAAAAGGGTTTATCAGGCTTACACTTCCTTATCCTTGTTCATCATTGAAAGACATCAGAACAGGAACTAAAATAGGACAAGAACTTGGAGGCAGAGGCTGATGTGGAGTCCAGGATCGCTCCCCCAAGAGATCTCATCCAGAGGAGGGAGATGAAAGAATATCTAGGAAGCCAATCCTGGGCTGCCAGACACAAGGTATGCCTGAGGGAAGATGCACTAGCTTGTGTGACCTGGAGAACTCTCCTTACAGTCTGTGGGCCAATTTCCCCACCAGGAAAGCTCAGAGCTAGAGTATGTGCCTGAAGCCAAAGAATTAGCCACCTAGGTGGTAGGAGGGGCTGGTGAAGAGGCAGCAGTGATATGAGCAGTGATACTCTATGTTCTGTGTATCAGCACATTCATCAGAACAGAAATATGTATCATGAATGTGTGCAGATCTCACAAAGAGTACATATATGCTTGTATGTGTGTGCTTATGTGCATGTAAGTAGACATACATTTGTACAGTGGATGTCTGCCTAGAAGTGTATATGTGCATTCTTTGGTGTAGGTACATGTTTATCATTCATACCCATGCACTTTCTCATTATAGTAAAGATGCAGGTCCTAGAACCAGAGCTTAATCCCAGCCCTACCACTTTCTTGGTGCTCATCAGAGAAACCGTTTACAATCTCTGTGCTTCAGTCTCCTTCTTCTCCTTCATATAACTGTGATAAATACTAAATAAGGACAATAAACTGAGGTCTTTAGCATGTTGCAATTCTTAAAGCAATTATTATATCACTTACCCAGAAAATAGCAGTCTTTGAAAGTTGAAGGGATTTGAGGGGGTGTTTGATAAACTCCTCCAATTTACAAGAAGTGAGGCTAGATTCAGTGCAAGCTGCTACCGCAGGCAAGTTCATTTGGCACATTTACCCTATGAAAACAGTGCTTTTAATGGGCACAGACATTTACCTTTGATGCCAAGCCATAGGGGGAACAGAAACCTGTCTCTCACTGTGTTTTGGATAGGGAGGGGCTAGTACTCCTGGTGTCTCCAGCTGTGCCAGACATCAGCTGATGTGTCCATGTGGCCAGTGCTCCATCCTGTGGTTCCCTCCAGCTTACAGACAAGAATGGTAAAACAGGGAGATTGCTAGCCCAAGTTACCCTCCCATGTAAATGTGTTGTTTCTATCCACAGCTGCTACTTACAGAGCCCTGTCTCCCTGACCTCCTGGCACGAAGATACACTTGTTTCTCCTGGCTCCTTCCAGCCATCCTTCAGAAGAGAATATGTGGGAATCTTTCCCAAAGCTGGTTCAGGCCCCAGATGATTAAGCCTAATGATCAAGCATGATTGACAAGTGAAGGCACATACATGGAGCCTAGATATGGTCTCAGGTGACAGCATCTTCATGGACTAGTCTAAGCACAAGAAGGTCTGTGACTCATAACCCAGGATATAGGATACTAATTTTGGAACCCCCCCCCCCCCGATTTGCCTCTCCCATCTCTCTTCTCTATCCTTCCGGCTTCTGTCTTTCACCCCATCAGTTTTTCCACAGCCACAACATGCAGTTGTGACAGCCCATGATTCACAAGCTATTTCTCTGGGTGCTCATGATTAAACTTTTGTCGTCGATTCTGAGACAATGGCTCTGATTGGTCCACTCCTGGTCTCATGCCAGTCCTTGTCTCCATCCCTGTGGCAGAGGGGCAGGTTGCTGATTGGCTGTACCTAAATCATAGCCTGTTCTGGGCAGGTGAACTCAGGAGGGATGTGGGAAGATGCTCTTGCCATGGCAGACCATTGTGGTTGTGAAGGAAGTACTTTAGGAGGCCTGGTTGAGCATCTCATTCTTTACTAGAAAAAAGAAAAGCTCTCATAGAAGTGGGTCCGTGGCTCACTACTGAGTAACAAAATAGCCTGAGGGTTTTTATTACAGTACTTTAAGCACTCGGAGCCCACAGCTCTGCACTGAGGAGAAAGGAAACATTCTACAGCCTGACCTCAGTCGGTTTTTAGAGGTGTGGTGTGGCATTCCCTTAAATAGACCAGCTCTTCATTAAGTAGCATATAGAACAGGCTACACTTGTGTTTTTATCAAGCCTTTAGCTCCTTTGAGGACTGTTTTAGAAGCTCTGCTCTTCCTCATTGCCCACTAGAGTATGCTCTATTGATGAACAGTAGAAAGATCGAGCTCTTGGAAGCTGCAGGAACATGAACCCTAGCACCTAAACCATCTGTAGGCCAGTGGCTGATCATTGAGAATAGCAGTGAGCAGAGGCCTGGCTGGTAAAGCGTTAGTGAGGGAGACAGACCCAAGAAAAGCTGAGGTATTCACTGAACTGCTGTAACCTCCAGAGGAGGAGATCTTGGGTTTTCAAGGGAAAATGGCTCTTGATCCAGAATAGGACAAAGCTGCTTGCAGCTTTTGGAATTTCTCTGCTGAAAGAATGTGGCCACTAAAGGTAGAAGAGGCTTATTTAAAGTATAAAAATGGAGTCTGAGAAGGCGAGGCAGGGCCCCTTGAGTGTTCTCTACAGGAACAGAAGGATGTGCTGCTCCAAGAATACAAGTTGTCTGGGGTTAGTGACTCTATATCCCTGAGAAGGAGTATCAGAAGTCTGGTGCCAGGAACCACCATCGCTGCACTACAACTGCAAGTTACAGCTGGTTTGCTTTCTGTGGGGATTGCTTTAACCATAGCAGACTGTAGCTGGAATGGCTTACAGGCTAATACATTTGCGTTTTGTACATGCAAATTTACCTATAGGAAGGGAAGGCCCCGAAAATGGAAGGACAGTTCTAGTGTTCTGTTTTGTTTTTCATAAGCAGAAGCAACTAAGTCAAATTACAGTTGAGAGAAAGAGATCCTAGGTGTTTATCCGTTCTACCTCAAAGTCCCTCTCCTCAGGAATAGAGCTATGACTGAGATATGAATTATCTTGCCTTCTCCGCACTCTGTTCTGACACTTAGCACCTGTCTGATGGATGCTTCTGGCGCACAGTGAGCACACACCCCAGTGCTCCCCAAGTCTAAAATAATATTCCTGTCAAAAACTAGTGAGATGAACAGCACCTGTCTCTTCTGCTAATCCTTCAGTCCTGCAGACCGTCCTCCCACCTGTCCCCTCCTCTCTTTCTTTATTCTCTCTCTGTCCATTTAGGGCTGTGTCTAAACCTTGTACTCATCTGTGATTCTCTTATGCTGGGCACCCAAATAGCATATATCAGTTATCAAGCCAATGGTAGAACTAGGTGAGACTGGAAAGTGGGGACTTAGCATAGATAGAACTAAAACTCCCCCAAAAGGAAAAGACTCCTAACTAGAATTCACCCCAGAACCATCCAAAAGGCCATGTGATCGGTTATGCAAATCAAGAGACATGAGTCACCCAGCTTTCTTCCATAACAATGTTAAAATAGCACCATGTCTGCCAAAATAAAAAATAAAATCAACAGAGGGGGGAAAAAAAATAACTCATTTGGAATTGTCATTTGCTTGCGCCATCTTGTGGCTGGATCTGTCACTCCTTTCGCTAAGTCACCTCCCCAAGAATATGATGAGCTCAACAGCTGTGCCCACCAAGTCAGCTTCTCATGTAACCATCACATAGACCACTGCTTAAGGTGTATCTGCTAACATCCTTGTTAGGTTCTTGACCCAGGAAAAGTCATATGAGAAGCTGCATTGAGGAGACAGGGGCATCTATGTGACCATGATGTCTTCAAGGCTGGCTAACTTCTCTGTTCCTTTCTATTCCTGTTGCTTGCCTTCTATACATTGGTGTGAAGCACAGCTGATGTTTTGTTTAGTCTTGTTATTGAAAATGAGACATTACGGAGAACTTTTTTTTTTCCTTCCAGTATCATTTGATGGAACCAGGAGCATTTTCCAAACTCAATGTAGTGAAGTAGAAACTGGGTGAGTTAGACACGGGTACCACTTCAGTCACTGATTTGCTATTTTCCTCTTCTGAGCATCAGAGTATCATAACGTTAGGGGCGTGGTTGAGCTCCTTCTGACTTTGACTGTCTAGGTGTTTGTACTGAACTGCTATGTGCTGATAATCCTGCTCAGCTCCTTATGTTTATATATGTGGAACTATGGCTATTGAAAATCGACTTAGCTCAAGCTAGCTCCTCTATAAATAATCAGGTTCTTTCAGTGAAATTGATAGCTTGTGAATGAGTGGGGGTTGTAGTTGGGTGTGTACGGATAGGGGTGTGTGTGTGTGTGTGTGTGTGTGTGTGTGTGTGTGTGTGTGCACAAGCATGCACGAGCTAGGGAACAAACCCAAGGTTTCCTAATACTTCACATGTCCTTTACTGTTGAGCTACAAGCTACACATACACCATTGGTTTCTTGTAGCTGGCACTGGGTCAGACCTGGAGACAGAATGGGTACGTTATTATTCTTGTTGCTGTGTCCTGGTTAACAAATGAAATGTTATAAATAACAGCAGAACTAAGCTTAAATTCTATAAATGTGTCACACATATAGAAAGCTAAGAAATAAATGAACATTATTATAAGCTACTTGACAAACTCTAATGTTGCAAGAGGGTTATTTGAAGTGGACATGATGTTATTTGGGACCAGGACTTACCTTCTGTGGGGTCTGATAGGATGGCAGGGCCACTGCGAAGGGAGGGAAGTTGGATCAGGGTTTGGTCTGCAATACGTTAGCCAAATGCGATTCATACAAGGGTCAAGAATAGGACAAAATCCAGAACTTCTGCCTAATCCCAGAATGTTCTATGGCTTTTCCACACAGCAGGGACACTCTAGGTAGTAGGGCCTGCCAGATTCTCATGCAAACACTATTCATTATGCTCATAAAACATTTATTTCTAACAGCTTTTATGCAAATTAGAAAACCTCTGGTGTAAATTTACCCAGAGAAATCTGAAGTGCTAAGTAGCCACCTCTGAAGGTGCTGATTCCCCCATCAGAACAGTTCGGCTCGGCTTCTTCATCTATGCAGCATTGCTTCCTGCTTAGCAGCCCACTTTCCTCTAGGTGTGAATTAGTTAAATTATAGGAAAAGTCTTTATAGTGTATTTTTCCCATTTATTTATTTATTTATTTATTTATTCGCTTTACAGCCAGTTTGCATCCCTTCTCTCTCCTCCCAGTACCACTCTCACACAGCCCCTCCCTCCCTCCTCATCCCCCAACCCTGCCCCTGCTCCACACTTAAATCTCTGAAAAGGAGCGGATTGCCCCTAGGTCCCAACCCACTCTAACACCTCAAGTCACTGCAAAACTAAGTATATTCTCTGTCACTGAGGCCAGACAGGACAGCCCAGTTAGGAGAACAGGATCCACAGGCAGGCAACAGGGTTAGTGTAAGCCTCCCCCCTACACACACACACACACACACACACACACACACACACACACCTGCTCCAGTTGTTGGGGGATCTGCAGGAAGACCAAACTGCACTTCTGCTACATATGTACTAAGTAGGGGAGTGGCTCTTTGGTTGGTGGTTCATTCTCTGGGAGCCTCCAAGGGTCTAGGTTAGTTGATTCTGTTGCTCTTCTTCTGGAGTTCCTATTCTCTCCTGGTTCCTCAGTCCTTACCCTAACTGTTCCACAAGACTGTCTACTGTTTGGCTGTGGGTCTCTGAATCTATTTTCATCAGCTGCTAGGTGAAACCTCTCAGAGGACAATTATGCTAGGTTCCTGTCTGCGGTCATAGCAGAGTATCATTAACAGTTTCATTCTTGCACATGGGATGGATCTCAAATTGGGCCAGCCATTGGCTGGCCATTCCTTCAGTCTCTGTTCCATCTTTGTTCCTGCACTTCTTGAAAGCAAGAACAAATTTTGGGTCAAGGGTTTTGTAGATTGGTTAGTATCCTTATCCACTATTGGGTGTCCTGCCTTGTGGTCATTTCAGGTTCCATATGACCCACTGTTAGGAGTCTTAGCTAGAGTTACCCTCATAGACTCCCTAATGCCTCTCCCAATCCCAGGTCCCTGGTAAGTCCTAGCAATGCCCTCTGGCATATTATTTTAGTGTAAATTGAAATACAGAAGTGTAACATGGTCTCAGAGATCTGTCAAACCGTTCTGTTCCCTATTTTGGAGTTACAACAAGGTCTATTTCTCTCATCTAAAATAAGGATGCTGTCTTTCCTCCTTTTTCCAGGATAACTCTCGCACAGCCTTTGCAGTCTCAGCCTGAATCATCCCTTCTCATTAGGACTATCTTTGGCTTGACCGTTTAAGTAAATGGGGCTTCAACTGTTCTCTGCTCCATTTGACCTGCTCCTTTTCCTTATTGCATTTGTCAGTGTTGTCTATTTTGTTGTTTAACTGGTTGTTTTTAACCTTCCTTGCTCCTTCCACATTTGAGAAGGGAATGCAGCCCTTTTTATGCTTGGATTCCCAGCATGGGAGCATCATCTGTTCTAAGGGTAAAGGACAGAATAAACAAACGCAGTTTTGCTCTACTGCACTGTGGGCTAGGATGTCTAGGAAAGGGGATTATCAGGCTCTTGAAACTCTTGATGAATGAAAACAAAGCAGGAACTTGGCAGGATTTCACTATTTGTTGGTAGCAAGTTAGTAGAAGAACCCAGGCTTGTTACTTCATAGCTTCTCTGTGCAGTATATTTTCCTACTGAGAATCATGGCATATCGGAGCAAAAAATGATCTTTTTAACACTCAGTTCAGCAGCATATTGTTCATTATTTACAGGTCCCAGATAGATGCCTTATAAGTGTGTACCAGTCAATGCAGAGCAATGGATGGAAAAAAACAGAACTCAGAGCTTCTGCCTAAAATGTTCAATTCAGTCATGCATAAACAAAGTATGTGCCTGTGTGCTATCCCCCACATTAGCTTAGGCAGCTTTATGCTTTTCTCCTCTCCCTCTCAAAGAGCTCTACTTGGAACAATCAGCTTCGATAGAGGATTCTTGTTTCCTCTCTAGGCTCTGGTTTATCAGAGACCTGTGGCTTCTTGGCAGAAGTTTGCCTTCCAGGAGACTGGTCTAGACAGATATGGAAGAGTGGCCTTAAAGGATTTGAAGTTGAATGTTAGTTGCTGTTGATCTTTAGATGGCAATGAGACATTATTCGTCGACTTGCAAAGCCAGTTAAAAAGGCTGTAAAGGAAGCTGTAGCTGCAGTGCTGAGGAACAGACAGGGCTCTTGTCTTTGCTCCTGCTGAGAGTATATCACCATCTCCTGGTACTCAGGGCTTCTCAGAAGATGCTTGAGTCATCATAACCTTTGCAAATGCTCCCGCCTCCACCTATCTAGGCTCCAGTTCAACTTGAAGAGCTTGGCACTTTCTCAGTGAGGTGATGCTTGCATGAACAGAGGCCACAAGAAATATAGTTAGAGATGCCAGTATGGAAATGCTACTATTTATTCCTTTTGGGGGGGATCAGAGATCAAAACAAGGTAGTAACATGACTTAGGGTTTCTGACTCACTGGCAGAGTAGACTCATGGATTCTTTGTGGTAGGGATAGCAGGACTAGAGATGGTCACAGCCATTACAGGCATCACAGGCATTACTGCTATTGTCATCCTTAGTCAAAACCACTGTCATCATCCAGCAGCAGCAACATTATCACCATCATCGTCATTATAGTCAACATCAGCATCTCCATTATCATTCCCATCAGTGTTATCATATCGCCATGACTGTTATCATCATCACCGTCATTACCATCACTACCATTTTATCACCATCAGAACCACCTTCAGCAACAAAACATCCCAACTCTATTGTCACATTCCATTACAATTATTACCATCCAGCATCCTCATCATTGCCACCATTCTATTGCCACCACTGTCTTTGTTACTGTTGATACAAGCTATTTAATGGGTTCTTATATGCCATGTTCTGTACTAATGAGCTCATTTTCCCACTCCATGCCATACCTCTTGCATTTCATAGTCACTGAAGGGCAGGATAAATGTAAAATCCATCTCTCACCTGGAAAGAATCAAGACAAGATCCACTCTCGAAATTTCCTTACCTCAACGGATCTCTATGGAGGACTTTTTTCTTTGCAAGGTTTATCACAATTATCATCAAATAGTTATTACATCCTGTAGTTATTACATTCTGTAGTTATTACACCAGACTGGTTTTAGCAGTGAGTGAGAGCTCCCTTATTTATGAATCCTCTAGCACCTTGCCTACAATTGCCAACCTGTATATTCTCAGTATTCACAAGTTTCTGGAATAAATTCCTAGATCATCATCAAAACACATCATGACCCTAGGAATTCTGACATGTGGATTGAATAGATTCAGTGGAGGATATAAGAGGGGTGGTGGAACACATGCAGCCACTGCAGAGACACCTGGAAAATGCTCTTTACTCTTTTGTGCAAAGATCTAACTTGGGCAATGCTTTAAAAGTGACGCATTTAGCTCTTATGTGAGAGGTATGTATTCCTATTGCTAGGGAATAATTACAGAGATTACAGAAGTCTAGAAACTAGAGATTTCCTTATAACTTACATGGGTGCCATAGATGGGATTTGAGTGCTTTATGGGGAAATATTTTTCTTCTTGGATATCTTTCACAAAATCCCTTCTTCACATATCTAAATCATGGCCCCTTATAGACCCCTGGCCTGCCTACCTGCCAGATCACCTGTCTGCATAGGCTAATACTGAGTGACAAGCCTCATGTAAACGCAGTGAATTTGTGCAACATCACAGTATATCTTTCCCTGATCAGCCACAATCTTCAGACTATAGAAAGAAATAGCTTGGCTGAAATTCGCATTTCATTTCCTGTCTTCTTGTTGAGAAGATTGGACACAGATAGGCCTTTTATTGCTGGACAAAAAAGAAACTGTGACATCAGGGCCAGAACACTGTTGGAGGTTGAGATATCCACAAGCAAAGGCATCCAGGACACCAGGTAGCATCTATTCTTGGATGTCACCTCTAGTGAAAAGAGGATCTTGGCAGGCAGTAGCTTTAGTTTTAAGACTATCTAGTTTAAGAATATCTAGTTTTAAGAGTTATTTACATTTTATGAGTTTCCTGTATAAGTCACACTTTGATCCTTCCGCTTTGCCAATTCAGGGTGCCTTGACCTGTACATGGCCTTGATAAGGCAAACTAGAGCTTTGGGCTATTTTTTATGACAACTAATGTCATCGTCATCTTGGCTTGATTTGAAATCATGTAGGAGACACTGTTGCATGTGTCTGTGAGAGTATTTGCATAGAGGTTTAGGAGGAATCACCCTGAATGATGGCCAATACCATTTCATTGGCGAGGGTTTCAGGGTAAATGGAAGGGAAATTCTGGCAAGCACTACCATTCATCTTTCTCTGTGGCTTAAACATGACAAGCCACCTCACTCTCCAACCACCACGTCTTTCTATAAGCTCAAACCGTGAGCCCAAATAAACTCTTTTTTCTTAACTTGCTTTATCACAACAATGAGAAAAGTAATAGAGCATCTTCCACTTTTATCTACCTGTACAAGCTATGGGTCTACTACTACAGCCCAAGTTGATAGAATTTTTTTCTGGATGCATTTCCCCCCACTGCCAGCTTGGTGCTAAGGATATGGATTATGCAAATTGCAACGTGAACTTCTAAACCCAACTTGAAGGCAATTAGTGTGATGTTGTTTCCAGAATATGGAGTACTGAGTAGTCTTTTAAAAAAATCTGATGCATAAAAAGAATGAGTAAATGTTATGATGACTGAATCACTGATTAAATGAAACGAAGAGAGCAATCACCCCCATGGAACACAATCGTGCCTCATTAGGGTGAGAAGGGTACCTGAAATGAAACATAGGGCAGTCCGAGCCACGATCATGTTGCCTTATCAGCAGGCTTGGATGGACACCCTGTTTGCACTGCTGTAGGCTTAGCAGGCTCATACAGAGGTCAGCTTGAAGATAAAGTCTATAGTGCTCTGCACATTTGCCTTGCAGAGGTATCTGTGATGCTTGTTTATGGGAAGAGTACCTGCTCATGGCTTCACACCCGCAATTCCAGCACACAAGGATTAAACCCACACTGGGATGGACCCCTGTACATCCTTACTTCTGTAGTCATTTGTTTATTCACTCGTTTATTTTAACCATTTATTCATTCATCCAATTTCCACAATAGGAATGCCAAGAGCACCTAGACAAAATGGCCATATGACACACACACAAGATTGTGACCCACAGTGAAAAGCCTGTGGGCATGGCAGGCACAGAAAGGAATCAGTCCCACGAGGAGAGGAGACCTTGGAGCTAAAGTATTTGAGATGGACAGAATTTGCCTTCTGCTCACAAATATACAATATTGCTACAAATTCAAGGCCATCCTTGGCACCATACTGCATTTCAGGCCTGCCTGGGCTACAGAGTTAGACTCTGTTTCTAAAATAGTTGAAAAAGAGTCAAATGTGACAAAATTTGGCAATAAATCTGGATATGATGAGGAGATAAGGCCCTCGCTCATGAGTGAACCTAGATAAAATCTGTGTTCAAGTCATTTAGTCACGTTCAGGTTGTTTATGTCTGTACACTAATTGCTATTTTACTACTTTCATTGTAAAATGAGCACGAAGAAGCAAAAATGCATTTCTATTCTGATTTTGAAATTTGTCGTCTAGCAGAAACAAAGGCAAACACCCATGGGTCCCTTGGGAATAATGAAATAAGACTGGACATGAAAGGGGAGAAGAGCAAAGACAAGGCAGCTTTGCAGGGGGCCCGGCTACTTAAAGGGAGCACCTGCTATCCCTAACTTCTGCCAGAGGGATAGTATACTCAGACCTGCTTTGTCACAAGACAAGGACTTGATGTGAACTTCCTCAAGTTTTAAAATGCCTTGTCAACCAAGTACAGGAAGCCCTGGATCTGCCTGAGGGCCGCCCACTGGCCAGTGCTGAGCTGTTCCCCTGTCTCCTTTCTGATACCACACCACAGAAGGAGAAAATCTGGGAAATTTTCATTGGCAGTTTCTGTAATGACAACAGGGACAGTGGTCCTTCCAAAACATGTCAAGAGCTGGGGACAAGGTCAGGTTTTATCATGAGTGAGAAGTGGAATTATATCACTGTTTGAAACTAATTCAACTGTGAGCTGAAGAGGCAAGGGATATGAGAGCATGGAGCAGGGTGTGTTGAAAAGATGGTAAAGTCTTGTCCATTCGAATTTATGGATGACTTGTGTGTTACTTTCTTTTCCTATTGCTACAGTAAAACACGTTGACAGAAGCGACTTTATGGAGAAACGGTTTATTTGGCACACAATTATGCTATAGTGTGTCATGAGAGAGAGACAAGAAATCACAAACTTGATGCAGCTAGTCATATATTGCACAGACAGTCATGATCAGAGGGTAATGAATTAATGTGTGCACGCCTGTGCTCACTTTTCCTACTTTTATACAGTTCAAAATCTTTTGCCAACCAGCAGGCAAACCAGGCATCTTGGGATCTGTGGAGACAAATTCCATTGTCTGTCATCCTTATATAGGAAACACTTGTACTCAATCAGCCGCACCCCTTTTCCCTATTCCGTTGTTTATGAGAGAGAAAAGGAAGGAGAGAGGAAGAAAGAAAGAAAGAAAGAAAGAAAGAAAGAAAGAAAGAAAGAAAGAAAGAAAGAAAGAAAGAAAGAAAGAAAGAAAGAAAAGGCAGGGAGAATGCCTATGTGTTTGGCTTTCGCAGCATTCTGGTACTTAGAGGCCAGGGTGTAGGACCAGGTAGACTCCCAGGCTGTGAGACCAAGGGAATTAATGTGTCTCCTAGGGCTGAGCAGTTTATATAACACTGGGAAGGAGAAAGAAGACCTGGGTCATGACATCATTTGCTGGTCTAGTGTCCTTCCAATTCCTCTCCTCTTCCCTCACTGCCCTGGCTTAAGGATTCCAACTGGTCAAATGCTGCTATGGGTGCGGATTTTCAAAATTCAGCACAGGAACTGCCCACTGAAACAGGCCTTGCCAAGGATACAGAGCCTCCAACCAGCAGGCAAACCAGGCATCTTGGGATCTGTGGAGACAAATTCCATTGTCTGTCATCTGGGTTCAAAACAGAAAACTCACTTTGTTTGGATTTGGGGGGACACCAGGGAGCTCTTCTGGGTTGCCCTGTTCGAAATCCTGGTCTCCATGGATGAAACTCTGAGTTGGTGAATGAAGGAGAAGGCGTGAAAGATGACTTACATCACAGACAATTATTTTTGTTGTTTTACAAACCTAAGCTTTTCGTATCTGTAAAAGCCCTGTTCAGAGTTTGGCCTGGCCTTCACTTTATTTACAGAAGTCGCATTGAGACCCATAGAGAAAAACCTAATGCAAGCCACATGGCTTCTTGATTAATGATAGGACCAGGGCTTGAGCCCAGGTCCCTCAAGTCTGCTGTCTCCCATCTTGTTACAAGCCCTTTATAATGTTGGAAGAGGAGTTGTTTTTGGTTTGTTGTTTTGTTTTGTTTTGTTTTGTTTTGTTTACTATGGTACAGATTATTTACTGAGCTCACCCTGCCGCTGGACCCCATGGTCTCTCTCCTGGCCCCTGCAGATGTTCTCTTGGTTCAGCAGATGTTTCCACTCTCCCTGCGCCCATTGTAAGCCCCAAGCTAGGAAGGCTTTTGGAGAAGCCTGGGAGTTCTCTTTGCTATGAGGTTGCAGCTGTTCTCTTTTGTCCTGAGTCACTGCTTCCTCTGGAATCAGCTCCCTCCATGGCTGCCTACGGCCAGGAGCAACTCAATTTTTCTGTGTCAATATCCTCTCCACAGGAAAGGTCATTTGTTGACAAACACTTTGGATACTCCTGTGAGCTCAAATAAGAAGGCTGGGCTAGCCATTGAAGCTTGGGGTGATTCTGGGCTTTCCACTAATAAACCCTAACATCAATAATACAGAAGTGAGCAGCTCACAGGTGGAAAAGCACCGTGTGCTGTATAGCTACCCAGAAACCTCTGGGTAAGCGCCACAAATCCCTCTCCTTTAGGTCCCTCAGAGGGCGTGCAGTTCTCCACACCCACACAGTCAAGAGTGTGAGCAGGAGTTTGCATTACTTATGTGTGATCTTGATGCCTTCTCTATACCCCTGATCTCCTAGCTATTGTGGTATGCCTTCTTTCTAGGCAATAAGAAGAATTAATGTGGAGAAGAGCTGTAAAGAAGTGCCCCCTGCCCCCTGCTCAGCACAGCAGAGGTCTTTAGTAAATCTGAAAGGGAGAGATATTCTAGAAGCAGAGTTTCTCTACCCCCCTGGCTCTCTAGGCCTCACCCCTCAAAGCTTCCCTTTACCCTGATCACCTCTGCATAGCCTCAGACTACTTCCATCCTCACTGTCACGGATTGATTTTTAAAAGATATTCGGCTAAGATTCTGACATGAATTTTATGAGCTTTTTCTCCTGGTAAGTGTGTGTGTGTATATATATATTGCAAAGCTCATTTTTATTCTGTCAATCTTCTAAGCGCAGCCTTCTAGCACAGAATCAGCCTCCACTTCGTCGGAGCAGTGTAAATTAAGCATTTTGTATGTGCCAGACATGGGCCTAAACACATCAGTTACTACCCTCACTGTAGTAGAGCCTAAATGCCTTTACCTATCGCATCTGGGCTTGCTCTGTGACAACCCAACTGTAAGGCCAGCTGACTTCAAGGCCTCTCTGGAGATTTATGCACCCAGGGGACAATGCTTTGTTTTGAGAAATGTGTTTGTTGACCAGTGAATGTCTTCTGGGCTCAGCCCACCCTCCTTGATGTAGCTCTAACTATACAATCTTTATCCCTAAAACCTATTTATCCACTGGCTGTTCTCTGGATGGGTTTCCAGTATCTTCCTACATTGGAATTACATGTAAATTCAATGAGCAATACTAGCTTCTAAAATTCCCTTAAAAAGTAAAAACAATGGGGGTATTCTACATTTTTCACAGGCAGAAATGCAATGGGAACTTCTTTCTTTTTGCAAAAATAGAGTGTGGGATGCCTTTCAACCTCACTTGAAGTGCTTTGGCCAGATAGTTTTGTGTAACCCTATACATTGTCAAATGTGCATGTGATCATTTTAGAGAGATGGCGCTATGGGTTGTGCCTGAGTCTTAATGTATGAAAATGATGTAATAGGTATTAGGATTAATAGCAGTGAGATGGGATAGTCAACTAGCGGGTAAGCCCCATAAGCCACTACTGGCAGAAAGTGCTGAAATTTCTGGGGTAGATGGCATTTAGATGGCCAGAGAGAAGGTAATTGGGACACTCTACTCAGCTTCAGGCACTGGCTCATTGGCTTTGAGCTCCCCATTACACGGCACATGGTAATTGTCCTTCCCTTTATGTCCCTTAGTTGCTGCCCTCTCAGTTCCTCAAGTATAAAAAGGGGTGATGAGTAATACATCCTAGGGATAATGTATAGAAAGCAGGAAGCATGCCCAGTGTGGAGTAGGTGGTTAGCAAGTGTTGGAGATGCTAGGTACTGAATTTGTAACTTGAGAAAGACCATGTTGACTGAAAGATAGGGGGCAGTATAACAAGTGGGACAGACAGAAGCAGCAGTAGCATGGAGGCTGCCCTGTGACCTGGGGCAGATGGTGAACAAGCAACGGTGTGGCTGTAGGCAAGAGTTTGAAATCTGGAAGACGCAATACGATCACAGGAAGTATAACTTCAGTATATAGTGAAGAGTATCATGCCTTGCTGAAGAATATTGTGACAATCACAGTAGGCAGTGACCTTGAGAACCCAAGTGAAGACTGTTCTTTAACTGCTATGCTGCCTGGATTAGACATTTCCAAGTTGTAAACACTGTCACATGACTCACAGCTTCAGACTGCATGAACGACAATCCCAGAATTTGCAGTGAGAGCATAGTATACAGTCCTTTCTGAAAACAGTTGGAACCAGGTCTTAGGACCCATAGAAATGTCCACCCATATTGATCTTTATTTATGTTTCTTGGAAACTGACTTTAGGAAGGAGTTTGATGTTATACAAGGTCCCTGTGTCATTGTAACAGCAAGGAAGTTTGAAATAACCCAAGTCACCAACAATATGAGAAGCTGTAGATCAGCTACATCTGTCTCTCCTGCTGGATGGTGACACTTTGGCGTTTTCAAGGTACTGCATTCATGGATATAGTGTTATGTGGTTGTTGGCTCTGCATTTCCAAAAGGTGCAAAGAAGGAATAAGCTTGTGTTGTTGAAGGAAAAACAAAAATCAAGGTGCACAATAGTATATTCTGTGAATCATCCAACCGTGTCTATACATAGAAAATCTACACATGCAAAATGCATGAAATGCTAACATAGCCAGTTAAAGGTAGTGAGACTTTCAGTAATGTGTAGTTTTCTTTCTTCTCTGTATTTCTGTTTTCTATGCTATTTATAGTGAGAAGGAATTACATTCATAAAGGAAATAGATCCTCTGAAGTGTTGACTTCTACTTTTCCTGAGATATTTT
The DNA here is from genome assembly GCA_902729485.2 of Mus minutoides. Taxonomy (NCBI): domain Eukaryota; kingdom Metazoa; phylum Chordata; class Mammalia; order Rodentia; family Muridae; genus Mus; species Mus minutoides. The sequence goes on along the minus strand of LR751017.1, from coordinate 25,800 downwards.
CTCCTGAGTTTGCAGTTATGGAGAAGTCAATATCTGACTGATGTCATATTAATAAGGCCAGGAAATCTGAAAATATTTCACCCACACTTGTTTCTTTTCTTTTACTCCCTCCTTCTGGACATTTTTATTGAGCCATAGGTTAACTCATGCTACCAGGGCTCAGAGAAGTGAATGGAAAGGCTGGCTGGGTCTCAAGTCTTGAGAAATTGAGAAACTGCTCAAACCTCACTTAGAGGCCTGTTTACAAAGAGATGTTCTTATCAGGATGCCATGGTAGATGTCTAGAATTAAAACCTTTTCTTATAAGGAGTAGACATTCTGTTCTTTTATTTATCATCAGGTCAATTCATCATCTCTCTGTCCATCCATCCATCCATCCATCCATCCATCCATCCATCCATCTATCCACCCATCCATCTGTCCATCCACCTACTCATCTATGCATACATCCATCCACTTTTCCATGAATTCCTTCATCCATATATTCATCACCTGTATCCTATCCATCCATCTATCCATCCATCCACCCACCTATCCATTGTCCTCTCATTGTGAATAAGTGCTGGGTTCAAAGACTTCCAAACACTCCCAGTGCTTAACAGAAAGGTTTCTTGAAGGAGTTGGGTAAGATATGGAAGATGAAGGAAATTTCTATTGAAGGCCCATCTCGAGGAAAGGCTTGTGGTGATAAACAAGAAAATTAGTCAAATAGTTTGACCATCAGGTCATGTGATGAGAGGCTGAGCTGGGCTGCTAAAAGAAAAAGAACAAAAAGACTCCAAGAACAAACTTGAAAAGTATAGCCAGTACTGAAAAATAAAAGCAATAGATAGACCACCAACTTCTGACCCCTTAACATAAGGATTAAACCATCATCCCCATGTGGTCCAAGAAGATTAGAACCAGATCCCATGAGATGAGGAATGGGGTACTTTCACGTGAGGAGTAGAATATGTATGTTGAAGGGCAGGAACAGCCTGTATTCTAACATAAAATATTTTGTTGGCCAGCGTTCCTGGACCTCTGCCCTGAGACCTGGAGCAATCACCCTGGGTAGTCTTGGGTGATATTCAACCTCACCTAAAACATCAGAGTCAACTGACCATGAACTAAGAATCTTATTTTAACATTCTTTAGGCTGGGCAGTGCTGATGCATGTCTTTAATCCCAGCACTTGGGAGGCAGAAGTAGGTGGATTTCTGAGTTCGAGGCCGGCCTGGTTTATAGAGTTCCAGGACAGCCACGTCTACACAAAAAAAAAAAAAAAAAACCCTGTCTTGAAAACAAACAAAAAAAAGAAAGAAAGAGAGAGAGAGAGATACAGAGAGAGAAAGAAAGAAAGAAAGAAAGAAAGAAAGAAAGAAAGAAAGAAAGAAAGAAAGAAAGAAAGAAAAGAAAGAAAAGGAAAGAAAGAGGGAGGGAGAGAGAAAGATTCTTTGGGGTTGAGGGTGGTTTAGAGGTTGTCATAGAAACAGAAGCAGCTGAACACAAGTAGCTGTCAACAATAAACTTTAGTTATGTGGTTTTATAGTAAGTAAGCAGACAAAGGAAACATAGCCTGAGATGCTTCTGCTCCACTCTCCCCTCTCCCTTTCCTTGTTTCTTTACCTCTTCATCTGTGAAAATATGTTTACAAATTAATATGTTTACTTATTATAGGACCAGGTGAGAAGTATTGGACATGACCAGTATAGCATTATAGAAGAGAGTGCAGAATTATGAGACATAGACACTATAGACATAAGTGCAGAGTTGTGGCTTCCTAGATAGGTTGAAGTCCACAAAGTTCATATCATAGGCATATGTGAATTTTGAGGCACACAGTGTATTCCTTAACACCACTCAGCCTCCTCCTTTTGCTGTGGTAAAATATGAAGCCTTGTGTAGGGGAGGGTCTCTTCTGGAGCCTAAAGGAATTCAGGTCTTCTAGTCCCACTGCCCTTTTCATTTCATCCACAGGAGGATGCTTGTCCAAATCCATCTTTGTCCCTCACATTAGCAGATCTCCTGTTTTGCTGCTCCAATGGCAGTTTTCATCATGTGCACCTGCAAGGCCTCAGGGACAAACCAGAGAGGCAGCCAGCCAGTGTGTGGTGTGGCTCTACCTACTCCAAGGTTCCCATGAGCTGCGAGCAGCAATCCTCGAACAGCGGGAGTGAAGCCAGGGAACATGCTGCCCTCATTCTTGATTTTTTTTTAATTTAACTAGGACAGTGGATGTGGAATTGTCTCTGGGAAGCCTCTGGCTTTGATTTCCAAATAGCAAAACTGAAAGTGGACCAAAATTGTGGGAGAAATGGAAAGACCTTGTAGCTAAAGGCAGCAGCTGGGACCCAGAAGCCACCTAGCGCCCTGGAGAGTTTCAAGGGGCTGATATGTCACCATCTAGCTTTATTCCACCAAAATGGTTGTGATACTTTCAATATGCTTATCCACCCTGTGATGGATTAAGGATGTGAAGAATTTAACTCAATACATAAGACTAGAGAGATAGCTCAGGGATAAAGAGTACTGCTGCCCTTTCAGAAGATCTTGGTTTGTTTCCCAACACCTAACTCTCAACTGCCTGTAACTCCAGCCCAGGAAATCCACTTCCTTCTTTTGGCCTCCAAGGCTACAAGGCACATATCCAGTACACTGGCATACATGCAACCCAAACACTCAGACAAGCAAAATGAAAGTGAAACTGTAGGAAATAATTTAATGTGGTATGTGGGATATAGTAGATGCTCAATAAGTGGTTGTATAGTATATGAATAGCCCTAAATGCTTGTATACATGTGCAACACTAATTGAACTCAGTGAGATCTCTCTCTCTCTCTCTCTCTCTCTCTCTCTCTCTCTCTCTCTCTCTCTCTCTTTCGCTCGCTCTCTCTCTCCATCCCTCCCTCCTTCCCTCCCTCCCTTCCTCTCTCCCTCTCCCTCTCGCTCTCTCCCTCTTCCCCTCTCCCTCCCTCCCCTTCTCCCTCTCTCTCCCTCCTCCTCTCCCTCCCCACTCGAGTGTGTGTGCCCTTAGGTGCACGTGCATAATTATGCTATTCTGGCAAAATAGAGAGGGAAAAGGAGTGAATTAGCGATGTTCTTGGCCATGTTCTTAGACAGACATCATGGAAGGTTTTCTGGAATAGATTGATATGTGACCATGCTGTTGAAAGCCATAGATTATATACATAAAGTTAGAAAGGATGGTCTTGGGGTAATTGGAGCAAATAAGGGGATAGATATGATCAATAAACATTGTATACATGTATGAAAATTTTCTCTGAATACATTTTAAACTCTCTTATTATTCAAGAGTTATGTTCAGTCCTCATATTAATTGCATTTACTCTACTTAAACAGGGAAGTAGAGTTTACTAGTGCCTTTCCTTGGAGACATGGATACTGGTGGTGCTGTACAGGTAAGAAAGGAAGGAGTTAGCTTAGGTGGCAGAGTGTAGACTCAGATTGTCTGCACTCATTTGTTTATGGATTCATGCACTCATTCACCTACAAAATATGGTCATACTGTGTTTAGAGGTAACAAATAAATAGAATAGACCCCATTCCCCAGAACTACCTACTTTTATGTAATAGAAGAGAAAACACAATGAAATGTATTACCATAAAGTAGCAACGCAGAAATAGAATCAGAGGCCAACCTGGAGAGGGCGATGGGCGAATTGTCTATAGCCTTGGGAAAAGGCTGGATACACTAAAGGTTTCCTGGAACCAGGCTGATGTCTGAGCAATGTTGGAAGGCATGGAGGCCATTTCAGATGGAAGGTGTTCAGAGGTATGTCACAGACTGACGGAATGGCACTCGGAAGCAAGACATAGAGTCAAAAAGTGGTACAATAGTGTCAGAGAAACCAGACAGCATGTTGCTGCCTGCCCATAAACTCATGCAAAGGTGTCTCGGGAAAGGAGGCTGGAAGAATTCTCACAGCTCAAACTGAGGGACTGGATCACTAAAATCAAGAACCTCTGCAGTGTGTGGATATTGAGTTCTCCATGGGGAAATAGCGTGATCAGAGGCCACGATTCCACCAAAATTCCCACTCAGATGGTTCTGAGCTGGACGAGCATATGTAGAAGTGCATGTCGTCTTCCTGTGCATGCCGTTTGATGTCTGAAAGCCTCCCCTGTGTGGGACTCACAATTTGATGTACCAGTCGGATCACCCTCTCTTTGACATTTAAATAAAAGGTAGAGCCAGCTCAGTTCTGCTCTGCATATGCTCAGATATTCGCTGAGCTAGGTTTTCATTCTCACTGACTCCCCACCACTCATTGCATATTAGGAAGTGAGGGAGTCAGGCAGATGTTCCTCTGCACACCTGGCTCTGAGTTTCTGCTCTGGTGAATCCTGCAGCACCTGCTTCACCCATTCAGTCTCCTGCTCCGAGGCCTTCCCAAGCCCTGGTCTTCATTGCTCTACAAATCGCTATTATGAGGCCTATACTGTCTACTTGGGGAGTCTGAAAGCTCATTGACTTAAGAAAATACCTCACAGAATAAGAAGGGAGGGCTCAGTTTCAGACATTTCTGTCATTATCGTGGGGAAGATAGAACAAAACAGAGGAGCTCACATGCTAGGGTAGCATAGAAAGATAGAGGGAGAGGTTGATAGGAGAAGGGAAAGGAAGAAGAGATGGACAGATAAATAGATGATAGGTAGATAGATGATAGATAGATAGATAGATAGATAGATAGATGATAGATAAACAGATAGATGATAGATAGATAGATAGATAGATAGATAGATAGATAGATAGATAGATAGATAGGCTTTGTTTGCCTTCTGAACTATCACATCATTACCTCAAGCAATGCCCAAGTCATTGTCAGGATCACAGCCTGGGACAAAAATCAGACAGATGTAAAACAGGCAGATTTCCTTGCTTCTATCTTTCCATCTGTATCACATCTGTGATACAGATGTAACCTTAGCATTGATCACATAGTCCAGGCTGGTGAGCCGTGATATCAGTCTTCACAGATAGAGGGCAGCATGATGAGGTTTGTCTGTTCATCCCATTCTCCATGATGCCCTTTTGTCCCTTTGTCCATATAGCGTCTTAACGAACAGGCTCTGTTTACCCCTGTACAGATGTGGATGATGTTCCTGGTGAGTAACATATCCTGAATGCATGCTTGGAGGTATAATAGGAGATGGTGTTTTCTGGAAATTTAGGTAGGTAAGTTTGGATCCAGTGGAAATAACATTGGAGGTGCTATATTGTGTGATGAGGAAGCTAGATGAACCATCTAAGAGCCCAGCTGATATGATGGGTCTTGTGTGATATTTTTGTTTTTGTCCTGTAGGATCTAGAATTCATTCATGAAATAACAGTGGGGTAGCTTCCCTGAGAAGCATCTCTTTGTTTGTATATACACAGGGAGACAGAGACTCAGATGGAAGCATGAAGCCGAATGTGGCCTCAGAAATGAGGACAGACAGGGGAGGTGGGCTTCAGGGATGGATTTGGTCTCAGGATATAGTGTTAAGGAGCATATAGTTTTTAGAATAAGCCTAAGAGTTCTGCAAGGCTCTTAGTGGCATGCCAAGTTTTATCAGAGTGAAATAGCATGACAAAGCTAGGATTAACCAGGGCAGAATAAAGAGGTCTAGGCAGGGTAATATGTTGGCAGGCTCCGAAAGAGTCTGGAAACTTGGTTTAATAAATAACACTTATATTTGCCACTAGGAGTTCACATGACTGACCGACTTCTGAAATGACATCTTTTGAAATGAGATAATGCATTTCAAGACAACTAACTGCATTCTCAGTGACCCTAGCCCTCTACAGTGTTGCCACTTGAGCTATGGATTTAAGTCACCTTGGAATGTTTAAGAAAACAAAACAAAACAAAACAAAACAAAACAAAACATGAAGACCAGATCCCACATTGGATCACTGGCATCTGAAATCTCTGTGGATGGGTTTCAGTCTGTCTTGTGTTTGGTTTGGTTCAGTTCAGTTTAGTTTAGTTTAGTTTAGTTTGGTTTGGTTTGGTTTGGTTTGGTTTGGTTTGGTTTGGTTTGGTTTGGCTTGGTTTGGTTTGGTTTGGTTTGGCTTGGCTTGGTTTGGTTTGGTTTGGTTTGGTTTGGCTTGGCTTGGTTTGGTTTGGCTTGGTTTGGTTTGGCTTGGTTTGGTTTGGTTTGGTTTGGTTTGGTTTGGTTTGGTTTGGTTTGGTTTGGTTTGGTTTGGTTTGGTTTGGTTTGGTTTGGTTTGGTTTGGTTTGGTTTGGTTTGGTTT
>LR751017.1:0-19459 GCA_902729485.2 Mus minutoides | reverse complement strand
AGTAGGACCCCAGGCAGACAGTGATAAAGCCACCACTGACACCTGTGGAAAAGGAGGAAGGCACCGACAGTGTACGTGAGAGAGGACCTACACAGGTCAAGTAAGCAGAAAGCGTGGGTGGCAGAGACGTGCCACAGGCTGTGAATGTGGACAGGCTGCACCAGGCACCAGTGCTCATTAGTTTTCTGTTATAAATAACAGCAGCTCAAGATTCCTTATCATGTCTCCCCTCTTCTGCTTGGTGACTGTAACTCCAGAGGCACTGGATCTGAGCAGGGGGCTATTAGCAAGTGCTGGGTGAACTTCCAGCCCTGAGCTCTGGATCCTTTGTAGGGTAGTATGAGATGAGCACACTTGCTCTCAGAAATAGGCGGAGGTAAAGGAGTTGTCAGGATTTCCCTGATTACAAGTGGGGAACTGTAAGAGTTGAAGTGACTTGGCTGGGGCCAGGATCAAGCTAGATTATCTAGATTTGAGTAGCATTGTGACATCAGGCAAACCTTATGACCTCCCTGAGCCCAGCCTCCGTATCAGTATAATGGCAGATGGGTCATACTCCCCCCACAGGACAAAGCCAGTGTTGAGATGGAAAGATAAGAAGAGCTGGTCACCTATGTGGTCTCAAGTACTCCTGTATCTCCCATTGAACAGATGAGAAAACACGGGTCTGAAAGTTCAGTTACTTGTATACAGTTGTGGGTTTTGTAAGTGTGATTGAACAGGTCTAATGATGTCCCTAGAACCCCAGAACAGAGCCTTAATCATTTAGTAAAATATGGAGAGAGAGAGAGAGAGAGAGAGAGAGAGAGAGAGAGAGAGAGAGAGAGAGAGAGAAATTTACAAACTATACATGCATATGTGTGTGTTTGTATCTGTGTGTGTATCTGTGTGTGTACATACACATGAATACTATTAGAGTATACCTTCAGAACTGATTTTAGCTTTATTGAAATCAACTCCATGGTCATATTAGAAACTACAGTTGTTATATAGGTTTTTTTTCATGCACTGTAGTTCAAGAGAGCAGATAAGTTTGCCTGCAGCTGGGTGCCATTGGTATTAGAGGTCTCAAAGAGCCAGTCTCTGGGAACCAAGAAAGTAAAGCATAAGTCACGGAAAGTGGTCTAAGTAAACTATTCATTTTGCTAAAGGTCCTCTGCCACAAAGCCCTGAGCAGTCTTCAGGCCCCATGTCCCCACACACTGAGATAAATCCACCCTGACAGGCCAGACTATTAGAGCAATGGAAAGCCTATTACATCATGCTGTGTCAATGATCCAAGGATTATAGATGGGCATGAAAGGAAGGCAGAATCCAGGGGGACTTGAAGCTATCATCTGTCACCTCCAGCAAAGCTGCTGCTTCCTAGTGGGAGCTCAGGGGCTCTTTTTAGTAGAGGCCATCAAACCAGGGTCAGACCACCCTCAGGGTCTACAGCATCCTGGGCAGCCCGTCTCAGATGGATGAGAAATCAGCCTTTGCTGTCCGCTGTGATGCTAGGAGTGTTTAAGGCACTTCTATATATTGATTGATTGTTTTACCTGCCTCCCTAGGAAGTACTGAGTCTGCCTGGTGCTGGGTGCTAGGTGAATGATATGATTACTGCCACCTGAGACATACACAGGCTGGAACTAAATAAGGAGGTTTCACCTCCCAGCTTCCAGTGACTCCACGGTTAGAGCAAGACTGCCTCCTGTTTACATTGAGTTCTGGGATATCTGAAGGCTCCCCACTAAGGGAAGGCAGTGGCTGTGGTTTCATTAATTTCAGTCTCGTAGGATTGAGAAGAAAAACGTCTGTAAAAGACAGTGGCAGAAAAACAGTTCTACCCAGGCTCAAACTATATTAGCTGAGATACATGGATGGATCTCAGTTTAGTAAGCAATCTAAACTCTGTGTGCTTCCGTGCCTCCCAGAACATAGAACTGTGTGGTTTGATGGGAAGACTTCAGCATCTATTAATACTTCCTAATGCTAGACTAGGCAGGGAAATAGTACCACCATGATGCCCACCCCTCCCCAGATATTTTCTTCCCTGGACTTCTGGTTCTAGATCTCTTAGCTGACCTTACTCTGCCAGCTTCTCCAGAACCCTCATGTAGGGTCATGGTTCAGTCTCTTTGTGATTTGACCTCCCAGTCTTTAGTGTTCATTACAGTTGCTCTCAATCCCTTGCCAGCTATCCTACTCCTAATGGGCATTTTACCAAACCAAGGTACTTCTCCAAGGTCAAGAGATCTAAGTATCATTAAATATTAGAAAGCCTGGATTCCTGGGTCCTCAAATTCAAACAGAGGTGAGACCATTCCCGTGTCTAACACAGTGTCCCACAGGTTTGACAGGAAGCATTTTTTTTTCAGTGACTAATAATATCCTGTACCTTCATTCTGGCATTGAGCATGCAAATTCAAAGAAAGTGATGGTTTGCAGGAGGCCACACAGCTGGTCTGCAGCAGCTCCTAACCTCAGACTGTATGATACTACGATGCTTGAAGCCTTGTTCTGGAATGGATGGGGTACCAGAACCTTCCCAGGATCCTGGAGGAGTCTCACTGTGACTCAGGTCTAGAGAACTCCACCTTTTCTTACTTTATACGTGAGGAATAAGAGCCCTAGGCAATCAGCAACTCACCCTAGGTCACGGAGCCAACCGTGTACAAAGGTGGGGCTCTAAGTTTGACTTGTTTCCTCTCTCTTTCCTAACAGCCACACTATGAGATGAGACAGGGGCTGTCATCATCAGGCTCATCAGAAGAAAGGTAGGGATCACTCAAGGAACACAGGCCAGATGAGCATGTGAATGCAATCTGTTAGGACAGGATAGGACTGACATACTTTGTGCCCGATTGTGCCGCTGAAATGGTAGGGTTTGGCTAGAAGCAAGCTCTTTAATCATGGTACCTCCTCTGGGGATAAATGGAGGTCTTAAGACTACCACTGTGCTCACAGAACGAAAACAAAGAAACCAGCAGCAGCCCACACATTAAAAATCGGAGGAGCCTCCCTGTTCAGGGGTCATTGTTAGTTTTTTAAAAATCCCAAAAAAGTTTGCCAGAATTATAGACTTTCCACAAATATTCATTGAGCTACAGTCAGTCTATTTTAAGACAGTTCTCCCACTGCCTTCAGAAGATTGAAAGGCGGTCGGAAGCATGAATCATAGACCTCTCTGGCTTGCGATCCAGAGAGGAGCTACTGGAAGTTTGTAATTCAATTTTAGCCTGAAATGAAGCTTAATAATACATGGAGCAGTCTCGTTTTCCTCTTATTAAAGTGAAGGATATGACTTCAGGGAGAAATTAGCTAATTGAATAGGAATATTTCAGATAGAGGAAAAATAAAGGATGCAGATCGCCCTTGGAGGGTGAAAAAATACAAAAATAAAAAAACATGGACAATGTTATTTTCAGACTTGAAGAAATGTAGGAACTCCTGGAGAAACTACTTATGTTATTACATATTACATATTACATATTACAACTCAAAAGTTGATCCCCCAAATAAGAGCTGTGGAATACTCTAGCTTTTCTTTAAAGGTGAATATTTGACAGTTAAAACCAGGGTTGGGTTAGGGAAGAGTTCTCATGTCACAGGGCTGAAAGAGCTGAGCTGTGACTTGCAGAAGCTGATCTAACAGGAAGCTTATGTTCCCTGGGTTCCATGTGTTGAATATTCCTCAGGAATCTCCATCTCTATCAAAGATCCTTTTTGTACTTCCCCGAAGGCCAAGACCTTCCCTCCTCTGTTCTCAAAACTTCCTTGGACACCTTGGACATCCTGCTGCCTTATGCATGCCCTACCATTCCATTTTTTCTAATCTATCTTTGGCCTAAGCAGCTCTCAGCGCTGTTGCCCCGTCCTCTTGGCTCTATGAGAATTCAGCCTACTGTGCTAGGTTTCTTCCAGAAACCTGGTCATTTCAGTCAATTTCTCATCTCTCCGAGAAGCTCCTCCAAACCAACCCACATAAAACACCAGCTAGTCAACTGATCCCCAGATCCTAACCTGTCTATGTCACCCGTCTGTTAGAGTCATTCTTCAGCTAGATGTCCATCACATATGACATGGAATCCAACTTCTAACCTCATGTTCTTCATTCTTGTTTCTCCTACCCCTGATTATCCAACCAATTATACCTCAGCATGCTTGATTACCTTCTCTGCCGGTTATGAGGATTGTCATAATTGTGCATATGATAAAATCCTGCTCATATTTAGATTTCTTTTGAAAAGATCAAAGAACACTGTTGTTGGAACTCATGATATTACCTTGGTGATCTTGGTTATCTTGTGATACAAGTAACAGATTCTGTACTCTCCTGGCTTATTACTAATGGCACTGAGTAACTGTCATTTTCTTTTAGGACAAGATTTCCTCTTGCTACCCTATTTTCCTAAACTTTCTGGTATTTTCTCGAAGATTTAATTTTAGTTTCAATCCATTAAACCATATCTCCACTAAAATGTCTAGGTTTGGAAGGAAGTTAAATTAACAGGAAAGTAACTGGGAACTGATAAAAATGTTTTCCCTGGCTCTGTCTTCATACAGATCTGACCCTGATGTCATGACTTTCTCTCCTCTTTATGAAGTTGCTGGACCTGAAGTCGGAGTGCTCTTACCGCTTTAAGTGGAGTTATTCCTTTTTGATTTAACCTTTCATAACTGTTCATAAGGGAATTACCACAAGGTGGAATGTCTGTTTAGTTTAGGATGCAGCCCCTTGGTGACCTTTTACTTTACTAGTTCTGATGTTTAGGTTTGGTCTGTTTGCTGTTTGCTGGTTCTATTTTGATTTGGTCACTTGGATGTTTGCGACATGCGACTTAGAAGTCAACACACATGTGCTCTGCTTTCTGCTCTGAAATCTTAGGCACCTCTTCCTCTTTTCTCTGTTCATTTGCTGTATCACCAAATGCCCCCCCCCCATCATGTTACTGGGGAGTTTCAGCGGAGAACTCAGGAAGAGTGGAAAATGATGTATTGGCTGCTTGACTACTCAGTAAGCGTCACCTCTGCTACAGGAGACATTTGGGTTGCTGACTCCAGTGGCACATTTATCTTCAAGTTTGTAAAAGCTGAAATCCTGTTTCTGGTTCTAATTCTCCTGGTTATAGCTTTTAAGAGGGTGATATTAAGTTACTGTGATGATAATGTGGGTCTTTGTGTTCTTCAAGAACATTAATTGGATCCTGTCTCATGGCTCACAAGATATTCTCTAATATCAACACAATTACCTAGCCTCGGATTACTGCTTCATTTTCTTTTTTTTCCAAGAGTGGAAAATGACTTTGATCAAATGCTTTATTGATGCAAACAATTAATTGCCTTGGCGATTTTAGGCCCTTGTGGCTCCTGAGAACATTGCTTAAGTCACTGTGAGTTCATCTTTCAAAATGTCCCTTATAAAACTTTCTAGGGAGATAGAAATATTCAATGATTTTTCTTATTTTTTTGTTTATTTATTTGTTCTTGTTTGGCATATTACATGTTACATCCTTACCACTGTCTTCCCTCCTTCCTCACCTCCCAGCCACACCCAACTTCCCCTCTCCCCAGATCCACACCTCCTCTGTTTCCCTTAAGAAAAGGGCAAGCCTCCCAGGGATATCAATCTTAAATTTAAACATGGCATATAAAGTTGAAAAAAGACCAGTTACATATTCTCACATCAAGGTTGGATGAGGCAACCTAGAAGGAGGAAAAGGGCCCCAATATCAGGCAAAAGAGTGAAAAATAGCTCCTGCTTTCACTGTCAGGAGTCCCCCCAAAGTACCAAGCTACACAATCATATCATATATGCAGAGGCTCTAGATTAGACTCATGTAGGCTCCCTGGTTGTCCCTTTATCTCTGTGAGCCCTGCTGAGCCCAGGTTAGTTGCTTCTATGGATTTTTCTTACTGTATCCTTGACTTCTCTGGCTCATACAACCCTTTGTCCCCATCTTCCACAGAATTCGCAGAGCTCCATCATATGTTTGGCTGTGGTCCTTTGTATCTTCTCCCATCAGACACTCTGACGATGGTTATGCTAGTCTCCACTCTATGAGTATATCAGAGTATCAACAGAAGTCATTTCATTGACTTTCCATTCATGTTTGATTCTACCTTAGATCTCTGGGCTATATGGGTGGTTGTTATACAAGTGTAGCTCTCTCTCTGTCAACCTGTGGTCCCAAATCCTGGTTTTGGAAACAATTTCCAGGGTTATAATCTCTGAAAGCAAGGAATGACCTTTCTTGCTAGAAACTATCAAGGCTCCGTGACTAGCAGATGCATTCCTCCTAATCTCTGCCCCATCTTCATGTGGGCTTTCTCAATGTGTCCTCTTGTAAGAACACTGATGGTTTGGCTTGAAGACTACCCTCCTCTAATTACCTATGCTGGGAGGTAGGTCCTCTTGAAAGGTGTTTAGGTTGCACTCTTCTGAACATAGGGATGCTGTTATCAGATGGTCTTAGGGAACAGACAGCTTACTTGCCATAGAGTTTTCTACTGTGCCAGGATGTAACCAGAAAAGCTTTCACCAGATCTCTTTGTCTCAACTTGAGCTTTTCATCCTCCAGAACTGGGGGGATGAATTCTGACCTTCCTAAACTACCCAGTTAAACATAGACTGACCATAGAAACCTGGGAAATATCACAGAACTGTGCATCTATGTACAATTATTCTTTCCATAAGTAAAGCTATCCCTTGTAATTCACCTCAGGTTCTTGGGGATGGAACTTTGTATCCAACTTCCCGATTATAATTTTTCCTTTTCTCCTGTTTGGCTCCCTTTTCATGAGTCATCTCCTTGTGACTTTATTTCCAGTGCATAGCAACAGGGTTCTCCTATATCCAGTTGAAAAATCATAATGCTCTTTCCATTCAGCATGTTCCATCACTAGGTTCCACCGTCACCATTTGATTGTCTCAATTTATCTAAGAAAAGTATTTTTCTTGGTTGGAATTAGCCAATAAACGAGTTATGTGGCTTCTCCCTGGCTTCATCCACCACCAGCTCCTTCTAGAGGAGCAGTTGTAATATTTATGTGCACAGTGCCCAATCCAAGTCCCAGGACTTTGCTCCTTGTAGTGATCTTGATGAACTGTGGTGGGAGCTACTATTTCTACACAGTCATGAGTCCATTCATTTGCAGTGAGAGAACAGATAAAGTAGCCCAAAATATGAAGATGGAACCCCTGTGCTTCTTGTGTTTCCTCCCCTGTTGGAATATTTTTCTGTGATTGACGTATCTCTGAGGATTCAGCATGCCCTGGTGGACCCCTGATTTTATTCTTTGGCTGAATTCTTTTTTCCCTTTTGTTTTGAGGAATAGGCTAAGATTAGAAGTGACTAAAGCTGGTATCTGCTGATTCATACCTTAATTCTGAATTATTTCCCCGGGTGCAGCTCATTTAACTTTAAGCAAATAATAATTCACAATTACTGAATGTTTCCACGTGCCAGATATTGCCCTAAGCACATCACATGTGTGAATTTTCCAAACAGGGCTAACAAATTTTTTTTTCCTAATTCAGTCACTAGTTGGCTTATCACTTCTGATTTTCAGTGTGGTTATGAGTTCGGAAATGCTGACTTTCCCTTCTAACCTCACCGGTATATTAATGAAGTATGGGACGAGCCTAGGCAGAGTCTGCTAGCTTGACATCACTTTAACCCTTTAGATTCCTTAAATAAGATGCATGTATACATGTGTGTATATGTGTGTATGCATATATATATGTGTGTGTGTGTGTGTGTGTGTGTGTGTGTGTATCTAAGTATGCATGTGCTTATGTATATGTATTTCAGTTCTGTTTGCTTACCTTTATAACAAACTCATTGCCAGAGAACAGTCTTATATCTCAATCCTCAGATTCTTTATTTGTACCTGCTTCCTAGCCTATCTGTGCAACAGAAATAAGTCATATGTGTTACATGCTCAGAAAAACCTTGGACTTAGGACAGATCTCTAAGAAAGGCCTGATGAATAACTGGATAGCTCCAACCTAATTTAACAGGCTAGTTGTCCTGTTAAAGACAGGCATTTATGATTCTGATACAGTTGGTTCTTTCTAGTGTTCCCCTATTGTTTTCTATCTAAAAACTTAATTAGCCATGTAGATTTCTCCTGAAGAAGTTGATTCCAATATTACTCTGAACACTTTTTCAACAGAGTCCACTCAGCCAATGTATTTCTGACTTATATCAAGTTTCAGAAACAGGAGGCTACTCAGGCAGTAGGGTTAGGATCTGCGGCCAGGTCTGCTAACTCTTTAAGGGTGGGGGTCCCTTTATGTGGCCCTAATGAAGAGACCCATTCCTATCAGTGCAGTCTGCCAAGGACAGAACTGATGGGGACACTCAGTGGTCATGAATAACAGTCTGATGATGAGAGAGAGCGTGAGGTTTTTTTTTTTTTTGGTAAAATGGAGACAAGCCTGAGGCTGCACAGTTAATCAGACAGACAAGCAGCCAAAATTGTAATGAACAGACACTATTCAGTGATACAGAAGTGGGAAAAGGTGGTCTGGATGAGGATATAAAGTCTGCATGGCTATCTTGGTGTGTCTGTGGCTCTGAGCAGGGTCCATCTCTGTGGGTTGCTCTGTCTTCTGTGCAGTATCAAAGACAAAGAAATGTATTGCCTTCAGTTTAAAATGGTTTTCACTTCATAACATTATGAGTCTAGCACATTTATTCTTGAGGTAATTCCTTTATGTGAGGGGGTCTGGCTTTCCTGTTAAATGGTATGGTATAAATTTCCCTTTGCTCATGCTATGATTAGGTTTATGTGGAAGGAAGATTCATTTAAGATACATTTATAACGGTAATTGATAGCGGTGGTACTTTCTAGACAAAGCACAAATGAAGGCAGAGGAGTCTGTTCAGCCGCTGTTGGGAACTGAGTCTAAGGGTTTCGGGCTCTTCCAGCGGTTAGCCTTTTGCCTTCTTTCTCTGTGAGACAATGAGATTCAACTCTCCAGACTACAGATATGATTCAGTAGGATACACACTTGTGCTGCCCCCCTATGCTTCTTCAAAGCATTTTGTGTTTGCAGAACCTAGGTTCAGTCAGCAGTTCCTACTTTGGACTGCAACATGACATCGGTAGGAATTTTTATGTGCAGCCTTGCTACTTGGTGCTGCAGCTCTCTGTCAATGACTCTGAGCATTGGTTTGCTTTCCTGAAGTATACCTGTTAACCAGGCCCCTATGTTCAGGGTGCCAGACCTAGAGGGGATCTGACCCATTCCTTGGCTCCATCACCACTTCAGGTGTGCATCTTGTTCCATGGACGAGTCCCTAGGAATCTATCAGTCATCTAGCAGGAGATCCACACAGTAAAGTGTCTACC
Source organism: Mus minutoides (assembly GCA_902729485.2). Lineage (NCBI taxonomy): Eukaryota > Metazoa > Chordata > Mammalia > Rodentia > Muridae > Mus > Mus minutoides. Next base: position 10,117 of record LR751017.1, on the reverse strand, counting down.
CAGCAAATGGAGGGGGGTGCTTAATAAATGTTCCTGGAATGAATGGATGAATAGATACAGTAGTGATGATTAGGGATCCAGACACTGGAGTCCGGTAGACCTGATCTAGGATCCTGGTCCTGCTGCTTGGCAACTGTAGGATCAAGGGTGACTTATACGAACTCAATGAGTCTCAGCATGCCTGTAAATTGGAGATAACATTCTTAAGTCATGTGGTCATTGTGAGAACTCGATTAGTGAATAGGCCATGCCAATCTCAGGATGGACCCCATTAGAAGCTCTGAAGTTACCATTTCTTCTCACAGGTGTCAGTCTGCTTACTGATTATGATAATTATATATATATAGTTAATGTGCACAGTGCCTAATGTTAAGGAGATAGAGAGAGGCAGTTTCAAGAAATAAGTTGATGCTGTAACCAGGGAAACTGAGTTTCTCTTCAGGGTTTCTTAGTCTCATTAATAAAATAATTTAGAAGCTGCCTCAAAGGCAAACTCAAGGATAATTTTATTAGAGTATGAGGGAAAAACAGTACAGGTTAGGTGAAAACACTGGCAGCTACTATCAGGAAGAGAGATGAAAAAAGCCACCGAGGCACAGAATAGAAATAGAGATGGATCGGGGAGGAGGAGAGACACTCTCCAAGACTGGATGTGGACTAGTGACTGAGGAAAGAAGCCCAGCGATAGCTATCCACACAGGACATGGTTGTATGTAGTTGTCTTACTATTTGTATCTGTCATTATTTGTGGCCTTTCTCATCCATAATCTGTCATTTCATGTCTCCAGGCTTCCTCTACACATTGACTTTTTTCATGTTAATATTGATACGACTTCATAATCTGCTACGGTACTCTGAAATTACCTTCCAGAATGACCTTTGTTAGGCAAGCCAGTTTCATGCCCATGGGGGGGCAGGAGTTAGGAAATCTGGGACACTGTAGCAGAGACAGTGTCACTGAGCCTTATAGGTACAGAGAGCTGTTGACACAAGAAACTCAACTCAAAGAGGAAAAAGGAGATAGTTTATTCTGAAGTTAAATATGAATTACCATGGCCTGGAAACACAGATTAAAGTTGCCCTAAATTCCATGTTTCAACATAGTAGTAGTTTGATGTGGTTTTTTTTTTTAGCACCTGAACTAAGGAAGTCATAAATCAAAGCACTTTTCAAATATATCGGTGGGTACATCAGGTAGGTGGGTTATAGAAGATCAGGAAAACTCCGCTGTCAGCCTTAGATGCTATTCTTAGCCCTTTGGTTGTTGGAAACTCGGAGTTGGCTCCTACAAGAACTTACCTAATGGCCACAAAATGTTAGAACATGTGCAGTATTAAGTGGGTATTAAGGGATTTAAAAATGCCCCAAGATAATTTGGCTCTGGGCTTGCAGCATCCCACCATCTCTGTACCACTGACGTTCTAATCAGTCAATCAAGGCCGTGTGGACAGAGCTTCCTTCCAGGAACTTTCATTGATAGAGGTTGCCCTTTAAAACCCGGGAGGAGCTTCATTAAGACAGGTAGATTAAAGTAAAAGCAAAAGATAGCCACATGAGCAGCACTTCAAGGTACCCTTAAGAAGAAAGATGAGGGGAAAGGGGAGCCCTTAATTGTATAACTCATCCCAGGGGTTGGGGGATCCTCCCATAACTCTAAGACTTCTGGTCTATTTGGTCCGAGCAGCAGAGATGATAGCAAACACATTTGTCTATAAACCCCTGCCATTCTGACATGGGGTAGAGATAAGAGTCAATGGGCAGGGAGTGGAGGGGGCTGATTTTTCCAGACTGTGAATAGAAATTTCTGGGAAAAAAAGCCATATCATCAAACTGAAACCAAGAAGGCTGATTGACTGAGAAAAACTTTGTGGTATGGATGGAGAATTTGGATTTTTGCAGGTTCAAATCTGAATTACAGCTTATCTTGGGGCTATCATGAGGCCTCTAAAGGGCCATTCCTTGCCCAAGTCTGTATCTGACTTAATATTCTGTGACTAACAGGTAAACACCTATAGGAATGTACTAGTTAACACCCTGACTCTACTTTCCACCTATCACAGGACTAAGAATGTTGTCAGACAGCATCAGAAACCTATAGCAGAGTTCCCCCAAGCTGTACTGTAACCCTCCTTTCCAACATACCCATTAGGGTATTAGAAAAGTGGCTTGATTTATCTTTCTTCTGTTACTATAAAATCTTCATTTAACTGCTACCATGTTGAACCATGGAACTTGGCATAACCTATGTTGCCCCAGTCATGATCACTCATTGGGCTCCAGAATAAATTCATATTGTTTTGAGATGAGAATTATGTTACTGAATTGGCAAGGGTGTGGATCTCTTCTCATTGAGTGACCAGCATCTTAAGAGTGGGAGGCCCATGGTCTCACACCCATTCCCTGGTGTCTGATCTGTCTCACATGTGCCCCTCACAAGGATCTTCAACAAGGATCTAGAGACCTAGTTACATCTGTCCAATTGTATTTTCTAAGAAGACACCTCACTGAGTCCCTGTTGAGCCTGTCACTTGCATATCAAATTCATAGCCTCCTTCCCTGGCACCCCTGTCTTCAATCTATTTCTCTCCAGTGGTGCTTGTAGTCCTGCAGCCTGACCCCTCACATATCCACCTCACTAGGCTAGCTGGTGGACTCCCAAACTGCAGCAGGAGCTCCTGACAGGACAGAAAGCCCAGGCCCAGGAGACTAGGCAGGAAAGGGGGAGTTGAGAGGCTCCAAGCCTGGTGGAAAACTCCTCTCTCAGCTTGGTTTTTAATTTAACTCCAATCCTGGAGCTGCCACTGTTGTGAACCTCTAGAGATGTCCTTTTGAGGCCCTGGAGATGTCCTATGCAGCTCTTTGTTCTTTCTCCTTCCTAACTTGGTGTCCCACAGGGCCTGACACTGAAAACACTTAGGAAGCCCCAGGAAACTTTAGTTCTCCATTCTGGGACCAGAGACAAATGCTGCCTGCCCCCAGGGGGCACCCAAAGAAGCAGTGGATTCTCTTAGGAGGAGCCAGCTGGCCCAGGGAAAAGGGAAGCTGACAGACAAGTTTTTGTCACCAGGGGAGCTTGGTAGCTCTGAGACTCCCTGAGTTGCTTAACATCTCTGATCTCTGTTATGAAAGGATGTGTTGCTGTCTGTTCTCTTTTGTGTACAGAGCACTGTTGTGACTGCTTTAGTGACCACTAGTCCCTTTGCTTAAAGATGATTCTTCTTTGCATTTGTCTCAAGGCTAAACCTACTGGAAGTAGCTCATACTTGGCATCATTAATTCGATTCAATTAAATGAGCGGTTATGAGGGATACTTTGTGCCATTACTGGGCTCTGGGGATTCTATAGTGTAAAAGCCTCGGCCCCGTTGTTTACGAGTATATTGCCATGAGGGAGTCTTGGATATGGAAATGAGACTTCAGAGATAAAACAATTAAGACCAGAAATATAACATGGTGAGGCCCCAGTCACATACAAGAGCAGACTCTAGAATCTGGCCCCCTTTCCTACTGCCATTTCTGTTCAACACTTTCTATATGCCATCTGGATTATAATTTAGCATCAGGAAGATCATGAGCATCTCACCAAATCAGTCTCTGGAGCTAGTGCCCTTTCGGTCTCTACCTTCTCTGATACACTCCTCCACTGATATACTCCTACTAGAGTAGCTCACTGCCACGTGGAGCCAGTGTTGAACATGGATCTCACGCTGTCTAGAGGTGGCTTGATTCGTACAATTCAGCAGCTGACCAGACCCTGCACGTGCTCTCTTTATACCACAGATTTTCTAATGTGTTTTCAGCTTTTTAATCCTAGTCTGATCTATGTTCATAAGGGGCAAAGAGAAATTCCACTTGGAGTGATTGAGTCAGCCTCAGTCACATGCAGTGCTACAACCACGTGGACTCTGCTAGCCTCTGAGTCCCTTTGTTTCTGTCTTGGATTTTTCCCATGTATGATCCCATAAACACCCTATGTGGAATTTTTTCCCTACCAATAACCAGATCAGAATTTACAAAGATGTAATCAAGGTCTGGTTTAGTGAAGTCAGGGGATATTATGTTTTCTTTCCCAGGAGGAAACGGTGTGTACTCACATGTGCACAAGTGAGTTCATAATTGCTTGCTTTAAAAAAAAAAAAAAAAAAAAAAGATCATTTTTGAGATGTCTCTGTATGCACCCTTTATACTGACTTCTATTCATAGTATTTCCTGCTATCATGCCTTACTCTTAACATATTTATGGATAATATTGATTTGTATACATGTGTTGGCATAAGATTAGCTGTGTTACACCCAGGCCCACTTAGATAGGAAACAGATATACAGCCATGAAGAGGCTTGTCAGGCATCTTACCCTACTTAAGTGTCAAAGCTGCTGCCTACAGTGTTGGATTTCAGGACAATAATGTCCGAGTCTGGGAGATGGATGATCAGAGGTCTGAAGGAAAAGAAATGACTTCTTTGGTGATGGTTCCTCAGAAGTAAAACAGATATATCAGTTCTTGAGCAAAACCTGTGAAAGCATAGTAGAAAATCAGAGTGTTCCTAAGATGGGGAAAGAAAAAAAAAAAAAGAAAGCAAAAGCATAAACACTGGGCTCAACCTCCAAGAGCATGGAGGACCTTTGAGGAGAATAGATGCATATCTCAAATGCTTACACACCTGGTCCAGTTCAGACCTGAAGAAATCAGAGTGGACTGTGGGAGGTCTGTGCTCTGGCACTGCACATCAATGGGATGCCTGACACCATGCTTCATTTTCCTCATGTGTGAGATGCTACCGATGGCCTACTGTTCAGTTGCTTATGAAGAAAACCCAGAATGTGGGCTTAGCACATTGCTTGGCCAGAGATATAACCAGTGCTACTGTAAGGCCCCCGAAGGAGACACCCCACTCAAGTCTCAGGAGTTCACGCACCCAAGGAATCACGAGAGACTGTCTTGATGCAATACACATGAGGGAGTTTATTCACAGAGCTCCTGGCCGACATGTACCTCACACAAGAGATAGAGGAGTCGGCCACGAGGCTCGAAAGCTAGGGGTTTCTATAGTAAATGGGGTAGGGGGTTGGGGAAATTGGCGAGGTTTCACATGATTGGCTAGTTCAAACATCAGCAAGAGGTATGTACAGCCCGAGGTAACAGCAATTCCGTTGGGTGGGGGAATGTCACTATCTGTTAGCATGCCTTGGAGCATTGAGTCACAAAGGTCACATACCCAGGCCTGGACCAAGGCCCAGTTCTTCACTACGAGTCAAGGCTTGAGAATGGGAAATGGCTCAGTGGATAAAGGTGCATGTTCTTCAAGCTCAGTTCAAGTCCTCAGCACCCAGGATGCAAAGCTGAGCTATACTGAGCGTACCTATAACCTTGGCCTTGGGAAGTGTACTGGCTAGTTTTGTGTCAACTTGACACAGGCTGGAGTTATCACAGAGAAAGGAGCTTCAGTTGGGGAAGTGCCTCCATGAGTTCCAGCTTTAAGGCATTTTCTCAATTAGTGATCAAGGCCGGAGGGCCCATTGTGGGTGGTGCCATCTCTGGGCTGGTAGTCTTGGGTTCTATAAGAGAGCAGGCTGAGCAAGCCAGGGGAAGCAAGCCAGCAAGGAACATCCCTCCACGGCCTCTGCTTCCTGACCTGCTTGAGTTCTAGTCCTGAATTCCTTTGGTGATGAACAGCAGTATGGAAGTGTAAGCTGAATAAATCCTTTCCTCCCCAACTTGCTTCTTGGTTATCATGTTTTGTCCCGGAATAGAAACCCTGACTAAGACAGGAAGTAAGGCAGTCAGGTACCAGGTCTTTCAATGGCTAGCTTCAATAGCCAGCTTCAAGTCCAGTGAAATACCCTTTCAACATGAAGATGATAGAACACCGGACATTATCCTCTGGCCTCTGTGTTCAAATCGGGGTGCATATGCCTGTTTGCCAATACAAGTGCTTATACCTGTATGCCAGTATGAGTGCATATACCTGCACACTCATATGAATAGATCACAACATACATACACACACACACACACACACACACACACACACACATACACACACACACACACACACACACACACCCTTCCTTCACTTTGACACCTATCAGAGCTTTTTAATAAAAGGTGGATTAGACAATCAGCAGCATAAAGGGAATTAAATGAGGGTTTCTGAAGCATAGCAGACAGACACCTGTAGAAGCCATTGTTACCACCCCTAAGTGGAGGAAATAAGACTGGGATTATGTATAACCAGAACATGTAAACACAGGCCACCAAACCTGGAGCAGGGGTGTGAGTTTAATTGTGTCTGAGCCATAGCTTGAAGAAGCCAGGCTGTGGAAAGAGTACCTGCCTATGCTACCTTGTTTCTCCAGCCTGCTTCTGCCTCCTAGTAAATCCCCCATACTGCAGAAAGCTGATGTCTCAACAAGCTGGGCTTGTTAAGCACCACCGACAAGTAAGAAAAACCCTGAAACACAATCTCAATCATGTATCTAAACAGGGGACTTAGGGACTGTGATTACAGGATTGTCCAGCTAGGGTTGCTGGACCCAGGAAGGGTTTTAGGGCAGATGGGAATGAATGAGAATAATCTAGACTGAGGATTGGTCAAGACTTGCGAACGAGGCAATTTGCTCCAACAGTCAGTGATCTTATCTCCCAAGCCTCTGAGTTCAGTTGGAGACACTGTTACAATTTGCGGTCTTATCGGGGAATACACAGGACCAAATGAGCTGATGTTCCAAATTCCCGGAGCTTAATAGCTGCGCATATCAGTGGTGGTTCAGCTTATCCTTTTGCAGGTCATAGTTCATTCTACAAATTGGATTTTGTTTTATTTCTCCCATCCATTAGCTGGGCCCCAACAGAAGCCAGTCAGCAAGGCATCTGCGAGGGAGTGAGCACTAGGCAGAGAGAGGCAAACATGGCACATAGCTCCAGTGCAAGAGAGAGCACGGACAATCTTGTCTGCCTGCCGACTGCCTCACCCATTTCCTCCTCTCTTCTTACATGGCCTTGTTTCAAACATTTTCCAAATAATTTCTAAATTCTTTCTAGTTCATCCTAATCTGCAAGTCTCTATTTCATCTATTCGTTCCCTCACTTTAAGAATTAGTGCCCTAGGCCTTTGCAGACTATAATTAACTAGACAGTGTTATATTTTGTTATTAAAAAACTTTATGTGCCTCTGTGTATGTGCAGGCACATGTGTGGTTATTGAACTTTTTGTGCTAAATATTATTGTGAGTTGTCTTTTAGACATAAAGGACACTGCCCGATTGAACTTTTTGCACTGTGGCTGAGTGTGTGGATCAGTTGATAGAGCGCTTGTCTAGAATCCATGAAGCTATGTCTTCCTTCAATAGCCCCATATAAACAACCCGATGTGGTGGCATATGCTTGTAATACCACCACTCAAGAGGTAGAGGCAGAAAGATCAGGAATTCAAAGTCATCTTTGCCTACAAAGTGAGTTTGACACTAGTCTAGGCACCATAAGACTCTTATCTCTAAACAAACCAAACCACACTGTTTCTGTAATGATGTAAATACTTTATATCTGCTCTGTCCAGTCTTCTGCTGGGTTGCATGCCTGCATATGGAACATCTAGAATTTTAACTTTTATAGAATTTTGATTGACAGATACATAGATGGTCAAAAGAGGCTTCAGCAACTGTATTGGATAATGTTGCTCTAAATAATCCATGCAGGGCTCCTCTTAGAATCAATATTTCAAACATTAGAAATCTGATAGCCTTTTGGATGGTAAAAGATGGACCAGGACAAGAATTGTGTCATTCCTGGTCCCAGAATGTAACAGTATTTTTTTATTCTTCTGATGTAATTGTCATCTTGGAAGCTCACTGCGTCCCTCTGCTATCATAAGCTTAGTCATGGAAGCTTCTAGCCTCCATACAATCTTAACTAGACCTAGGATATTTTCATCCTCTGAGACTTACTCACGAATAAACTCACCATTTCTAGTCCTTTCTGAACTCTGGTTGGCTGGTACAACTCAGCTGTTCTGGTTCAAATTCCCCCCAAGCTGACTGATTCAGTCTGGCTTCTCTCTCTCTCTCTCTCTCAGCCTCTCCTGAATTGCTTACCCTTATACTAACTTTGGCAGTCTGTTTAAATCTTCTAGCTCCTTCTCATTCTCTGGCTTTTTTTTTTTTTTTTTGTCTCCACCTGTCTCTAACTTGTCCCTGTAAAACTCTCTTGGTAAAACTGCCTCCTTCCCTCTCTGCACTGTCCCTCATGTACCTTCCCTTTCCCCTCTCCTCTAGTGAGAGTTAGGAATATCCTATTCTGTCAAATTGTTCTCTGATTCGTCACTTTGCCTGCCACTCAATTAGATATTATTTTCAAACATGAAGGCTTTCTTCTACAAACTTTACCTTCATTGTTTGGGATTAAAGGATGTGTACTAAGGGCATGTCTGTATCCCAACTAGAAGGATTAAAGGTGGTTGCTAAGGACTGAGCCACACCACAGCTAGAAAAAAAATTTTTTTTCAATAAATAACACAATCCCAGAGTTCATGTTGTGATCAAATATCCTACAACACCAGAAACCCAGGATTTGACCTGCCTTTGAGCCCTAGCCAATTCCTGTAGCATCGAACCAAGCAGTGTTTTTAATGCATATCATCTTCACTCTTGGTGATTGTCTCATTTTCACAGCAGTTTCTATTTTCCTAGGTACATTTCTATGTTGACTTAATTTCTGAGAGCAGAAACGTCATCACTACTGAGCAAAGAAAAGTTTGGCAGATGAAACTTTTGTCATCCCCTTCACCTTCCTGGGCCTGTTCCCTTAGATCTAATTGGTGATGTTAAACGTAGGCTCGATGTTGCTGATTACCTGTCTTTTTATGGGTTTAAACTCCACAAACCAACATGATCTCTGAGAAAAGAACCTCAGACCTGCCCACATCCCTCCCTTCCTACCTCTGTTCCCTGGTAATGGTCAATATCTATGATGTGCAGTATTTTAAGCCTGAGGTTCTTTTGACTCAAGTCATTCTCTCACCCCTCTACCTAGTCACATGTTTCTAAGCATGCCCCTCTAGCAGAGTAGTAGACCAAGAGTACCTGAAGGTTGTGATATCATTTACTAGATTCTCTGTAGCCACATGCAGATGACCTGTTGCCTTCTTCAGATAAATGCTTCTCTAGATGTCCGTGGCCAAAGCACCACCATGTTAATAAGTTTGGGTAGGCAGATTTCCTAATAAAATTGGGCAGAGCCATCCTTACTCAGTAACCAGGGCACAGCCACATATGGAGAAGTGGGAGGGCAGGAGAATTGAGAAAATACAGTACTGAGAAACAGGTGCTTTTGACCAGAGCAGTCTGACGCTAAGAGTTGGTAACTAGTTTGAGGTCACCCTTTTTAGGAGAAGACTCAACAGAAGTGATATCACTTATCCTGGTCTTCCCCACCTTAAGAAGCTTGGCATCTTCATTAGAAACAAATCCAGAGCCCTCAGAGTGTTCTCCAGGCCTCATGGGGACCAAAGGATAAGGCAGCACATTGCAGAATGTAGCCACCAGTGGCTCTCATAGAGGGTAGCCACTGCTCAGCCTGTCCATTTGCCACCCATGAGAATGAAGTCCTCAACCCTCTTCATAAGTTCACAGCCCTTCCATCTCCCTACATGCTTCTCTCTGGATCTGCTATATGCTGTGATTCTCCACAGCTGTGTCCCCCTAACACTGTTTCTGGAATACTCCTCTTCATGGACACCTTAGAACCTGTGCACAGGCCACATGCTTCACGAAGAATGAGAGTGATGTCCCTCTCTATGTGTATTAGTGACTTTTACTGTTGCGTTGAAAGAAGGGAGCAAAGGCGAGAGAGAGGAGGATGGAGGGTGAGTGAGAGGGAGGGTGGGAAATAGAAGAAGAGACTTATTTTGGCTCACAATGTGAGGGCGCCATCATGGCTGGTGAGGCTTGGTGGTGAGAACATGAGGCAGCTGTCACATCAAATCAGGAAGCAAGGAGAAATACACCCTGGGATTCATGGTTCTCTCTCTCTCTCTCTCTCTCTCTCTCTCTCTCTCTCTCTCTCTCTCCCTCTTTCTCCCTCTCTCTTCCTTTCTCTCTCTCCCCCTCCCTCCCTCCCTCC
>LR749743.1:1749451-1870772 GCA_902729485.2 Mus minutoides | reverse complement strand
TGCCTCTGCCTCTGCCTCTGCCTCTGCCTCTGCCTCTGCCTCTGCCTCTGCCTCTGCCTCTGCCTCTGCCTCTGCCTCTGCCTCTGCCTCTGCCTCCTGAGCGCTGAGACTAAAGGACTGTGCCACCATGGCCTGACTTACATTCTTTAGCTGGCTTTTCTTTCGTGTTGATTTATTACTGTTCTGTGGATGAAAAAAAAAATCTATTCTTGTGCCTGTGACATGTCAATCATGTATGTGACTTCAAGTCTTCTGCTTGTTTTGTCTTCTTCGGTGCTAATTCTTTGTTGGGTCCGGGTTTTCCTCCTCTGGCGCTGACTTTCTTGAGTGCCTTCTGCTTCTTATTGGTAGGGTGTTTCTCATCTCCTCTGACTTTGTGCCTCTTTGTGACTGTGATTCACACACACAAATTGTCTCCAGGAGCCTTGAAGAGGGGATGAGGAGCTCCTGAGGGCAGGGCCATCACCTGAGTTCTCCCTTCCTCCAGAGACCCTTTGGGCTCAGGTGACAATGGCCCCCTGAGGCCCTCCCTGTCCCTGCTGCCCTGGGATGACCACCGCCCTACCCACACAGCAGCCCCTCCTTCCTTGGCTGTGGTTTCTCCCAACTCATCTGGTTACCATTTCCCAGGTGTTCCTCAGTGTCTCTGGCCAGCTGGTGGCACTGCCTCTTGTTTTTCTGACTCTTTGGGAATCTCTTTGTTTAACTATGTACAAATTCTACCTTCTAGAGTTTCAGAAGGATTTCCAAACAGTCTGGGGCAGCAGACGCAAGAGCTTGTTCTCTGAACCCGAAGTCGTGACGTAGTTTTCTAATTGGTGAGTTTATTAATAGGAAAAGCCATTCTGGTTCATAAAGTGGAATTACATTTAAGGGTTTGCTTTATTGAAAATGACATCTGGAGCAGCTGGCTGTTTAGCTCAGGGGTGGGGCACTTGCCTGGCGAGCCTGGGGCCTGGCTCAAGCCACAGCACTGCAGAGGATGGGGAAAAGGAAAATGGTGTGAAATCATCATAAAGTTTAGAAAACAGGATCTGTCGGTGAGGGGGTTGGGAAACCTAGATATTTTTATCTTATATTTATTCGTGTCTTGATCGCATTGCCTTCACACCCTTCATTCAGAATCGCTCTCCCTATCTCTCTCTCTCTCTCTCTCTCTCTCCCCCTTCCCTCTCCCTCCCACCTCTCTCCACTGGAATGCTGACTGGTCTAGTTGGCTTGATCTTGTACCGGTCTTGAGCAGGTAATGACCACAGCAAGTTCATAAGTGCAGCAGCCACGACATTTCTAGAAGACACCATTTTACATCCTTTTAGCTCCTCCTGGAAGGCTGGATTCTTTGGATGCAGATCGCAGATATTCTTCGGGGTTTCCTAGTACTGAAAGACTAGTAGAGCCCCAGAGGCCGTATGGACAGTCACCCAAGGATAGCCAGCTTTTATGTCTATTTTGTTCCTAGATTCAAGATTTTTTTTTCTGCCATGGTAATTAATCTGTCGGGGCCTGAGCGCCCCAATTCAGGATTTTACTGGGATTCAAACTCCATTTTCAAATAAATCAGCCTTGGCTCGGTGGCCACCAGGTGGAGCCTGGGAGCTGGTCAACTCACCTCCCCTCTCGGACTGAGGGGAAAAAAAAGACTAAACAGCAGGAGGAAATAAGGAATTTACTCACACACAGAGATAATGCTGCTGTAAATTACGCTGTTGGCATATAAGAAGAGCCGTGTGATCAGAACAAAACCAAAGACATGCATTAAAGGAGGGGCAATGTTCATACATAAGTAAACTTAATTTTTGTAAAGATATCAAGTCCCATCCCAAACCAGCCAATCAATCACCCGCAAGGTCCCAGAACACTTTTCATGAAATATGACAAGCTGATTGCAAAAGTCGTGTGGGAAAGAAATGTGCAAGAATAGCCAAAGAATTGTTGAAAGGGGCTGACAGGGCCGAGGGCTGGTTTACGGCAGCTTAAAGCTGTTCCTTTGCTGTAAGGTGACCACGGCAGTTAAAAAAAACAGTGTAGTGTGGGGACAGGAAGAGGCATTTCTGTAGAACAGGCCAGTGTGTCCAAAAACAGACACACAAGGACCTGTGAAATTAGTTATGGCAAAGGCAACTTTTAAGGACCGTGATAAGACAGTCGATAATAAATTCTTCCATAAGTAAATAAGCATGCCGACTTTACTCAGTGCAGAGAAGATACGGTCTGAAAAAGAGCCAAAGCAGAAAACAAGTTGAAAAGGCTGTGGAACCAAGATTACCATGAGCTCCAGGCTAGCCTGTGCTAGCTACAGAGTGAGAGCCTGTCTCCAAAGAGCCACAATAAAAAACTTATCAGGAAAAAAATACTTTTAAAATGTATTTATAACTTGGGAACATGAACAGACAAAAAAAAAAATAGAGAAAGCTGTGTGCTCCAAATAATTGAATATCGACAGAACAAAATATAGCAGGAAAAGGTTTTTTTTAATGGGGTGAAGAGATTAAGAACACAGACATGTGCAAGTAAGCAAAACACCAACGCACTTAAAATAAAAAGGAAACAAATATATTTTTTAAATACAACAAAAATCAAAACCCAGTTCCAAAACAAAATAATACCGTGGGTTTTTTTGTCTGAGGCAGGGAATCAAGCCGTGTCTAGGAGAGAAGGGTGTGCTTTAAGCCACACAACCCCACACACACACCTTAGAACGCTGTTTAAAGAAACTCCTAAGCCATCAGAGGTATATGGACCCTGGAAGCTAGGAGCTTCAGAGAAGAGATGTCACACGGATGCCGTGAATACAGGGAAGAGGGACCAGGTGGAGGCAGAAGATAGTGGTCACTAGCCACCTGGGTGGTCACTAGCCACCTGGGTGGTCACTGGTCACCTGAGTGGTCACTGGTCACCTGGGTGGTCATTGGCCACCTGGTGGTCACTGGTCATCACCTGAGCACACCTGTTCTGCACTGACCAAGGGTAACTGACACAGTGAAGCATGGCCATCCTTCTGCCTCACTAAATGACACTGGGCTGCCGCTGGACCTTTCAACAGCAGTCTCTTGTATATACAGTGGGTCTCGGTCTAGAAGGTCTTCAAGCCCTGGCTCATTCAGATAGCCCAAACAAGACAGTTTTACTTGTCTCTCTATCCAGTGCCTCCCTTGTTACACCCCAGATTTTATAATTTTGTAAACTCTTGATGAGTGCTGACCCAAGACCCCTCACGCCCACCTGGGTGGGCCACAGTGTTTATTTTTTGCTTGCTTGTTCTTCAGTTTAATTTAACTGCTTATGTAGTCATTAATTACAAAGTCATTCATTAAGCTCCTATCCACTCATGGATTTACTTGTGAGTGTTCCTGGGCCAATTCTGGCTGGGGACTGACCTGCAAGCATAGACTCCTGATCCCCGAGTCACTTTCTCCAATTTTTTTTTTACACTAATTAAGCTCCCTAACTAGACTGGAGACTTGCTAGTGTAATTGGGTCTTTGGGACATCCTCCCTGAAGCACCTCCAAGTTTGTTAGCTGGGCACAGTTCCTCCCCTCTCTTTAAGTCGCCTTGGGGATTGTGCAATCCCTAGGCAAACAGGGCACTTCGAACGGTGCCACTTCTGTTTGGCCCACTTGCTCCTTAGAAAGAAGGGTGTTGGCCAGCAGAGCGCTGAGATCTGCCCAGAATGGAGAGCCCCTCCTGCCTGCAGTCAGCCACTGAGAGCCATCCAGCCTTGATCTCACCAGAATGTACTAATTCCATCTACTTCAGAGACTCCTGTGGGGTGCTCGGCCCTTAAGTCTGCCAAATTCTTAATGTTACACTTGATTTTATCAACTTGCAAACTCTTAATGAATTCCTCAAAAACAAACAAACAAACAAACCTAGGCATGTTTCCACGGTTTGGAAAGTTAGTCTGAAGTGAAACTTCTTCCAGGGATGCAGTGCACAGATCATGAGGAGGCTGGAGGTGAGACACAGGTTTGCACAGAGGAAGTGAAGGGCGGAGAGCCCCGAGGAACCACCGGGGCCTTGGCTTCTCTCATTCACTCTGCTACTGACCATCTCTGGGCCTCAGTTTCCCCAAATGTAAGGATCCAGCCGATGTGCAAGCTCTGCAAGAGCATCTCCCGAGGCTGCAAGCAGTCGAGAATTGGCCAAGTCAACCCTTCCATTTATGTTAGTCCAAATTGCTGCAGGAAGACAGCAAGACGCTACCTAGGACCACAACTTGGCCTTCAGAACCCAAGGGAGGAGAGGAAAGGAGGTGACATCTCTGTGGCCTGAGAGGGCTGGCAGCAGAGAAGAAATGAGAGGTGGGTGTCACCCAAAGCTACAACACAAGGCTGTGGAACTCCAAGGGAGGAAGCAGACTGGCTTAAGAGGGGAAGAGAGGCTTACTGTGTGAACTGGGTTTTAGGGAGCAGTGGGTCAGGAGAGAGAAGGCAGGAAGGACACTTTGTCCCTCCAGACAGAGCTCCTTGGCCTGTGTCTCCCTCCTTTCTTCCCCAGTTGTAGGAAAAAAGGCAGAGCGCTACAGAGACTCTTCTTTGGCTCAAAGGCTGGGAAGCAGACAGAATACGCAGTAGGTTCTGTCAGCTTGTCCCAGGCTTCTCTGTAACCCCCACCCTCAGGGTTGCTCCTTCCTAATGACTCCCTTGCACCCCTTGACAGACTGCAGTCTTTATGTACCTACCTCCTCTAGAAATTAGGTCATCCTGCCTGGCTCAGTGAAGCACTTTGGCCATAGGTCCAAAAGTCTGCCAGTCCTGGTAGTGGTGGTGGTGGTGGTAGTGGTGGTGGTATGTGTATGTGTGTGTGTGAGTGTGTATGTGTGTGTGTGTGAGAGAGAGAGAGAGAGAGTAATTGTGTATGTGAGAGAGAGAGAGAGAGAAAGAGAGAGAGAGAGAATTCTATTTACATACACTCATGTGAGTTTGTGAATGGCCACATGTGCACACATGAGCCTATGCATAGGATAGACACACACAGGTGCATATGGACTGGTGTGTTAGACAGGTGTTGTGCACTCAGTTGCATGTATACACAGCAGGTGACCCCCCCCCCTATGTTTGTGTATGTGTGTTCCAGCACATAGCCCAGGGCCCCAGCTGCCAATGTTGCCTAGCGACTGACAGGATGAACTGTAGCGTGTGCAACCATTCAAAGAGGAGGCCGAGACTTACTACAGTCATTGGAGCTTTAAGAGAAGACAGGACCATCTCTGTGCCTTGTCCCAATCCTGACACAGTGTTGTCTCTGATGAAGCTCTGCTAGAGGAGATAACCCCACTAAACACCCAGCCTCAGAGAATCCCCAGTGAGCCTCGGTAGGGAACTTGCAGCTTACACTCCTCCTGAGCCCATGGTGATGTAGACAGTCATATTGAGGCCCTGGGACTGCATCAGAGCTCTCCTTGCTGCAGAAGTGATCATTGATTTCCTGAGGTGAAACTCAGTGTAGGACTAAGCTCAGGACATTATAGATTATGCTAATGCTGTGGAAGAAGAAGGAACATCCAGCAGGACCACCCAGCCTTGACACTTGAGGTATTGTAGAGACCCTTCAAGTGCCCCCTCACCAAGAAGTTTGTATGCCTCAAAGGGCATGCAGACAGAGGGAGGAGAGGCCAGGCATGGAAGAGTGGAGAAGTCTCCCTGGGAAGGGTGTAGAGTCCAGTGCCTGGAAGCAGCCACATGATCAGTTGTTGCCCTGGTGCCTAGCATGGGGCTTGGTGGCCCTAAGTTACTTCTTGGTCTTTGGAAAGATTAAACAAGGAGCAAGTAAAAGGTGGAGACTGTGTCCAGCTGGAAAGACAGGAAGGAGCTGGACTTGGGCACTATGGTTCATGCTACAGCAGCATCGTCTCAGGTACTCCAACACTGAAGACAGGTTTAAACCTGACATGTTTGTTTGTTGGTTTGTTTGTTGGTTTGTTTGTTGGGTTTATTTTATTTTATTGGTTTCCTTGTTTGTTTTTTGCTGGTGAGAGAATTGTGGGAAGGAAGCAGGAGGTGGGGTCCATCTAGGGCATCAGGTATGAGACTTGTTAGAGGCAAATGTCAGCTTCCATGTGGGAAGACGCCTACTGGAGATTTATGTCCCCCTTCCCCTGGCAGCTCCTGTGTGAGCTCAGTTTCCCCATCTGCCACAGGAGAGCTCACCAGTGAACCTGTCAGGGAAGCTCCTGCGTTCATAACCTTGGAGGTTTGGAAGCCAAAGCACCCTTTGTTCTGACTGGGAGAAAATAAGGCCAGAGACTGTGTCTCAGGGTCCGCTTGACTTGCCTGTCGCTAGAGTTCTCACAGAGGAAGCAACTTCTAGAGCTTCAGCCCACACAAAGCGGCTGACTGAGCATCCCCGTTGGGGGAAGAGAGGGGATCCCACTCATGGGCTTAGAGACCAGCAGCAGCTCCCTGAGACACAAAGCACAGGGTGTGTGGAGACCAGAGCTGCCTAAAGAGACAAACCAGACCCCTACCACTGAGGGAGAAATGAGCAGGATATGCCAAAGGGTGGGGACCTTCAGGGTAATGGCTCAGAGATGGCCCGAATGACAGGAGGACCTTCAGAGACATTCTAGCTTTAAGTGTGGTGCCTGGGCCAGTAGAGCTGCAGCCGCACACAGACCCACTGAGCCAGAAATGAACAAGGTGCGTTTTGACATCCTTCCAAGTAAGTCCTGTGTGTGTGGATCTCTGATTCAACTCCTCAGATCCCAGACTGTTCGTCTTGTCTGTGGTAGGTTAAGTGCGGGAAGGGGACCTGGGGTCAAATGAGTTTGGGAGTGCATGATCTACATTGCTTTTGGAGAGCTACCAATAAACATTAGTCTTTTAAAGGCCGTGACAAGTCCTCTATTTCTCATTCAGCGTTGGCTCACAGTGATCCTTCAGACTGTCTGCTCAGACTTCCAAAAACAGTCGTTTAGGGAAACACTGCTCTGAATCTCCCGCCTTCCTCACACGGATGAACTGAAGCCTACAGAGGGTGAGGAGACTGTCCCCAGGCCACAGAAAGTGTGGCCAGGCTGGAAAAGACCTTAACCATCTCTGTGGTCCCACACACGACCTGCACCTTCCGTCCTTCCAGCCCATCTGCATATCCAGCCAGAACCCCACAGTATGGAGCCCAGCAACAGAACCGCTGTCTCTGAGTTCGTCTTGAAGGGATTTTCTGGCTACCCGACCCTCGAGCAGTTACTCTTTCCTCTGTGCTCAGTCATGTACCTGGTGACCCTGCTGGGGAACACGGCCATCGTGGTGGTGAGCATGCTGGATGCCCGCCTACACACGCCCATGTACTTTTTCCTGGGTAACCTTTCCATTTTGGACATCTGCTACACATCTACTTTTGTACCGCTGATGCTGGTCCACCTCCTGTCATCCCGGAAGACCATCTCCTTTACCGGCTGTGCCATCCAGATGTGTCTGAGCCTCTCCACGGGCTCCACCGAGTGCCTGCTGCTTGCCGTCATGGCCTATGACCGCTACTTGGCCATTTGCCAGCCACTCAGGTACCCCGTGCTCATGAGCCACAGGCTCTGCCTGATGCTGGCAGGAGCCTCCTGGGTGCTCTGCCTCTTCAAGTCAGTGACAGAGACGGTCATTGCCATGAGGCTGCCCTTCTGTGGCCACCATGTGATCAGACACTTCACCTGTGAGATCCTGGCTGTGCTGAAGCTGGCCTGTGGCGACACATCAGTCAGCGATGCCTTCCTGCTGGTGGGGGCCATCCTCCTGTTGCCTATACCCCTGACTCTCATCTGCCTGTCCTACATGCTGATCCTGGCCACCATCCTGAGGGTGCCCTCAGCCACTGGGCGCAGCAAAGCCTTCTCCACCTGCTCGGCACACCTGGCTGTGGTCCTGCTTTTCTATAGCACTATCATCTTCATGTACATGAAACCCAAGAGCAAGGAGGCCCGGATCTCAGACCAGGTCTTTACAGTCCTCTACGCTGTGGTGACCCCCATGCTGAACCCCATTATCTACAGCCTGAGGAACAAGGAGGTGAAGGAAGCGGCCAGGAAAGCTTGGGGCAGCAGATGGGCCTGTAGGTGAGAGAGGGCAGGGCTCTGCATGGGTAGGGGTTTTGCCTTGTTGTGTGGGTCAGCCTATGTCAATACCACTGCGGGACAGAACATGGAGCTGTGGGAACCTACACTCCAGAGACACGGTACCAAATCCCACTAATCGTGACACAGAATCACTCACAAGTCACTTTCTGCTCCTGCCCTGTCCTGGTCCAGGCTGGTGCCCAGCACCTGTCCCTGGGCCTCTACAGTAGCCTCTGGGCTGATCTCAAGACTAGTGAATGCTCACACCTAAAATACCAGCATTTGTAAAACTGAGGCAGGAGGATGGTCAATTTGAGGTCAGCCTGTGATAGTAAGACCCAGTCTGAAAATAAATAGATAATAGTCACTGGAATTGCCTGCCTCAGTCTCTCCCTGGTGGGGCACCAGGAGGACCATTTTAAGAACTACTTAAGATTCCATTGCTCTCCTGACTGACATCCTTAAGTAGCTCCTCACTGCTCTCAGGGCCTTGGAGGTGCCCGCCTGCCCGCCTGCCTAGCTTCCAGCCTTCTCCCACACTTTCCTGCCTCATGGCCCCACCCACACACCAGCCAAGCATGAACCTCCCCCTCCCCCACACTGCCCACCCTCAAGTTCTGTGTTCTCCCCACGAAGCAGCTCTGCAGCACACCACGCATGTGCAGATGGACTTCCTGCCCCTTCAGGCTCCTCTCCTGTCCTTGGTTTCCAATCCTATACCAAGAGCAGAGAGCACCACACCCTACTCTGTCCCAACATCCAGCCTGGCCCAACTCCAAGCCCTGGACTTGTTTATGAAGTGCATATGTGACCATGAAAATGTAGAGACATGAGACACGGGGCTGGAGAGATGGCTCAGAGGTTAAGAACACTGATTGCTCTTTCAGAGGTCCTGAGTTCAATTCCCAGCAACCACATGGTGACTCACAACCATCTGTAATGGGATCTGATACCCTCTTCTGGTGTGTCTGAAGACAGCCTCAGCGCACTCCTATGTGTAAAATAAATAAATCTTAAAAAAAAAATAGAGACACTTGGGTAATATTGAGTCCTTCCCAAATCTGAACGGAACTGGGATAAAGTCCACAGGGGTTAGGCAAGGTCTAGTCCTCTGAGAGTTGACAGCAGAGACCAGAGTTAGGTCCAAAGCACAAGAGGCCAGACCTGCCTGGTCACAGGGCACTGACCACCCAGAGCAACCTCAAGCTGGGGTTCCTCTCCAACCCCTCCAACAGCAGCTGCAGCTTCCAGTATTCCTGCCTTATCTGATTTGGGGGTGCTTGCTGTATCCCTCATCACCGCAGCCCTGGGCCCTCCACAGCTGACCCCTCTGGCAGCTCAGTCTCCCAGTTTCCCCATCTGAGAAGCGTATGAGCTCACAAATCCAGAGCCACAGAGTGCATGCAGTCCCCACCCACCCTGGCCTCAGTGCCTGGCATCATTTGCACCATGGTGAGTCTGACCTCCAAGTAGCAATCCTGCCCTCCTGCTAGCTGGCCGCAGGCCACCACAGCCCCACACAAGCCTACCATTCCTCTACTGGGCCTGCCTCCTTCCTCTGGGACTCTCAATGAGGCGGGCTAGAAAGAGAGAGGACGTTAAGGAGCAGGGCAGGGGACAGAAGCCGCTCCCCGTGGGATCTAGTCTGCACGCCCGGCTGGCCGAGAGTCAAGAAACATAAACACAAATAATAAAGCCCAGACTGCCTGCAGAGGAGGTTTTCCTTTAGACATCTCAAAACAGGATGTTCAAAACAACCAAGAATTCTGCTTACTTAGGGCCAGAAGGTCCATGCCTTGAGTTTAGCTGTTTTCACCCTCCCTTCCTACCTCTAACTCTAAATAACACACCTAGCAGTTCCATCTACAAAAGGAATCCTTGAGGAAGCACTGGAGGGATGGCCCAGCAGGTAAGAATGCTCACTGCTCTTGCAGAGGATCACCCACATGGCAGCTTATAGCTGCCATGTCACTCCAGGTCCAGGGGATGCAGTGCCCCCTTCTGGCCTCCATGGACACTACACACGTGGTGCACATTGGGACAAGCAGGCAAACATTCATATACATAAAAACAAAACTGCCCCTACAAAAAACAACAACAACAATCTCATCATGGAAGCTGTGGTGTGTCACAACATGCCCCCCAGTATCCCCCTTTGCCCACACGCCTTTACTTGATCATAGCAAATGTCCATCGCAAGGAGTCATTGGTCTGGTTCAAGGCTTCTGCCACACTCTCTGGATCCCCATGGGGACTCCTCTCAGTTATCCTGCTGTTGCCCTGGGTCATGGAGATCCTGCAGCTTTGGATCTGCGGGACTGGCCCCCTCTTGAGAGCTCCAGCAGCTCATACATAGGATAGATGTTGGGATGGACCAACTCAAAACCCTGAATCTGGGCCTAGGTGGTGGCTGAGTTGGTCAGCCCAGCAGCTCTGCAGCACCCACACTATCAGCATGTAAAGCTCTCCAGCACTTCCCCAGCTAGCTCACTCGGAGCAGCAGAAGGCAAGGGCAGGGCCAGCACTCCCACTCTCATGCCCTCAGGGCCGGCTCACCTGTGCCCTCATCACCAGGCAATCCTGGCTCTGGCTGTCCAGAGGAGGTGCAGAGCCTGATCTCCAGAATACTTTAACCAGTGAGGGGCAGGGGCCACTCTCATAAACCCAGGGGTCAGCTCTCCTGCTTGTCTAAGGCATCTCAGGGCAAGAGGGTGGGTTTGTCCCTTGTCCACAGCAGATGAGGCCAGCTCTCCCTAGTTCACACACTTGGGGCCAGCTTGTCTGCTTTGCTACCACCAGGGCTAGCTCCACTGTGCTGCCCAGGCAAGGTATAGGGCCTGCTTTCCCCAGAGCTGCAGCCAGTGAAGGGTCATGCCTGTAATCTTAGCACTTAAAGAGACAGATGTTAAAGGTAATCCTCAACCACATAGCAAGCTTGAGATCGGCATGGGATACATAAGATACCTTCTCAAAAACACCGTAAGAATGCAGCTAAAGATTGGTATATAAGAACACAGTACAAGCCGGGCAGTGGTGGCACATGCTTTTAATCCCAGCACTTGGGAGGCAGAGGCAGGCAGATTTCTGAGTTTGAGGCCAGCCTGGTCTACAGAGTGAGTTCCAGGACAGCCAGGGCTATACAGAGAAACCCTGTCTCAAAAACAACAAAAACAACAACAAAACCAAAAATACAGTACAAAACACATTAATCCACAGTACAAAAATATGCCAATCATGATGTCCAATTGGTAAAGAATGTTTAAATAAATCCAGGTGGAGTTCAATGGTGTAATGTAATATAGCCACTAGAAAACATTTCTTGGGAAATACTGGATGATAGGAAATTATCACAATGTAATAAACAGGAGGGGAGGAAAAAGCAGATCACAAAACACTGCATTCAGTGCCTCCCTAATCTTATTTTTTAATTATTTGTCTCATGGATATTTGATTAAGTCTGTAGAAAATTCTGGAAAACTCTGATGAGATGCTAATTAGCAGTTGCTTCCTCTCTGGGCAACGGGGTTACAGATAAGTATTGTTTTCTTGGTCCTTGCAATATTGTTCAATATTTCTAAATAAATATGTCATTGGCCCTAAGAAATGATGGTGTTCTTCTTAAGAAGTGGGAGGTCTCATTGCTCCAGAGTAGAAGGGCTCTGGGGGTGGGGGGTGGGGCGGTAAGGAAGCTGATGCTATAGCCTCAGTCAGCCACATGAGCAGAGAGAGAGGCAGCAGGAACAGAAATAGTTGGGAATTTTTTCAGACATAGGGGGGAGCAATATGAGGTACTATTTGTGATTCACCTGTGCTGTTTGGGGTTGCAGAAGTGAGGGTGAGGAAGAGGAAGGGTTGTGGACTTCGGGGGACTTCTTTTGCTGTTGTTGAATGGATAGAGATGCTGCTGCTACCATCTACTGTGGTGCAGGATGCAAACTTGGGGCTTGGGGGGCTGAGGAGACACTGATCTAGTCTCAGACTTCTTGGGTCCAAGTGTCCCTCTAGGCAGCAACAGGGATCGGCCATCCCAGAGGCAGAGAGAAACTAAGTTGTATCCCTGATAAAATTCCAGAAGATATCTTATGGCATAGTATGAAACATTATAAATTCTGTCTTATTTATAGTTTTATTTTATATTATATTATATTTATCCAAATTGTAAATAGTGCCTTTATTGTAGAAGGTCAGGAAAGGGGGAAGAAAGAGAAAACTTGTAAAAAAAAAAAAAAATCCCCATCTGAGTTGAGCTCTGACTCTAATGCTCCCCTTCCATAGAGCTGGGGCAGGGTCTCATACTCCACCCAGTAATTAGCCTTACTCAAAGTTGGGTGAACGGATCCAAGGCCACACAGTAATTATAAAAGGAGACAACTCATTCTCCTGCAGGCGTCCAGGCCTAATAAAGGACCATTCCTGCCCCAGAGCCTGTGGCATACAGGGGTAAGGCTATAACAAGACACAACCTTCACATTCTCTGTCCACCTCACATCAGCAGGAACCTCCTGGGACAGGACAAGGAATCTGGAGAGTCCCGGGAGCCCAAGTCCCTCAGCTCGCAAACCTGAAAGTTTGTGAGTTTGTAGAGTTGAACTTTAAATTGGGCAGGGACTATGTGGTCCCTGAAAAGGGAGCAGGCAGGCTGTGTGACAGGGGACCTGGACACTGATCCTTGGGGCCCTTTAGCGTGACCCACCTTAGCACACTGCACCTCCTAGTTATGAGCTCGGGACTACCTCACCAGCTCCGCAATCTTCAGATCAGCTAGCATTGCTCCAGATCCCTACATATTCTTATGGGTCAGCAAGTCTGCGGTAAGGAGCATTCATTCCACATGCTATTCTCAGTGACTTTTATTTCAAAATATTTAAAAGCTACTTATTATATGACAATAATAATATCTACATTGGCTGAATATTTACCTTGAGCCAGGCTCTGTACTAAAATCTTCACTGCTCACGCATGTGGGCACACACACACACACACACACACACACACACACACACAAACACGTGTGTGCATGCATGCACTGCCTTCCTAAAATATCACCATTTCCAAGGAAACACTGCCATTTACCTATGCTACCTGGACACTGATCCTTGGGGGCCTATGCTAGGTACAGAAATGAAGATTCAAAAGCTGTTAGCAAACTAAGCATGCTGGTGACACTTGTCGTCCCAGCACTTGGTAGGTGGAGGCAGGAGGATAACTATAAATTTGAGGCCAGCTTGGTCTGTATAGCAAATTCCAGGCTAGTCAATGGCTCTGTTCAAACAAATGAACACACACACACACACACACACACACACACACACACACACAAAAGCCTGTTAGGGCAAGAGGGAGGATGGATGGATGGATGGATGGATGGATGGATGGATGGATGGATGGATGGATGGACTGACTGACCCAAGGCCACCACACAGCAATTATAAAAGGAGACAACTCATTCTCCTGTGCAGGCATTCCCAGGCCTAGTAAAGGACCACTCCAGCGCTGAGCCAGTGGCATACACGGGCAAGGCTACAACAAGGCCTAACCTTCACATTCTCTGTCCGATGCTAGCAATCGGCAAAGCTGTGTGTAGTCCCTGGTCAGCGTGGCTCCAAGGCCTCTCTTACTACCCTGTCACACAGTGCTGATGGAAGTGGTGATGTAGAAATCCAGGCATTTAAAAGAAAGGGTCATTTCTATTTATCATGTCTTTTCTGTTCTATAAAAATAATGTCTGAATTCTGCATTTTTAAGAATTTTGTGATTAACATTAGATCCACCAGCAACAAAACTTACGTCATAATTACCTTGCAAACTAACACTAGTCTGCCAGGCCTCAGGGTTAGAAGTTTCTGGCACAACATGATGGGATGTATGAGAGGTCACAGAGGACCAGAGATCACCTAACTGAATGGCTCTATTTTTTTTTTTCTTTTGAGTTGGAATAATTTGGCCAAGGTCACACAGCAGAATGAGAACAAAAAGCCAGAAACCAAGCCCAGGTCTCTTCCTTTCCACTCCAGGGCTCAGCCCTGCTTTGCTTCTGCCCCCATGAGGTGTCAGACACTAGGAAGAGGGCAGAGATGTGGTTTGGGGAGACAGTCAATGTCTCATAGCTCTTTGAATATGGTGTTTTTTCTGGGAACATAGCAGTGTCATCTAGACAGATGCTAGAATCACTTGAAAAAAAATCTGACCCAGTACTCTTCATGTAGACCAGAATGACTTCAAACATACAACTCTCATGCCTCTGACTGACTCCCTGTGGCTTTATAGGTATGTACCACCATGCCTGGTTTACAATGGATCTGAGTGTGCCGTGAGATGCCAAGGCGCCCAAATGCAGTGCTGATATGCGGTAACCTCACTGGCTCTCTCTCTTCTGAACTCGTGTTGGGTCTACACAGGCCCAGTAGTTTGCAGGTAGATGTACATACAGTGTAGCAATTCTGGGTATGGGCATTTAAATGATGGTAGAGCTGTTCCAGAATGTTCTCCCCCCACCCCCAATAACTGGTGATATCTGAAGTGGCAGAGTCTCCTCTTAGACAGTCTCTAAAAAGAACCCTCTGGAATCCACAGTATGTCGATACTAAGAAAGACACATCTGTCACGTTCACACAACTAAAATTATGAGGTTGTGTGTTACTACAGCCACAACCCAGCACATCCTGACTAATATGGCCCATCATGTGTCCAAGTTGTGAGTCAAAGCTGCTGGTTGCCTGGCAACTGGTATTTTCTCCACTTAAAATGGGTTAGTTCTCATTGCCCTAATGTGTCATGAGCAAACCATGAAGCTGTGGTGAAGCCTACAATGCTCCTGATGTGGGCCTCCCAGAAAAAGCAACTATTCCCGAGACAGGACACTGCCACTCCCCAAAAGCCTCTTGCAGCAATCTTAATAGCTACATCTTCCTGGGGGAGGGGGAGGGGTCTTCATAACAGATTAGCACAGGGGCAGAGTGATAGCAGCTATCTCAATACATGGTTCGGTTGGAATGTCAATCATTAGTCTTCTTGGGAACTGGACATAGGAGGGCCACAGTAACAAATTGGATGGATTCTTTTCACTTCAATAACTCACTATTCAATAGTAGAGAGGGGGGGGGGAATAACACAATACAGTGACATAACACAATACATCTGCTAACAGCCAGATAAGCATCCTGTTATCAGGGTGGTGGGAGCCATATGAGGCAGCACACAGGGAAGATGTGCAAGCCAAGCCTCGAGGGATGGGTGAGAAACACCGGTCCAGCCCAAGGATCTCTCATAGGAAGAGGAATGAGCCTGGATTGTGGGGACTTCATCTAATGATGGAAGTACTCTACCGAGACTGAAGCCAGTGTGTAGAACGGCTGTGGTAGGAGAACAGAGTAGAGTGCTCACAAGAGCCTCAAATGCCTCTGCCATCCCTTGGTCTTCTGTGAGAGAGTAATGAAGAAAAGTGCAGAGGTGGGTTTATGCCTTCCACCCGATTTACAGCCGCCAGGAGTTGAACTGAACCAGATCTTGTTGTAACCACACACCCAATGATGACTAAGTTAACTAGGCTCTTCAGAGTTCAGATTTGACTTCTTCTTGAGAGACTCTCAAGGGACCAAAACCCCAAGAGAGGTCCCAAGAATTGTGTCCAAGGTCACCAAGAGCAAGAGAGTGAGTGATTTTAAACTTCAGGGAGCAGAAGTCACAGCTGCCTCTGCGGTGTCCACTGGACTTAGCACAGGCACACAGGCTCTCAGAACCAGGCTAAACCCTGTGACAACCAGCTCTCCTGAGCATGCATGCTCTTGTATCTTGCTTTTAAAATCAAGAGCCTGTCCTGCAACTGCTTAAAGAGAGATGACCAGCAATCAGATTTACACATCCCCAGGGAGAGAAAACATCCTGTGGTAGGTGGTAGCACCCACCAAACACCTGATTTCCAGAGCGCCTCTTGCCTCCACCAATAACTTTGACAGGTATGACTCTTTCCCCCACTTTTTACTTTTCTTTTGGAGCCCCAGCCTCTGAAACAATATCTAGCACAGAGCAGGTACTCAGTAAATACCCAGTGGATGAGTGAAGTAGAAAAGCTATTCCTTTGAACAGTCAAGGACACTTGACAAGCTGGGTTGTGACAGCACACACATCTGTGATACAAGGATGGAGACTTGCCCATCAAACATGAGTCTCCTGCCTCCTCTGAGCACCGCTGTGCAGAACAGTGAAGAGTTTAGGGGACCAAAATTGCTGCATTCTCCCCTGGCTGTGTCAATTGAACTGCAGGCTGAGAGGTCAAGCGTTAGACCTAACGTCCTACTCTCGTTACATAGATGGAACTAAATTCCAGAGAGAGGGGCTGACCAGCTGCAGGTCCCACACCCATCGTGCTCATTTTCCAGCCAGCCAGAGCTGTATGGTCCCAGTGGCAAAAGACGACATGAGATGGCTCAGACAAACCTCACAGAGGTGACAGAGTACGTCCTGCTGGGACTCCAGGACCACCACAGCCTAGAGATCGTTCTGTTTGTGCTCTGTCTGGGTATCTACTGTATAACTCTGCTAGGGAACTCCTTCCTTGTGGGGCTGATTGTGTTGGATGCCCACCTGCACAGCCCCATGTACTTCTTCATCAGCAACCTCTCTCTCATAGACATCTTCGGTACCTCTTCCTTCACGCCTATGATGCTTCTCAACTTCCTGGATGTCCAAAGGACCATCTCCTTCCCCAGCTGTGCCCTGTAGATGTACATGACCCTGGCTCTAGGTACAACGGAGTGCCTGCTTCTGGCTATGATGGCATACGACCGGTACGTGGCCATCTGCCAGCCGCTCCGCTACTCGGAGCTCATGAATGGGCCGCTATGCATCCAGATGGCAGTAATAAGCTGGGGGACTGGCTTTGCCAACTCGCTCCTGCATTCCATCCTTGTCTGGCGCCTCCCCTTCTGTGGTCATTACATCATCAACCATTTCTTCTGTGAGATCTTGGCAGTGCTGAAACTGGCCTGTGGGGACATTTCCCTCAACGCGCTGATATTAATGGTGGCCACAGCTGTCCTGACAATGACCCCGCTCCTGCTCATATGCCTCTCTTACATTTTCATCCTGGATGCTATCCTTAGGGTGCCCTCTGCTGCAGGCCGGAGCAAGGCCTTCTCCACCTGCTCTGCCCACCTCACGGTGGTGGTGATTTTCTATGGAACCATCTCCTTCATGTACCTCAAGCCCAAAGACAAAGACCCCAGCGTGGGTAAGATTATCACGTTGCTCTATGCGATCGTGGCGCCCTCACTGAACGCCTTCATCTATAGTCTGAGGAACTCAGAGGTGAAAGCTGCTGTCACAGCCTTGTTATGGGGAAGTCTACTCACCAGGAAAATGTCCCACTTTTAACTCTTAACCTCTATCTCTGTCTGAAGGCAGAGGCTAAGTTCTATTGTGGTAATGACTTCAATTTTTCAGTGGCTTAAAGTCCACTAAGGTCTGTCTCTCACTCATGCTTTGGGTTTTATTAGAGCTTGGCTGGGGTTCTGCTCTGGATCACCCTTCTGGGGCTCAGGATAACACTGTTACAATCCAGAATGCTGCTGATCATGATGGCCAGGGAAAAGAGACGTAAACAGGCCTACATGGACTCTGACGGCCTCTACCTAGAAGTGCCATGGCCAATGCCACTCTTGGGTTTCAGTGGCCAACCCAGGGCCACAACTAACAGCAGGGGGAGGGGAAGCTCGGGCTGGCACATTTCTGGGAGAAAGGAGAGGACTGGAGATTTTTGAAAATGATCAACAAAAGCTGGCGAGTCAGCCTGAGACTTGGTTTCCTCTGCCCTGATCGCTCCTTCAGGGGCTCATGCAGGGTTCAAGATCCCAACAAGGTTAGCTTAATTACCAATGGCAGGACAGTACCAGGACAGCCAAACTAGGCTACAAGTGTGCTTCCCAGAGTTTCCCTTTAGTTAAGAGTTGCCCATGAGAAATATGCACAGAATCTGGGAAGCCAGAGTGAGCAACACCCAGCCCTTCAGGGGCACTCAGTCACAACCTTGTTAGCAGCCAATCCAGTTCTAGCCAGATCCCCACCACCCCACCCCTGAGCTGTCCTCAGGCTTGTGTCAAAAGCCCACTTCTCCTGCAGGCCATGTGCAAAGTTTAGCTGGGAGAGAGCTGGACACAGTTTTCTTTTTGTTTCTTCAAGTTGGATTCTTCCCTCACAACCGTGGCTTGACTGACAGACCAGCAGGCCTGGAAAAGCTTCCGGCCCAGAGCCAAATGCAGAGGTTCCAGCGTGCAGGGATCTAACTACTCCCATGATTGTGTAAGGCTAATCTTGTACTCATACAATCTTAGGAAAATACCATGAGTCCCCCCTAAACACTGAACTTTTGACAGATCTCATAGTAAATAATATCCCTTGAAATTACTTAAGACTGTGTACTTAGTCTGCTGTCCTACTGTGAGCTCAGCTTGTTTAACTTGGCTTTTAAGAGAACTAGGTATTGGATTCCCCATGCAATCAGCTTTTCAACCTAAGTTAATACATAGCTTTAATCTTATGTGTCTGTCTGTGCCCTCAATCCAGAATACTGTATGCATGTTGTGGTAATCATTTGCTAAAAACAGCTAACCGGTTGGAAGCAACTTTAAAACACATGCCTGATATAAATGTTGAAAGCAACATGTGGATATAGGTGGATAACCTCTGTGTGGTTATAGGTTGATAACCTCTGTGTGGTTATAGGTTGATAACCTCTATGTGGTTTCCTTTACTATTCTAGGTCAGTTGGGAGCAGTAAATTTACTTCCTTTTTAAAACTCTGTTTAAGATTTTGGTAAGAACTCCTCATTTGTGACCTATGCCATATTGTCTGTGCTGGTCTATAAATACACTTCAAAGCCAGTTTTAGAGACAGACACAGGACATCCAGAGAGCAGACAGACACAGGGACAGGCACACATTCAGACACCAGATAAGGAACAAGGACACACATACACAGTAGTCAGACTATAGATAGGCCAGCCACCACAGACTACAGACAGAAGACACAGGAAGACACTGAAGGTTTCAAATTTTGACTCTGTTGGTCAAATCACTCCAAGCAAGTAAAGCATGCTGGTGCGGTCCTTTAATCTCAGCACTCGGGAGAAGAGGCAGGTGGATTTCCATGGGTTTGAGGTCAGCCTGGTCTACATAGTTTCAGGCTAGCCAGGGCTACACAGTGAGACCCTTCCTCAAAAAGTTAGAAAATTTTAAAATCAAAACCAAGTGCTTTCGTCTGCATTCCTTTATGCAATGTTGATGCAACTTAGTGTTCTCTGGGGGTCATGGCTAACGTGTCAACTCCCCGAGGTCTCTACAATAAACCTCTTGCATCGCCATTCACAGCACTAAGTCTAAAATCCTACTGCTGAGTCCTCGGGGCTGCGGGAGAGTGGCCCCACCTGCTCCCGCAGCATGACTGCCCCTCCCCTACTTGGCCAACCTCTAATCACACCATCTGCACCTCGCCCACCCTCGGGTCTTGGCTCACGATTTTCATGAATCACACAAGGTCAAGTTTTTAGACACTATCTCCCTCACACATTTTCTGGTGTTTTGAGGTCCATCTGCACCTCGCCCACCCTCAGGTCTTGGCTCACGCTTTTCATGAATCACACAAGGTCAAGTTTTTAGAGACTATCTCCCTCACACATTTTCTGGTGTTTTGAGGTTGTCTTCTTTTGTCGGGGCCCATCATTCCGGACGTCACCAGCATGAGGGCGAGCTCTTTTGGGGCAGGATGCTGTCACCTCTGACTCATCCCTCTGGCTCTAACAGGGTTCTCCCGACAAGACTGTGGGGCTGCACTGTCACTGTCACGTGGAGGCTCTCACGTCACCACCCTGGCAACACTGAGCTGGGGTTACTGGTATGCTCCAAGCAGTGTGGTCAATGTGGCTGTGGGCACAGATACATGCAAGGAAGCAGCAGTAAGTTCTGGCCACAGCCCTGCAACAGGCAAGGTTTGCCGGGTCTTAGATGCTCCCAATGATTCCAGGCAGCAGACAACTGAGGAGTCAGGCCTGGTACTGCGGCCACAGCCAATCCTGTCCTACTGCTGACCCACCCCCACCCCCTAGTACTGCAACAAATACCTCTAATTCAAAAGGTCTCAAACTGCAGTCATCACCCTCGGTCCTGAGTGTCACCACTTCAGGGACTGGCGCCAAAATCTAAGTCAAAGAGAGCGGTCGTCCTAGACTTTCACACCCCACACCCCACACCCCACACCCCACACATGCCGCCAGGCACTGATGCTCTAACATCTGCCTCCTGGAGCTCTTACCCGAGTCTCCTCCTTCCAGTGTAAGAAGCCCCACCATTTCTCTCAATACTGTGGTGCTCTGTCAGACTCTCCTCTTCCAAACACATCCTTCACGCCAGTCATCAGAACACCAGTTTGTGCATGCTGCCCTCCTGCTTAAATGCTTCCAGTATGTCAGGGGATGCTTTCATGTCCTGTCTCCCAAAAGGTAAAGAGCACACCGCCTCTCTCCCCAAAACACCATTGGCTGCTTACCTTCCTCCCCGCACCCCAAGACCACTTCCCTCTTCACAGGTCCCTTTCCTCTCTCTGTCTCCCCCCATTACTGTAACCCTTTCCAAACATGCCCTGAACTTTGTCTTAGTGTGTGTAACACGCTGGGCATCACGCATCCTAAGTATATTAATGGCCGGGGACCAGAGGGAATGAGTGTCTTAGGAATAAAAGACGGGTACTCGTGACCACAGAGAAACATTCCCAACATCTTGGCATTATGGCAACCCACTTAATTCTTTCTCACTCAAGATCACCCCTCACCAGAAGTCCCTTCCAACTCCAAACAGAGTAGAGTGTCCCTACCCACTTCCCTCTTCATTGCCATCTGTCAAGTTAGTCCTGAGCCCTGGCTACTGGGTCAACTGTCCTCATGACCAGTTCTGCCTATCTCTGGATGAGAATGGCTTATCTCCCATCCAAGCACTGACCAGTCCCAGCCCTGCTTAGCTTTTGAGATCAGACAAGCACGAGTGCATTGAGGGTAGCATGCCCATAGATAAGGGAAGGAGTAGCATTTCTTCTAAAAAATTTTATTATTTTTAATCATGTGTATGTGTGTTTGTGTCTGTGTGAGTGTATGCCACTTGTGTGGAGAGGTACCCATGGAGCCCAGAGGTAGTGTATCCCCTGGAGCTGTGGTTACAGGCATCTTAGCTGGTAACTGGATACAGGGAATTGAACTTGTGTCCTCTGGAACAGCAATGCACACTCATAACTGCTGAGCCATTTCTCCAGCCATTTTATTTTCTTTTACTTTATTTTTCTTTAAGAGAGGGTCTATGTAACCTTGGCTGGCTCTCACTCACGTGAACTCACCAGAATGCTGGGGTTAAAGGCATGCACCACCATACCTGGCCCAAGAATAGCACTTCTAATACAGGAAGAGACACCAGCCCATATGCCTTCACTCCTGGCCACTCAGTCAGCTACTTTATTCAGTACTCAGTGCCTTGGGAAGAAATTTTATTACAGAGAGTAAAGAATAAAATGGTGTTTTCTAGGCTTTGGGCTTCAAAGGCCTGGGCTGTGAAGAGAGTAGAAAGGACTTAAGGCACAGAGAGAAGAATTGGGGGAAATATGAGGCTGGCTTCTTCTCCAGTCTGACAAGTGGGAGGGGTGAAGAGGGGAGGAAGTGTGAGCACTGTCCCAGGTTGCTAAAGAGACAGGAGCAGAGCCCCTAGCTCCATCTACGGAGCTTAAAAGAAAAAACAACTCATCTTTTGCCTTATCAAGTAAAACCTAGCACAGGACTCCAGAAGAAAGGTGGCTTCATGCTGTGTCTGGGTAGCCAATCAAGAACATCCATGTGGCACAGACCTGGGGTTCAGGAACTCAGGGCTAAGCAGACAGAACAAGAAACCTCTCAACATTTTGTAGCCTGTCTGACTGCAGACTGGAAACCAGCTGGGGTGACTGAACTCTCAGAAGATAGCAAAGTATAGATACTGGGGGCCAGAAAGAATGTTCTCATATCTCAGTGTAAGACAAGACCCTCAAAAGTCAGCTATGACCCCATGGGGAAAGAACAAGTCCAGCTGCCAGGTATGGCATCCATGTCTGTAACTCCAGGACCCAGAGGGTCACGAGATCTGAGCCAGAACAAACTATATACATAGTGAGAGTCTCTCTCTCTCTCTCTCTCTCTCTCTCTCTCTCTCTCTCTCTCACACACACACACACACACACACACACACACACACACACACACAAAGGGGAAAAAAATCTCAATTTATACAAGATTATTTCTGGCATGCAAGAAAAAAATGGAATCTTAAAATAGTTCCATTCTTGTGGTGCCTTCTATGTCTGAAATTTGTACCTGTTACTCTAGTTTCCTGGCACTTCAGCTTCCTTCTCTATGGGTGTAGGCGTCATGGGGGAAATCTGTCTCACTAATTCATCTCTATATACACAGCAAGCACACACACACACGGATGCACACACCCCTCTTCACTACTCCAGACTAGGATCCATAGCAATTGGGAAATGGGTGTCGGGGAGTATTTGGAATTAAACACAGGGACCAGATGAGAGAGATGCTGATGTACAAGCCACAGGGCAGAAAGCAGACAGTAGCTTCCAGCATCTTCTCCAGGAAGGTCCCTGTCACTCTCAGGATTTCCTCAGTGTCCCTCTCCCCCCATTTTCCCACACCCTGACCCCCACAAGGGAAAAAAAGGCAGCACAGACTCAGTACACACTTCATTGGAGACACAGCAGGCTCCACTGTACCACACGAGGACGCCAGCTGCCCAGCAGTCCTGGCTCTCCCTCTCTCTCTCCCTCTCTCCTGCATCCCTGCTGCCCAGCACTGCTGAGCCACTGAAAAACTCTGGTGACTTGTTTCTCCAGGATGGACCCTTTTTCCCTCTGCACTGATGACACATTGCTGATGAAATGTTGTCTCCTTGGGAAGTATCTCATGTCTGTAGGAGGACTCCCTATTCCTGGGAAGGGCTCCACACCCCTAGGGATTCCCTGGTCCTCAGGGGCTCAGTGTCCTGCATAGCTCATCCTTAAGAAGGACTCCGTAAGCACAGGAGGACTCTAGGTTCTTAAGAAATTCTCCATGTCTTAGGAAAGCCTCCTGGTCCCTGAAAACAGTCATCCTTGAGAAAGACTGTGTCATTAAGAAACACAACTTGTCCCTTGTACCTAGGTGGGCTCCACAGCCCCAGGAGGAACCCTAGGCAGGGTTCATGTCCCCTTAGAGCTTGGCCCAAAGCCCCTCTCAGCTGGCACAGATGCTGCTGACAGTGGTCCCTCCTGGGCCCACGAGGCCCAGCTCCTCCTGTTCATTGATGCACAGCTGGTAACCGCAGCCCCTGGCCCGGGCTCCAGAAGGGACCCGGCGGTCAGTCTTGGCCCGGGGAGGCAGCAGGAAGCCCACACTGCCAGCAATGAGCATATGCCAAATGCTGTGAATGTAGAAGTAGTTGTCCCGGGTCTCCACGAAAGCATACAGTAGAACGGCACTGCCGGCAATCAGGCTGCCCGGACACAGGTAAAAAAGCCAGCGGCGCCATGTTGGCGGGTAACAGTGCCGGCGCCGGACGCTGCGAACTGTCTGGGGAAAGCAGAGAAGCAGGACTCAGGAATCCAAGCCAGAGCCAGTTCAGACTGCCCCTGAGCCCAAGGCAGCACCTGCCAAGACTTGACTGGCCAGAGTGGCCAGCAGGTGATGGTGACAGAATGCAAGGCTACCTTAAACTGGGGACCAAATAGCCAGCGCCCTGCATTTACTCCTGCTCCCTCTTAGACCTCTCCACTCTTACCCAAGCTGTGGCCAAGATCCCAAGGGCAAAGAGACTGGGTCCCAGCAGGTTCCAGAGTCCGTGTCGGTCAAGCTGCAGAGCCATGGACAGCAGCATAGCCCCAAGCAGGTACAGCACCTACAGGGAGATGCCAGAGCTGGGCCACAGTGTGGTGGCACTGAGGAAGCCTCAAGTGTGGGTGGGTTTTAAAGAGAGGTTGCTAGGTTTGTCTCCCAGGATGTACCCTGGACTAACCTGCTTGATCACAGGCTGCAGACGAGCCATTGCGATGACGGTGACCCAAACGGACATTAAGGAGCCAAGGAAATCACAGAACTGAAGTACATCATAGTCCATGATACAGAAAACCACAATGCCTGGCTGGTCACAGGCATGATAGAACTGTAAGAAGAAATAACAGGTATTAATAGGCCTTGATGCCACAAGTCCAGGGCTATGAAACCAAAGAAAGACCCCATGGGGGCTACTTCTCAGTCAGAGATCCAGAGGTCAGAGGTCACAGGTGAGCAATACTAAAACATAATGCCTGATTCTTTCATTCCTTCGTTTATTTTCTTTGTATGGTGTTTGCCTGTATATATGTCTATGCATGGCACACATAGAGTGGCACAAGAAGAGAGAGAGCAGAGAATGCACTGGACCTGGAGTGCAGACAGCTAGTTGTAAGCCACCATGTGGATGCTAGGAATCACAACCTGGTCCTCTACATGAGCAGCCAGTGCTCTCACCACTGAGCCATCTCTCCAGCCCTGACTCTTCCCCTCCTTAGGAAGAATACGGCAGCGAGGTCTGGTCTGCTTTCTAACCAAATGTATTGGGCAGCTCAGACACTAGCCCTTCATCATCCTTGCCCTGCCTCTGGGATATGTATGCTATGGAAAGAATCCAGCCAGGGTCTGAGATTTCAAGCTGAGGCCAGTCCCAACCCTTACCCTCATGCTTACTGAGTCTCGTCAACAATGCTATCTCAGGCCTCCATGGTATCTGGCTCTGGTCTGGTAGGCAACCTCAGGCTCTGAACTAGACTTAGAGCTTACCTCAGGAGAGCTACTTCAACGGCTCCCCACCCCCTACCCCAATGCCAAGGGCTGGAAGCCCAGGAAGCAAACAAGGCAGTGCCCGTGGCCAAGGACAGTGGCATGGGAGGGCTATGAAGAGTGGCTCTGTGGCCATGAAGAGCATGGCAGCTCTCACACTAGGATACCATGTGAAAAGGGACATGACCCTCCTCTCCTCAACCATGAAGAATTAACGCTTGAACATGGATTTACGGGACACTGTGTCCTAAATCTCTGCACCCCCCCCCCCGACAATGTCTCACCCATTCTGAGACAGCGTCTGACTCTGTTGCTCAGGCTGGCCTAGAACCTACTGTACAGCTCAAACTGACCTCAAACTTGCAGCAATCCTCCTGTCTCAGCATCCTGTGTGCTAGGATTACAGGCAGCTATTTGGTTAGTCTCTTCTTTCAGAATCAGACAAAAAACTCTGAGCCACTGAGTGATCTAACAGACTCTGGCTTAGCTTTACGTTTCAAGCACGATTTTATATTTCAGGCCTAATCACTGTCTTGCACCTGCCTTTGGAGCACACAGAAAAGAAAGCTCAACAGATTCAGGAAGTGGGACTTCTGATGAATCCTTCATGTAAGACAAGAGAAGTCACAGCACAGCAAGACAGGGTGGAGTGGAGACACCTGAGGCTGAGCCTGAGGGAGTCACTGCCCTTCTCCTAGGGCTTCTGGGGGGGGGGGGGGCACTGAGACAGAGCTGCTCTGCCAGCCTTGTCCCTCTGACTGTGCTCACTGCTTCCTTACATTGCATGCTACACATGAGGTGATCTGGAAAATTTAACTAAACTGTAGAATTTTACATTTTTAGACTATAAATATCTAGTTTATTCAGTGGTTCAAAATAGGGTATTCAGGCATCAATAAAGGCATAATTAATCCAGGGTATTTTACTCAGGATGTGGGGAATTTAGTGCTGTCCACTTATTTTTCTGTGTCCTAAGTCAATTTTGTCCTAAGACCACTTACCAAGAGTCACTGAGAATTATTTGTGATGGTCTGAGGAACAGGAGAGGAACAAGGAGCCTGAAGCCAGGATGTCAGCAACCAACAAGGAAGGCTGGACAGAGCTCCAGGATGCATGCGAGCCCAGGAGTTGGGCTCAAACTGTCAGGCTCTTTTGTTCATTAAGTTATCATATGGACAAGATCTTTTGTGATATTCTTGTTGCCAAAATTCATTGAAAATAGAAATCCATTTAAGAGTTTTGCAGTGCTTACAGGTAGTCCTAGTGTGTCACAAGTTGGCCAAAAAACCAAAATAAGCAAAACCCCACTGAGATGACAAGAGCTGTAGGTGTCAGATCCTGTTGGGTCAAACCTATTAGGAAGCTAAGTTACACAAGAGATAGATGCACTCCTGCTTCTCCCATCAGAGAAGCTTGTAGCATGAACCTCTTTGCCTATAGAGAACTGGAAACCTCCGAGAAGGGACTGCTAAGATTCCATAATGGGGACAGGGAGACTTAAAACTATAAACCTAACTGGGTGTGGCAGTGCACACCTTTAATCTCACCACTGGGAGGCAAAGATAGATGGGTCTCTGTTAGTTTGAGGCTAGCCTGGTCTACACAGAGATCCAGGCCAGCAGAGCTATATACACTGATACCTTGTTTCAAAAGAAACAAGCACCCTATAAATCCTTTGAGCTGGGATTTTATATCACATTGCCATTCCCCATGATGCTCAAGGACAAAGTTCTCAAGACTCTAAAACAAGTTTCTGATGAACTCCTCAATATATAGATCCCATCTGCCTTCCAAAGTTCCCACAGAAATCAAGAAGGCCAAAGTGACTGAATGGGAGAGCATGATTTATGTCATAAACATGAACATGCTATAGACAGAAATCATTGGAACATGCCTGTAATCCCAGCTCAGAGTTTAAGGCCAGCCTAGGCTACATGGGGAGCTTGGGCTAACCTTGTCTATAGATTAAAACTCTATAGAAAGAAAGAAAGAAAGAAAGAAAGAAAGAAAGAAAGAAAGAAAGAAAGAAAGAAAGAAAGAAAGAAAGAAAGAGGGGGGAGGGAGGGAGGGAGGGAGGGAGGGAGGGAGGGAGGGAGGATTGGAGAGAGAGCAATGGAGACCACACACTGAGAGTGAGGAAGCCTCCATGCAGAGACTCCATGATGGTTACAGAGAAAGCCCAAGCCCACAGTTATGAGGTCCATTCAGTGTGTTCAGCCAATATCTCTTCTATCTTAGGTCAACTTGTAAACAGCTTTGGCCATTCACCCCACAGGTGGCTGACAAAAAAAGTTACTTTCTATAAATCACTGGGAGGAGAGCCCAGCTCTAGAAGACATCCTCAAGTTGTGGGGTCAGGGAGTGTGGTAGAAATGTAGAGCCTCTCCCCACCCTGTGGTAGAAACCACAGTGAAGCAAAGGTACCCCTGCATACCGTGGAGAAGAACATGGTGAAGGTGTAGACGGCAGCTTCCAGCACGTATCGGCTCCGAATGGCCAAGACCACAGGTGGCAAAAACATGAGGTTGCTCAGGCAGAGGAGGAGTGTGGACAGCAGCTGGAATCCATAGGTGAGCGCGTCGGCACTGTCTGTGCAACCCCAGCCCCGCCACCCTGCCGGTGGGTAGGGTAAAGGGCAGAGGAGGACAGAAGGCACGGGTGGGTTCAACAGACCTGTGGCTGTGCTCACCCTGTCCCCATACCCACTTTCTCAGGGCACCCTTACTGGCCACCCTGATGCCCAGCCTGCTCACCAGCCTTGCACTCGCAGGCCGCATACAGGTAGTTGTGGGTGCGCAACAGTTTGCACTGGCCATAGGGCCCACAGTCATCCACACATGGGGACAAGAAGGTGCGCAGCCGCACTTCTGCCGTTGCATTACGGCACCGCACAAACCTGAAAGCATACACACTCCTGGTTATTTGAGGCCAGGGCCGCCCCAACCCAGCCCCAACTGGGCCCCATATTGCTCACCGAGGTCCCACCCCGCACAGAGAACGGAGGGTCAGGAACCAGGTCCCCGTCTGTGGGAATGGGATTCGCAGCCTAGCCACTCTGGAGGTGGCACTGACAGAGAGAAGGAAGCCTGCCAGGGACTCTAAAGGTTGAAGAGCCCAGGAGAGAGAAGGAGACATGGTCAGCAAGGAGTCAGGACCCCCCTCTGGGAACTCCTGAACTGCCCGCACCCTGTTGTGAGTGCACGCAGCCCCCCTACTCCCCAGCCCCCTCCTCACCTTTGGAACAGGTCACAGCAGCATCTCCCAGACTCAAGGGCACCTCATGAGTTAGGCATCCGAATACTGTTACATTTTCCTGGCGCAGAGAGCTCTGAGCAAGGTGTATGCAAATGAGGCTGTCAGACCCTTGGGATGGGTGGGCCACCACTACCCAGCTATCTATTCTCCCACTCCCTGTGGCTAGATAGCCAGTCTTCTCCTGGAGAGTGGGACCCTTCTCCAGGATCGACCCATCAAAGCTGGGCCCTTACTTAGGAGTACGAAAACCCTCACAACCTACAGAGAGAGAGAACGGACTCTGAATCCTCCCTTTGGAAGAGAAGGTACCTTGGCTCATCACACCTAATGTATGGGAGGAATTGGGCACCTGGTGCCAGATGTAGAAACTAGCCGTGGATAAAGGAAATTTTTTAAGTTCCCAGTTACCTAGCCCTGAGGCTGAAGGTAAGAGGCTTATTATGAAACCCATTTGGGGGTTGGAGAGTTGGCTCAGTGGTTAAGAGCCCTTGTTGTTCTGGAGAAGGGCTCGGGTTTGATTGCCAGTGCCCACCCGGAGGCTCAGGCACCAGGCATGCATATGGTGTACAGACCTATGTGCAGGCAAAGCACTCTGATGACTAAAATAAATTAAAATATAAAACCCCAAGAACTGAATAGAGGCCAGAGAGATTCAATGTTAAATACAGCAATCTGATTGGGATTTTTAAAAAGCAGACACCGCCAGGTGTGGAGGTAAGGGGTCGGTCGTCTATGAGGAAGAAATGGGAAGCAGGGCACCATTAGCTCATCTCCTTAGGGAAAGATCTGAGGCAGCCTGATACACTAAATCAGGATAAAAATAAATGCATAAGAGAAATTTGTAAATCATGATAGAAAAATAACTATAGAAGGAATCTCAGGAAAGGTCCCACATTTGTGAGCACACCTCAATTTGTTAAGTCTCCAGGGAAGCCGCATCTAGGCAGGGGAAGATGTCAACTTAATTCTCAACTATTGTTTTTGGAATTTCTGAGATAGCATTTCACATAATCCAGGCTGTCATGGCTTGAAATTCAGTGTGTAACCAAGGTTCTAATCCTCTCACCTCCTGTGCTGGGATTATGTATGTACACCATCACACACACCCTCTTCAGCTAAACTCTCACCAAACTATGCTGTGTGCTCCCTTCCTCAGCTGCAAGGGTGAGCACCACATAACTGCCTTGTCACTCCTGTCAGTGGAGGGCCACGAAGGGCAATGTGCAGAGGTAAACGTTAGTACTCAGTGAACCTCAGTACTCAGTGAACGCTAGTACAGGACTAGCCAAAGGCAGGATCCAGGCATATAGTCCAGGGGGGAAATAAATACAGGGAAAAAAAGAATAGAGAACCCAGGGTTCGCAATTCACCACAATCCCAGGTGAGCTCAGAGGAATGCAACAACTCAGGGATACACTTGCTATCAAGATGCATGGATGCAAGGCTTAGCTAGGTGTGGCTGTACATCTTAATCCCAATGTTTAGGGGCAGAAGCAGGCAGACTTTTGAGGCCAGCTTGGTTTATATAGCAAGTTCCAGGCCTGCAGGGATAGTTAGATAGATAGATAGATAGATAGATAGATAGATAGATAGATAGATAGATAGATAGATAGATAGATAGATAGACAGACAGACAGATACACACACACACACACACACACACACACACACACACACACACACACCCCTTGCCTGCCACACTGATCAGACCAGCTCAGATAATCAATTTTGGAGACATGATGACCACTCAAAGTTTAAGCGGAGGAATGTGAGTCAGGTGGAGAGAAGTACAAACATGAGGGCCCCAGACACTGAGGTGGTTTCAGCTATTGAGAATGATGGGAAATATCGGAAGGGTTGTTAAAATAGGATAGGGTTGAGCAGGCGAGATGTCTCAGCAGTTAAGAACTAAACTGTTCTTCCAAAGGTCCTGAGTTCAAATCCCAGAAACCACATGGTGGCTTACAACCAGCTGTAATGAGGTCTGACACCCTCTTCTGGTGCATCTGAAGTCAGCTACAGTGTACTTATGTATAATAATAAATAAATCTTTGGGCCAACCAGAGCGAGCAGGGTTGACCAGAGCAAACAGAGATCCTAAGAACTTAATTCCCAACAACCACATGAAGGCTCACAACCATCTGTACAGCTACAGTGTACTCACACATATACATAAAAATAAATAAATAAAATAAATATATACATCTTTTTTAAAAAAATAGGATAGGGTTGTAGCCAATGCACAAATTTAAAATAATTTCTTAGTAATAAGGGAAATTGCATGGGAAAGGGAGACATATGTGGAGTCTCTACTGTCGTTGTATGTGTATGTGTGTATGTATCTGTGTGTATGTGTACAGGTATGGGTATGTACATGTGGAAGTCAGAGGTCAATGTTAAGTATCATTCCCCAAATGCTATCCACCTTGGTTTTAAAACATGGCCTCTCATTTGACCTGGAACTCACCAGGTAGGCCAGGCTGGCCCAGGGACACCCTGCTCCATCTCCTCGGTGCTGAGATTATAGGTCTATGTAAATTCATGTCCTTGTGCCTGAAGGGCAAGTACTTTATCCACTTAGCTAGTTTCCCAGACCCAATCAGTTACTTCCTGCTCATTGTTTCTGTAAGTCTAAAACTGCTCTGAAAGAATCTACTAAGAACAAGGACACATGTGGATCTGCTAAGTTCAGCTTCTAGACAAAACAAAGCTCAGAAGGAGTTCACGAAGGTAGCCCTGGTAGACTGTCAGGAACACAAGTGAACCAGCATTGAGATCAGCCTCCAGCAGGAGGCCAGCCTACAGGCCTGGCCACCCTGAGGCCTGGTTGGTGCAGCAATCACAGGGTAGTGAGTCCCCAGACCACTTATTGACCAGAACTGTGTGGAGAACTGGAGGAAAGCACAAAGCAACCGGGACGGACTTCCTGAGGGACACAAGGGCCCTGTCCTGCCTGCGACGCTCCCCTTCAGACTCCCCAACAGGGAAAACACCCTTCCCTTCTGGGACATACCACGTTGAGCTGGAGCTCCAGGCTAAGGACACCCCCACTGTCCAGCACCGGCAACAGCCTCAGGGCAAACACAGCTGGGCGCTCAGGTGGAAGGGCCACGCTAGGACCGAAAAAGATGTAGAAGTGGACAGAGAAGGTATCGAGCTCATTGCGCAGAGTCGGACGCACTGGCCAGCAGTGCTCAGGGGGCACTACGGCTCCAGACCCTTCTACAGGAGTCCCCAGGGATGGTGGCTCTGGGGACAGTGGCTGGGTGCCCAGTGACTGGGGCATGTTCATGGCAGCCCCAGGGACCAAGGCACGGGACAGGCTGGGTTGTGGACACTCTGTGAAATGGAGGAAACCAAAGATGAGACATGTGGCCTGCATAGCCCTGTGGCTCCACCAGACACCATAACCGAGCCCGATGGGCCTTGGGGGGGGGTGTAAACTGAAATATGGTGGGCCTGGAAAAGGAGGCACCCAGGGTCATAGGCAGGGCCCAAACGTTTCCTAGTTGTCAGCTATTCAACTGCCAAGTTGGGAGTGTGAAGGTCATCTGTCCCTCCCCCCAAAGTCATACTACAAGGAGTTAAGGTCATGTGTCCCTCCTGAAGGCACTGA
Organism: Mus minutoides; assembly: GCA_902729485.2. Lineage (NCBI taxonomy): Eukaryota > Metazoa > Chordata > Mammalia > Rodentia > Muridae > Mus > Mus minutoides. The sequence goes on along the minus strand of LR749743.1, from coordinate 1,838,985 downwards.
AAACACTGCAATAAAGGCTAATATAACATGCTGGGCTAATATGACATGCTGGGCTAATATGACATGCTGGGCTAATATGACATGCTGGGCTAATATGACATGCTGGGCTAATATGACATGCTGGACTAATGATTTTCAACTGTGTGCAAGGGCAGTTCCAGAAGTCCTGGCTGTCCCTGTCCACCCCCAGAAACTTAAAATGGGATTAAGTCAAGAAAAATAATGACAGCCTTTAGTTGTCTTGAGTCAGGTGCAAAGACACACTATGAAGGTGGCCCCATGACCTGAATGAAGCTCCAAAGAGCTGGGACCTTAAGAGTATGGAGTACCTGGGTTGGGGAGGGGGAACTGCAGGGGTGGGCTGAGGGTCCCAGAACACAGCCCTATCCCCCAGCCATGGATCACTGCACAGGTTAGGATGTTGAAGCAGGTGAAGGGATTCTGACCTTGTAACCGCACACACAGCTGGAAGTGGATGGTCCTGCCAGGACCACGGGATGGTGTCTCCACACGCACATACACCCAGTGGCCCCAGGGGGGCAAGGCCAACTCCAGCTGGCATACTGAGGCACCTCCACAGGCCACAGAGCTTGAGTTGTGTAGGGGTGGAGCCTTGGGACGTAGGCGCAGTGTCAGGGGACAGACAGATGCCCCTCGACCACCTACACACACCAGCTGGGCTGAAACCCTGTAAGTGAAGCTTGGCACAAAGACCCTGGGCAGAAGATAGGTTGGGGACAAGAAAAGACAGAGAGATAAGAGATACTGGGGAGGGAAACAAGAGGAAGCAAGGGAAAGAATGGAGGCAAAGGGCACGGGGACAGGAGCATGTCAGATGTCTCTGTGCTATGGTAGAGGAGACTGGGATATCCCTGGATCCACCCTAGGGATTCTGGGTTATTTTAGCTAGAGGGAAAGCAAGACTGCCCCTGTGTAAGATCAGAGGAGGAAAGGGTAGGGGCCTGGTTTGGAGTGTTTACTTACTTGTACAAGGCTGAACGATTATGGGAGGAAAGGGTTTGCTCTGAGGGACGGCCAGGAACCAGTACAGCCACATCCAGCAGTCGTCGGACAATCAGTTGTGGCTGAAGGAGGTACTGACATTCATCCTGGAGACCCTGAAATAGAAAGAGGCAGCAGGAACAGGAGAGATGTGAGGGTGCTACCAAACCAAGGCTCATGGAAGCCTCTGGAGGGGTCTTGTAGAAAGCCCTTTAGCCTCTGGCTCCCAGATCTCCTACTCTGGTCTCTAAGCTCCTAACTTTTCCTACCTGAGTAGACATTTTATTAAGAATTGTGCTGAATTTTAAAAAAAATACAGCCAGGCGTGGTGGCGCATGCCTTTAATCCCAGCACTTGGGAGGCAGAGGCAGGCGGATCTCTGAGTTCGAGGCCAGCCTGGTCTACAGAGTGAGTTCCAGGACAGCCAGGGCTATACAGAGAAACCCTGTCTCGAAAAACAAAAACAAAACAAACAAACAAAAAAAAAATACAGCAGGCTTAACTACAAGGGTTAGGAGAAAAAGAGGCACTCAGAAGAAAGACATACCCAAGTATGGATGCAGGCTCTTCAGGGGAGAATTAATTGCCTTTTCTGTTTGTGTGCTCGTGTATTTGAGTGCAAATATATGCCCATAAACCACAGGTATACATGAGAGGGAACTCAGATGTCAGCCTCCACCTCCCACCTTGCTCACCAGCTCTCTTGTGAGTTGAATGAGCTAGGCTAGCTTAGCTGGCCATGAGCTATTGGAGATTTTCCTATCCCCACCCCTGCCTTGCCATCCAAGCACAGGGATTACAGATATGTGCGACTCTGTCCAGCTGTGTGTGGGTTCTGGAAATCTGAACTTACATGCTCATGCTTACAAAACAAGTGCTTCACCCACTGCACCATCCCCTCAGCTCTCTGCACAGTCATTTCTTATCACCTTTGTCCCATCTGGGTCTCAAGGTCTCAGCACTAAATGAAGCTTAGAGACTCAAGTTCAGACCCAAATGATAACTGGGCTTTGCTGTACCTAATCCCAACCCAACCCCTCCCCTTAGAAATTCTTGGTCTGCCCCCATGTCACCATAACAACAAACTATCCCATTCTACAACTAAACATTGGCTCTAGGGGAGCTGGGAAGCCTGTCTAGGTCTCTGGTCCAATCCTTCCTAGTCTAAGCCTTTAACTGTTTCTGTTGCCAGGCTGCCCTCCTGATATGTGCCTGTCTGCCCTCTGCTTCATCACACCAGTGAGGACTATTCTCTCCAACCTGCAGACTATTTGGAACTTGAGAACAGGACTTGGCTCTCCACACATAGGCTTAATGTAGTGTGTGCAACTTGCCATGAATGTTTGCCAAACACATGAATCAGCCTAGCTGTGGACAGCACTGACCTTTATGAAGCCACAATCTGTCCCCTCTGACCTGACCCTCAGCCTCAGACTGTCTCCTCAGACACTGAAGTACAGCTGCCGTACTTTCCAAGGCCTCTCTTAAACTGGACAAACTAGCACGCCCCTTCCGTTCTCCGATCCTGAGGCCATACGCCCAGCAACCCCATCACTTACTGCCAGCATTCCCCTTCCACAGTATCCACATCTTACAAGCCCTAACCACCATCAGTTAAGGGGCGAGAGGGTCTCCTAATGAGGCTTCTCTAAATGAGATAAATGGCCTTCTGTTGGCTCAATAAACTAGAGACTATTGCTCATTCCAGGGCTACTCTGATGAAGATGTGCCTCCAAAGCCTGTTCTGGGGAGAAGTTACAGGCCCTGACATTTCACCATGTTTTATGCTGTGGAGGAAGTCCGCCAAGCCATGCACTTTGGGCTAAGTCCCTGATGCTGTAGGAGGCCTTGGTCTACGTCAGGTCAGAAGGCGAGGGCACCCTGAGCCGCACACTTTCTGTGCCACCTCATGGTTGCATGCTCTCTGCTCAGCATACCCCCCAGCACATCTGAGGTGCAGAAACCCAGCCAGCTGTCAAGCTAAAAGATGGGTGCCAAAAGACAATTCCCTAAAGCGACCCAACTGTACAGAATTTTTCATCTCTTGACATCCGGAGCAGAGATCCTTCACTTATGATGTAAAACCCTATGGATCAGAAATATTCTAGCCAGATCCCAACGCAGGGATCTGCAACAACCTCGCACTCAGGATGCGCCCTATTTCCCTGCCTCAGTCTAGGGAAGAAACACTGCTTCCATTTGTTACTGCTGGCTTCAGGAAATAGCATGACATATGTTGCTCTGGTGTGTCCCTTCAACATCCAGACTTCCTCAGCATGACACAGATTCCAAGAAAGGCAGAAGGCCTGGTAGCTGGGCTCTGGGTTATGGAGAACTCCTCATACTTTGTGGGACAGAAAGGCAGGGTCTTATTCTGTAGTCTAGCCTAGCCTTGAATTCACCTTGTGGTCCTGGCTGGTTGCAATTTATGCCAGTCCTCCTGCCTCAGTCTCTCTGGTATGGGACCACAGCTAGGAGTCACTGTGCCCAATTGGGCTAAGTTTCTTTAAGAAATTCCAGGCCTGGAGGGGGCTTTGTACTGGCTAGTTTTATGTCAACATGATATAAGGTAGAGTCATTTTAGAAGAGAAAAACCTCAATTGATAAAATGCCCCTACTAGATTGGTGATTAATGTGGGAGGGTTGAACTCACTTGTGGGTGGGGCCACCCCTGGGCTGGGGTCCTGGGTTCTATAAGAAGGCAGGCTGAGCAAGCTATGAAGAGCAAGTCAGTTAGCAGCCCTCCTCCGTGGCTTCTGCATCAGCTCCTGCCTTCAGGTTCCTGGTTTGTTTGAGCTCCTACCCTCACTTCCCTCAGCAATGGAGTGTGACCTCAGAGTTGTAAGCTGAAAGAAACCCATTCCTCCTAGCGCTGCTTTTGGTCATGGTGTTCTTTCACTGCAGTAGAAATGCCAAGATAGGCTTACAGACTGAAGATGCCCACAGACAGGTGGCTTCCCCTGTACCCAGCACAGCTCTCCTGTCCTCAGTCAGTCAACATCAATCAATGCAGAAGTAAATGGGGACAGGGCACACTGCAGGGGCAGAGGAAGCAGAGTGACTGTTTAGGAGGTTACTGTGGTGGCTAGAAGACTCTAGAGAAGATGTGCTCCATGGAGAAGTGGAGATGCCCCTGCGGACTGGCAGGCAGTGCTGAGGAATAAGGCTTTGTGAACTGGGCATGGGGACATGAGAGCAGAGGAAGAGTCAGGAACGACACACTTAGGCTGGAGCAGTTGGTGGGGAGCAGCTGTACTTACTGGGAAGAAATAACCAGGAGGAAGAGGCCGAGACTGGGAAAAGGTAGGAACAAGAGTTTTGGGCTTTGTTCTGCTTTGTGCGTGTTAAGCTTGAGACTCCTTAGGCAAGCAATTGAACGTATCAAGAAAGCTGATAGAAAGTTTGAGATTCGAAGAATATAGGACCAGCTGCCCACTCTCATGAGGCATCAATTCATAAAACATTTAAAACAACTGTGCCATAGACACCAAATAAGAGAATGAAAATTCAGAAAGGAGTTCTCCTGGGGCTAAGCATCAAGTCACAACTGCACACATAGATCAAGCAGAGATGTCAGAAAAAAGCCAGAGGAATGGAAAGTGGTCAGGATGAGCAGGAGAACAACAGTCATAACTGCCAAGAGGCAGACGATCAAGAAGGAAAGAATAATATATGCAAGGAGTGGAAATCTGGGTGCTAATTACCTACAAGGAGAGAAACGCAAAACTAACAAGTGGGAATACAGACTTACTTTTCATTGTGGGTCTTTTGTGCCTTTCAAAGGCTGTACCAGGTACATATGTCACCTATTTGAAATATAAATAAGATGACTTAGATGGGAGAGGAAGCAGGAGGCCGTTGGTGGATATTACCTACTGCAGCTGAGCTGCTGGGAGGCTTGGTCCTCCTCAGTGTGCTGCCTCTAAACCGTCTGCATCTGTGCTGTCCAGCATGTCGTTTTCATGACTTTACCTGATCTTGTTTACACCCAGATCTTAGACTGTAAAGAGGTCTTCAAGACCTCTGCCCAGCTATTTGGAAGAACTTTCTCATTATGATCTCTTATGGGCCAGCTGATTCCACAACCCCAAAGCCAGCATCTCAGACTAGTGAACAGGAGCCTTAGGAAAAGAAGAAAAAGAAGGGGCAGGAAGAGGTCCTGAGGCCAGCTTGGGGCAGCAGGCCTTTGAGAAGGTGGAAGAAAGGCCACAAAGCTGCTGAGCACCAACTGTGCTGGGTTATGGGAACACAGGATTCAGGAGAGGGTCAGGACTAAAGGACAGCCTTCCCGGGCTCCCTGCCACTCTCAGGGTACAGTTTACACTTCCAGGTCCTCTTTGGTCTGCCTTCTGCCCACCCTTCCACCTTCTTCACTGAGCTCACCCTGACCTCCTTCAGTATGCCTCCCAAACACTGGCCCACTCTACTCCCACCTCTGAAATACCCTGTCTCCTTCCCATCAGACCTCGCTGCCTAACAGTCTCTGAACACTATCTCCTCCATATTGCCAAACCGAGTTAGCCACTTCTCTTTGTGTTTTTAAAGCATTCTCCACATCTTACCATCTTGTATTTACCTCAGTATTCCCAGCACCCAACTCAAGGCCTAGTGCAAAGCAGCTGGAGGCCAAAGGGTTAAAGAGAGATCTACACTCATCCCCAAGTCCAGGAGGACTCCAGAAACAGTACTGCCTTCTTCTCACTAGATACAAAGAGGATACAAGTTGGGAATCCAAAAGAATGTTCTAGATAACAAACCCTTAGGTTAAAGTCTGGGAAACTACCTGGGGTCTGGAGAGCTTAGGAATCCTCAGAGGCCCATATAAAATTCTAGAAGGTAGTCAACATTTTAGAGATACCATGCCAAGATCCTTGTCCATCCAGTGAGAAGACGCAACTGTGCACTTTTTCTCTGGTCTCAGCACAGTGTGGGAGCAGCCATCTAGGCCTCCCTGGCATGGCTTGCTTCCTCTAGAGAGGGGCATACATGCCAGGCCTGGTCGTTTTCTTACCACCCAGGGCTCTTGACACTTTGAATCATGCACTAGGTCTAGGTGCTTGTACACTCTGCTCTGTACTGCTCTGCCTGGCAACCATGGCCACTCCTTCCTAGGCCCCAGCTGAGTAACCCCCACTCAAGCCTGCGATCCAGGTACTTCCTGCTCACTTGGAAAGGTAGATAACCCAAACAAGGGCTAGAGGACTCTTCTCTCAGTCCTTACAAGATCCTGGCTGGGTTAAGGGGCAGGTCTTTGAGATTTGGCCAAAGATCAATGAAGACATTCCTCCTAGGGAAAAAAATCCTTTTTTTCTGACATAAATCAAGAGTCCAGAGACTTTTCCAGGTGAGCTCCCAGAACGCTCTCATCCAGAGGGCTCCCAGCCCCCTCCCCCCCCCAACCTTCACAAACCTCAGCCTACATTGCTGTAGACATTTTACCATTTTAGAGCCAATAGTCCTCTGGTTAGTCATCTCTGTCCCTCTCAATCACCACGCAGCACTGGCTTCCTCGCTCTGTGACGCTCTTGTCCTGTAACTCTCTATCAATTCCTGTTCTGCTCATGCTCTGTCCTCCACTCTTGTCCCAGCCCCACACCATGGCTACCAGATTAACCAGTTGAGGATTCCCAACTTCTCTAACACATGAGAGCGGCAGGGAAACATTATGCCCTTTTCTTTCACTCCAAAACTGCCCTTTGGACCTGCCCTTCAGACTGACAATCTCTGCTGTGTTAAAGTCAGTGCAGGTATTCAGAGGAAAGGGAGGCAAGGATCAGGAAGGATGTCAGCTATTCAAAGCCTCTTTTATTAGGAAAGCTTCTCTTATGGCTTCTCAAAGGGCGAAGGGGAGAGACCTGAAACCAGAATGCAAGGGCTAGAGAGGAGGATATGGCCTGAGAGAAGTTCCAGGGCTATTATCAATCAAAATACAAAATAAAGCCAGTGCTAGGTTTGTACAGCAGATTCCACAGGCCCAGATAGTTGTGACTACCCTCATTAACCTTAATGCCCTCCAACAGGAAGGGATAAACTGCCCAGTTCCAGGGCCTCATTCCAGAATCTGTAATTTCGCTCTAGTTTCTTGGACTCACTGTGTCCCAGTTGCCTACTATAGAGTATCCATCAGATAACCTGCTGGCCATAATCAGTGGCCCACTACAGCTGAAAGGTGCTGTTGCTCATTCTATAACAGGGCTAGGATGCCAGTGAGCACACAGCAGGGATAGAGGGGAAGACAGGACTCTTCCTGCCCCAGGCAGCATCAACCCACCTTGACAGAGATGTGGCCATGGGCTTGAGGAAGGTGGGCAGCCAAGAACCAGTCCCCAGGTAAGGGGCTGCTAACATTGAAGATGCCCGAGGTTCTGTTGGGCAGTGTCCAGCTGAGGGTCAATGAGAAAACCCCAGGCACAGCCGTGTCTGCCGGGAAGTGTGTGTGCAGTGGATTGATGACGGGAGGTGCTCCAGAGCGGAAATACCTGGGGGCAAGAGGTAGGAAGAGACGAAAGCAGACAGTGAGCAGGAGCTGGGAAATGGGGGCTACAAACAGGTTCCCTGTACTGACATGCACCACAAAATGATTCCAGGTCAAGGGTCAAGTCCATAAGAGCAACAGATCAGCTGAGACACTCACAGTAGTTATGAGTGCTCAGGTGACAGAAGTCATGGCCTCTGGTCACACTTCAACCTGGATAAGGGTCAAGGTCAGGGTCAAGAGGCATGTTTAGACCCCCAAAAGTCATAACTCGATTTAGAAAATGACTAGGGTTGGAAATTGGGGTTACAGAAAGGTAATTCAAACACTCACACAGTCACGCTTTGGTCTGGGCAGTGGTCCCCAAAGGTTCCTCCCTGCTCCTTGAAGATGATGAGGTTCCAAACAGCCAGGAACGTGTCCTCGGGAACGTGGAAGTGGAAGAGCTCCGTACTGGCAAAGGAGCGAAAGGGGCTGAGCTTTCGGGGCGAGCAGGTGGAGTAATCGGTCAGGAACAGGCCTCCTGGGGAGCAGGGGTAGGGAACACATCTCCATTAGGGAGCAAGCATGGTCACCTTCTCACCAACAGGACCAGGTCAATAGCACTTTCCGCCAGCCAGGAGCTTAGTCCTCACAAAAGCCTTGTTCTTAAAAATTCATAGTGCAAAAAATAAAACCCTGCTGGTTTAAACCTTGGACCCTTCATCTGACTTCACAGCAGCTCGCTCACCCAGAAGGAACTGATCTCCACCCACCAAGCCTAGCAAAACAGAGTGTGCAAGTGTGTGCATGTGTGTGTGTGTGTGTGTGTGTGTGTGTGTGTGTGTGGTGTACGCGTGTGCGTGTGTGCATGTGAGTGTGTGTGTTGGCACAGGCTCCTAAGCCGCTAAGCAAGCTAGAACTCCACTTGTGGGGCTTGGGAGTCAGCTCAGAACTCAATAACTTGTTTGTCTTCTGCCCTTTTCTATTCCCCAGTGGTTAGGAGCAGTAAAAATTCTCAGAAGCTTCACAAGAGCTGTCTGTGTAGCAGCTCAGGGCAGAAGAGGGGTGGGGGGTGTGGTGAGGTTGCAAGGGAGCTGCTTGGGTGGCAGAGTCAAGAATGGGGGCTGGCAGGCCACCATGGCAGTGCCCAAGAGAGTGATCAGACTCTCTAGGGTCAAAATGAGTAGCCAGGGAGGTTGTCCCAGAGGGAAGTCCTGGAAGGCAGTCATTAGGTGACCCAGTGGCATGCTAAATCCCTTGGGACTATGAGGAGTAGGCCAGGCTGGGGGTAGGGAGGAGTGGTTATCTCTAGCTGAAGTGCTGATTCCCTGATCACTGTTGTCAGGAGCAGAGCCAGGGTGTGCAGGAAAGGCTCTAGCCAGACAACACATAGAGGTGGTAATCCATAGCAGATGATAGGAGTGGTGGCTCCAAATGCAGACAAACTGTCCCCACACACGCACTCGCTCATGCTCCCTCCCTCTCTCCCTCTCCCTCTCTCTGTCTCTCTCTCTCTTCTCTTCTCCCCACCCCCCCCCAACACTTCCCCTCTCTTCTTCAGAACAATTCCAAAGAATCCCAGGAATATGTCCCTGAACAGGTAAAAAACCTGGGGAAATTCAAGCATCTTTAAGACAGAGTAGAGGCTGGAGGGAGGGTCCTCTGATACACAGGAAACACCCATAAGGCTTACCTAATCTGACCCTAACAACAAGGTATTTAAAGTAACAGAGATGGGACACCAGGAAAAAGGTGGCTGCTGAAAGAGAGTAGGTTGCTCCACTAACCTGGGGCAAGCTAAAGAGGTACACTCAAGCAAGTGGAAGCCACTGGCCAGAATGGCTCGAAGGTCCTGACAGCACCAAAGGACTAGACTGCTGTTCCAACCAGATGATCAATTTCAGCAACAAAAAGTGCCGCCCTGAAAGCTGAGCACAGCCCAGGTGCACAGAGAGGCTCGGAACTGCACTCAGACAAAAGTGGGAGGTACTCAAGGCAAGTGACGTGCAGTGGACTGAGAAGAAGACAGCATCCTAGGAATCCTGCCTCTCACTACTGGGAGCCAGAGACACAACACTGAATAGCCTTGAATACTATTGTTACAGGAAATAAGAGCTCTGGAGCGCCCTCTGCTGGCCATAGGGAAGGGATCCTCCTAAAGCTAGCAGCAGACAGGCACAAAGAGCTTGCTTGGCCTGGAAGACGGACCTGCCTAAGCCAACCTCAACAAAGCCAGAGAATATGGGGGTCGGGGTGGGTGGTCCCAGGATGTACTTGTTGGAAAAGGAGTAGGTAGAAGCCTGGAGCTTTGGGGGTAATGTAGGAGTTGGAGGCAGGGCGGCTCCTTGGGAAACTGCCCTATCCATCTCATGCTTTGATTTGGAATTTTAACAGGGCCTACCAGAACCATGTCCCAGAAAGCATGTCTACCCAAGTCTAAATGAGCTTGTCCTGATGTCCCTTCTACAATAACATGAAGGTGTTTCACTTAAATCATGTGTGTGTGTGTGTGTGTGTGTGTGTGTGCAAATTCTCCTCATCAAAACCAAAAGCTAATTGCCAGCTGCTTCTGAAAGTGTTGATCCTGCACTGTAGTCAACAACGAATGTCTACCCCTCCATCCTGAATCCTTCCTCCCAGGAGACTGGGTGGATGATGAATAAGATCTCAAGGTCTAGGGAGATGATCAGTGAATATGAAAATTTGCTATCTAGATATGAAAACCTGAGTTGAAATCCCAATGCTCACATTTGAAGGAGGAGGAGGAGGAAAAGAAGGAGGAAGGGGGGAGAAGAGGAAGAGAAGAAAGAGGAAGAAGAGGAAGAGAAAGAGGAAGAAGAGGAAGAGGAGGGAGGAGGAAGGAGGAAGAAGCCTAGCATGACCATACATGCCAGTGAATGTGCAATAAAGGCAGGTGGGTAATAGGGGCTTCAGGTTCAATGAGAGATAGTCTCCAGGGAATAAAGTAGCCCCTAGCCTAAGAAAACACACACATGGATGTGAACATTCACACACACACACACACACACACACACACACACACACACCCCTCTAACGCTTCCTTCAAGCCTAGGAATTACCTGCTTCTAAAAGTAGCACTTTGGTGATATGTTCATAAGAGGAGCGGGCCAAGCTGAGAAGTGTGTGGGCCATATAGCATCCCCTCCCCTTCACACAATAATATTTGCACTCCAAAGACATATCAGTTCACATATATTCAGATCAAATGCATGTCACCAACATGTAAGCATGAATGCATGGCACGCATGCACCATTCCCAGGTCCCTGTTATACACACAAGTACACAGACCCCACATGTCTCTGCAGGCCTGCGACCCTCAGATGGCACTGATCTCAGGCTGCACACTGAGCAGGTCCACTGAGATCACTGAAAACCCCTTCCACCCACAGTTTCGGCTAGCTGTTATTGCCAAAGACTGTTGGGACAATCTCCATTCTCACTACAGAGCCACTCAGCAAAGATGGCTTGGGGCTAAGACCATGAACACTAGCCATTTCCTGATGGGATCACCTTGCCCCTTAGGCTAGGCCCCTCTCTGCCTCTCTCATCCCAACTATTAAGAGGCTGGGCCACTCTACTAACCAGCCAAGGGGCTGGCTTCCTGGACTAGATGACGATTGCAGGTTGGCACCAGCTAGTGAGAAACAGTTTATGAAAGAGATTATGCCTTGGGTCAATGGAGGAATACTTCAATCAGGTATTGTAGTCAGAGGATGAGGGGAGGGAGACAACCACTATGTCACAGGAATTAGGAAACCTTTTTTCTAGCTCCACTATTGCCATTTATATAGAACACAACTGTGAACCGCTCCCTCCCTGAGCCTCAGTTTCCCCATCTGCAGAATTGTGCTGAGGTTCAGTCATGCTTTAAAAGTATCAAGAACTATCTGTAGCCCAGTGATGATTGCTTAGGGAAAGACCCAGTACAAGAGGAAATTCATTATAACAGTAAGTAACCCATGCCCATCTATATAATGCAACATATTGTCTTCAAAACTGCTTTTCAGCTCCGTTTTTAAAAAAATGTGTGTTTGTTATTTCAAAATTTTAGGCTACAGTGTCTCCATATCTCAGGTTACAATAGAAGCTTTTACGGTGGGACTATGTCCTCTCCATAAAACTTTGGAAACAAAAGGAGCAAAGCACAAAAGACTTCCCAGGGAAAGCCAGACTCAAGGAGTCAGGAATGGACACCGGGAAAGGAGATCTTCCTGTCTCTTGAGGACTATTAGCAACCTGCTGAACTACCTGAGAGTCTCTGTCTCACCACTCTTAAAGGCTGCCAATCCATCTCTTGTGTAAGCCCCCTTATCGCCCTGCCCCCCCCCCCCCCCCCCCCACATTTCTTCCCCCAGTGACCAAGCTCACCAAGTCCCACCTCTCCCGACTCTTTCTAAGCTACCCCTCCCTGGAACCCCATCCGGTCTCAATCCTTTCCGCTTCTGCACTCACCAGCCCCTGGACCAAGGACAGAAAACAGCAACAGCAGCAATAGGGCTGGCGGCAGCTGGAGCCCAGACCTGAGTCGAGGCTGGGAGAGGGGTAGAGTATGAGAGAGGCGGGGGCCCAGTGGAAGAGACTTGGGCAAACACAGAGATGGGGGCAAAGACTGAGCTTTTGCGTGGCGCTGAACTGAGCACCGGGGCTCAAACAAGGGCAAGATGTGTGATGGAAGGAGTGAGTGTGATGGAGTGGGCTGGGGCTGGGCCAGGGGCTTAATCAAACGCGGGGAATGGGACAGAGTCAGATGCTGGGCTGGGAATTGTGACAAGGGGTGGAACAAGGGCCGAGGCGGAGATAGCGGCCAGGCTGGGGGCAGGGACCGGGGCTGAAGCGGGGACCTGGACCTGGACATTCGCTGGGACACTGGCCGGGGCCTGGACAGGTTTGGGAAGCGGGGCGAGGGCGTGGCCGGAGGCCAAGGCTGAGATTGGGATAGGATGAGGGGCCGGGACAAGGGCTGGGCCATGGCCCGGGGCGGGGGCGGGGCCGGCCAGGCCAGCTCGGGACGCTCGTAGAGCTGACCCGCGGCTCCGCTCCCCACCCCCGGGGGGTGGTCTCTGGCGTCCTCGCGGGCTCGGGGCCGGGGCCGGGGCCGGGACCTGGGGAGGAGTTCAGGCCTGGGCGACTCCGGGCTGCGCTGAACCGGCGATAAGCAGGCCCCGCGGCGGCCTCGGCGTGACGCTCGCCTGGCGCTCCGCCCCGCGCCCCATGCGATTGGCCCCTCTCAGCAAAGCCCGCCCCTGCCCAATTCTATTGGCCTCTAACTGAAGCAAGCTGCGCTGCCTACCTGAGAGCCTCTGTCTCAACCTTCACCACTTGAACCGGGGTGACCTCTCAGGTCTACATCACCCCGTGAAAGCGGCTCACACACGGTACAGAAACTCACAAAACCAGGCTCTTCTCGGGCCGTGTTCCTCCCATTCCTAGGTTTTCACAGCCTACAGAGAGACTCACTCAACTCTGATCCCAGCTTAGATCCAAAGCAGCCCTCTCAGGAAACCTCACCCACGCAGGAGATGACCTGAAGACTTCTGTTGCCCTGGAGACTACTTGGCATTTCTGTTGCCCTGGGGATCGAAGCCTGCCCTGGGTTCTAGAGCGCATCCTTCATTGGCCCTAGACCTCTCTTCTTCCTTCCCTTTACTGCCTTTATCAACTGGGGCCAGAGTCCCTTTGCTAAGGTCTGCAGGTGCCTAAGCCTTCCCAAACAAACTTAACAAGGCCTCTCACTTAGCACCTACAGCCTGGTTCATCAACAGCAAAACCTAGGTCAGAATCGATACTTCCCCCTCCAACCCAGGTAAAGATCCTGACCTAAGGACTTGGGACCCCCAAGCCCAAGCAGAGAGGTAAGTAGTTTTTCAAACAGTTCTTCACCCCAGCCCTTTACCCCGCCACTTTTCCTAATACCATCTGTCCCTCCCGACACGTCCTCTACTTTTTGTCCAAGTTCTCACCCACTTTCTTGTCATCCTACCTCTGCCCCTTTACTAATTTGCCCTGTAGAAAGACCCCAGGGAAAGTAATTACTTTTTTCAAAAACAAACCTTTAATTTTATTTTATGTGTATGGGTGTGTTTGCCTGCGTGTATATCTGTACATACGCCATATGTGTACAGTGCCTGTGGAGGCCGGAAGAGAGGGTCAGAGCCCTTGGGACTAGAACTACAGATGGTCGTGAACGGCCATGTTGAGAATTAAACCCAGGTCTTCTGGTGAGAGATATCTCTCATGAGCTTAAGGTGCAATATCTCAAGGTAGCTAATACTGTCTCTGAGGCACGGGGCAAACTACAGATCAGTGAAACATGTGAATCCTTAAGTAGCACTTACAAATGATGATAGACTTGTAGAGATGACAGGGTCTGTGTTGGAAGCTGGAGTGGTGGCACTGGCCTGTAATTTCAGTACCTGGGAAGTAGAGGCAGGAGAATTATTGCCAGTTCAAAGCCAGCCAAATTCTAGGCCAACCAGGCCTATAGTGAGACCCTCAATATACCAAGGGGTTTTGGGTGTAGCTCCATGATAGAGCACTTGCCAGCATATAAAAGCCTTCAGTTCATTCCTTAGCACTTGAAAGGGTCTGAGGTGGTGACAACAGACCTTGCCTGTCAGGACCAAGAAACTTGGATGTAATCCATTAGGCTGGCTCAGAAAGTTTTGTGTGTTCAAAAGGTCTTGCTGGAGGAGGAAAGAGAGCTTCCCTCCCGGATCTTTCTAGGGTAAATTCAGCACCCTCCCTCTTCACAGCATCCTGGAGATAAGCCATTCTGCTCCCGTATGTTACATTACCTCTCTCTCAAGCTCATCTGGTCCCAGATGCATACATGGTGTCTGAGTAAAGTGTTAGTGTGGGCTGTTTATAAAATGTGTCCTAAGTGAAAGGTTGAGTGGGTAGATATGCTGAGGTGGTAGTGGATGAGTGAGTGGGTGGATATGCTGAGGTGGTAGTGGATGAGTGGGTGGATATGCTGAGGTGGTAGTGGATGAGTGGGTGGATATGCTGAGATGGTAGTGGGTGGGTGGGTGGATATGCTGAGGTGGTAGTGGATGAGTGGGTGGATATGCTGAGATGGTAGTGGATGGGTGGGTGGATATGCTGAGGTGGTAGTGGATGAGTGGGTGGATATGCTGAGGTGGTAGTGAGGAAATAATGGTGCTGTACCACCAGGCCAAAGAGAATGAGAACATGAACCAACTGAAGGGAGCAGAGAGAAAGAGATACATTTGGGGAGTGTTTGGAAGATTAGGAGTGGTGCTAGTGGCAGATGGCACTACAGAAGACTAGGGTAAGACATGTATTTCCAGGTTTGAAGCGAGTGGGACTTCCCTGGGAAAGACCTAGCATGCGCACCTAAAGCACACGGGAATAACGAGATCTGAGTTAGAGATGCAGATTTAGAAGGCAGAGGTAGCCAGGCACGGTGATGCACCTTTATCATGTCATCATCACGAGACTGAGTCGGGAGTCCTATAAGGCATTCAGAAAGAGCCTGAGCTACAAGGCCTTCAAAAGAAAAAGAGGGGAGAGGTAGGAGGGGAGCACAAGTGGACACAGCATATAGCTGAAAGTAGGTGAAGCCTTAAACATAAATGAGATTAAGGGAGGAGGCTGGTATCCCTGGACAACAGCTGTATGTTCTGTGGCATTCTCCTGTGCTCTTCAAAGCCAACTGCACTCAGCCACTCCAGAGCTACAATTCCAGGGTCTTAAGACATGCCCCACACTCTGCACTTGGACTGGCAAAGTAGCTGTGTTGGGGCTCCCTCCTGGGGCATGGTCCTCTGCTACCATCTACTGATGAGATTATGACTGCTTCTGTTGCTCCATCTTTAAATTCCAGCTCCCTGCCACCCTACAATAGTATGGGGGGGGGGGTACATGAGAGACCCTCCTGACACTGTACCCTGAAACTCAGACTTCTTTCTTACTTGTAATTTTTTTAGGTGCACTAATAATTTTTTTTCCTTATCTGTACCATCTGTGAACCCTGGGGCTCTGACTTGCAGACCCTCCAGCCTCAGCCTAATGGAGCCTGTACCTTATTCTGCCACTAGATGGAAGCAAATAAGACCACAGAAGGCCCTCACGACACTAAGGATGCAAAGGAACACCCTTCTTTAAAGGACCCCCACGCTGAAGACTTGTATGAGGCCACTACCCATGAAACTCCCTTACAGCTCTCCAGCTCGCAGGAACATTCCCAGCTTCCAGAAATCCACCTTGAGACATCTGCCTCCCTGAATCCCAACACCAAGGGCTCTGAGGACCTCCAGGATCCTTCTGTCTCTGGAACTCCTGTGAAGTCCAGTTCTTCTGGGCTTCTTTCCCCACCACCCCAACTGTCTCCTCAGTCTGTGACCTCTCTAGAAAAAGCCATCGCTGATATTCCTTTGGAGGAATTTGGCTATGACAGTCCTATCTCTAAAGTCAAAGAAGATCCTCTTGAGGTCTCACCAACAGCCAGTATCCCAGAGTCTGAGAGTCCCATCTCCAAAGTTCAAAAAGAACCTCTTGAGGTCTCACCAACAGCCAGTATCCCAGAGTCTGAGAATCCCATCTCCGAAGTCCAAAAAGATCCTCTTGATGTCTCACCAACAGCCAGTATCCCAGAGTCTGAGAGTCCCATCTCCGAAGTCCAAAAAGAACCTCTTGAGGTCTCACCAACTATCCCTGAGTCCTCCCATGAGCTTACCTCTGATAAAGTCCCACAGACCCAGGTCCCTGAATCTGAGCACTTTCCAAAGCACTCCTTTTCAGAATCATCATCCCAGGCCAAGGAGGACGTACCTACAAAGGAGGGGGAAGCAGAGGAAGATGAGCTGGCAGTGGGTACTAGTAAGATCACTGCAGCCAAGCCTGAGCTTCGTGCAAAGAAGAAGAAAGAGAAAAGAGCTGGTGGTAACTGTTCCTACCTTTCCCCTGTTCCTGTGGCTTTTGCACTACCCTTGACTTACCCAGAAGTGGGGAACTGGGTTACTCTTGCATGTGAGTCCTTTTAGTCTTAAGGCCTTTTCTCTCCCCTCTGGTTACTCAGCCCCTCCCTTCCCAGGTGTTACAAGCCGCCCAGTGGTCCCTGCTAAGCGGGCAGAACTGGTGGAAATGGCTAAGGCAGTGTACAGAGAGCAATCTGGTGATCAGGTGAACAATCTTTTCCAGTGGGAGAAGGATTCAACCCTGAAGGCCATCCAGACAGGTGAGCCCAGGTGGCCTTCCAGAGGTCTGTAACAGGCCCACAGACAGCTTCCAATCCAACAGATTTGGGAAACTGCCTCTTCAATATGGGAATGGCCATGCCACCTGCCTGGAATCTGGAAGGGGAGCAGGTGGGCTATCCTGAAAAAAGGTGAAGATTTCATATGAGGTCCAAGTAGCAATAGATAGATGTACTAAAGTAACTGAAGTTGTTGCCAACAGAAGAATCGGGGGGCCAGCCCCAGATACAGCACCCTGATAGTTTATACCAGAGCAACCCTAGGGTCCCAGGACCTTGGACAGTTTCTAGGAGCCTTGTCCCCATATGAATATGTCAAAAGATATTGGTCCCTTTATTCCACTAAAGACTGTCATTTCTCCGTGCCAAATCCATGAATATCAGAGTACCTGAAACCCTTGAGGGGTCCTTTCTATTCCAATTTTCTATATAGACAACGATGACCTTTAAGGATAACCTTGAACTTCTGATCAAGTTCCCTCCAGAGTGCAGGGTTACATGTGTGTGCCACCACAGCTGACTTGACATGGTGCTGGGGCTTTGGGTATGCTAGACAAACAAGCACACTGCCCACTGAGCTATATCCCCAGTCCATGAAGAACTCCCAATAGTCTTGTGAGTGGAAGCAGTGTCTCTGTCATGGGTGTGCAGATGCACTGTGTAAACACAGGGCACACTACGTGTAAGCACGTCTACCTGTGTTACTGGGTTTCACACTCTGATCCTCTGAGACTCTGGACTTCCTAGATGAATTCAATGGATAATACGATGTTTGCTTGAGCCTTCTACTTCTGTTCATGGAAATATGTCAACCAGATGAAGATACAAAGACAACTAGAGAATCCTATATCCTTATCCTCCATTATGTAATCTATTCAGCCACACCTCCAGGCATGGACCCTCTCCCCTTCATCTCTATTATTTTTAAAGTCTCATTTGTTTCTGGGTTTCTACTGATAGAGAAATCTCTCTTTAGTTAACAGCTATTACTGTTACTTTTGGGTTTGGTTGGTTTGTTTGTTTGTTTGTTTGTTTGTTTGTTTCAAATTCAGGTTCTGTCCAGTTCCCCTTTTAGAGCCTCCTGTCCACTCCTTACTATTTAGGATCTCTCTATTTCTTCTTAGTTTTAAATGTCTGTTTTTCTGCTTAAACAAATGGTTTGTGCACTTAACCCCACCCGAAGCTACTTGAGGTCTGTATCCTTCTGATGTGACAATCTTGATCCAAGACTCCCTAAGAATGTATGTGATGTGCATAAAAATGTGAAATATGAGCTCTTCCTAAGTTCTCTCCACGGTTACTATGCACCGACTGTATCCAAGCACTGAGTGTTAGCTGTACCAAGCAGTGGCACAAGAAAGGATAAGAGTGTCCCTCAAACTGCACAGTGAGACCCTGTCTCTAAAAAAAATAGCAAAACAAGGATCTCTCAGATAATTGGCACTCTAATAATCAATGCCAACAAGTAGAATGGCAATTATAATTTAGGCTAACAAATTGCTATGCTCAGGGTACTGCAGGGACAGAGAAAAGAGGCACCAGCTCCGGTACTAGAGTAATCTGCATTGGAAGGAAAGATTGCCAGAGTTTATATCTGTCAGAGGAGAGGGGAAACAGACAAGCCAAGTGTATCAATGCACAGCTATAATCCCAGCACTTGGTAGGCTGAGGCAGGAGGATCACACCTTTGAGGTTATCGATGTCTATATGGTGAGTTCCAGGCCCAGCCTGAATGGCATAACAAAAAGAGCCTATCAAAATAAAAATTTAAGTAAAACAAAAGGATTTGACAAGACAAGAAGTCTTTTTTTTTTTTTTTTTTTTTGGTTTTTTTGAGACAGGGTCTCTCTGTGTAGCCCTGGCTGTCCTGGAACTCAATCTGTACACCAGGCTGGCCTCGAACTCAGAAATCCTCCTGCCTCTGCCTCCCGAGTGCTGGGATTAAAGGCGTGCACCACCACTCCTGGCTTGCTTGCTTGCTTTCTTTCTTTCTTTCTTTCTTTCTTTCTTTCTTTCTTTCTTTCTTTTTTGTTAGGACAAGAAGTCTTAAAAGACTGTAGTGTGTTTTGCCTGGTGCAAAAATGTTGGTGGGAACCCTAGCTCAGCTCTGGAAATAACAGAACTGCGCAGGCATCTGTGTGCCAACAGGATGAGTCACTCACATCCCAAGGGCACCCAAGTACCACCAAAATATTTTTAAAAGGATAACTACATGCATATTTGTGCTTTTAAATGACCACTCTGGTGGTAGAATACACAGACTACGGCGAGGTTGGACCCAGGAAGACCACATTGAAACATCGGTGATAATCAAGGACGTTGCTGGGTGAAAGCAGAGACAGGGAGAGAGGGTGGTTCATGAGACACTAACAAGGTAAAGCTGATGACTGGATCACTGGGTGTGTAGAGTAAGCTGAGAAAGGTTAACTACTGGAGTGGCACTTGGCTTAAGTGTCTGACTGAGCAGACTGAGTGTCTGAAACAGCAGGTGTGGGACACACACAAACATGGGGGACTGGGGTACAAGCTGGAGAGGGTTCAAGGTGAAAGCTGGGTATGTGTTTAATGGAACATGCTGGTGAGGATGTAACGGGACAGATGGCCCTGTGGGTCTGAAGACCCGGAGAGGGCTAGGGTGGAAGTATACTTTGTGTAAAGACAGCTGTATGTGCCATGAAAGCCTTCTAGAAATCAAAAGCCGATATGCAAGCAAGGCTACACAGTTGCACAGTCAGGATGACATTCACGATTGCCTCCTCTGCCTGCCTAGTCCACTTCTAACCAGGAGAGAGTTTGGAACCTGAGAATGGAATCCAGAGCCAGATCCCAGCTTCCCCATCTAAAGGGCTTAGAATAGAGTAGGACTGAACAGAAAGGGATGGGATGGGACGGGACAGGATTCGAGGGATTCTCTCTAGCCTCTATTCATACTCTTCATCCGAATGCTAGATACTAATTCCCACACTCATGCTTAGGCCAGCCAAGCCTTGAGCTTCTGGTGGACTCAGGCTCATGTATGCCCATCACCCTCTGGGCCACTAGGTTTAGCTTTTGTCACAAGTTCAGAATTCCTCTAGTGGAGCCCTGGTTCTGTCCTGCCCATTGTGACCTTGCTCTCTGTGCTCTCCGTCAAACATTCTGGGCAGGGTCCTGGCACTGCAGACAGACTGCATCAATCCAGAAGCAGACGAGCCAAAAGACATACCTGAGCAGGTTTTAGAACCTTAGAACCTATGGGTAAGATAAGAACACCTGGGCTGAGGAATTGTGGATTATGCCACAGTAGGAATTTGTTCAGTCAGTCAGTCAGGAGGTCTATACACTCTGACATTTCTTTCATGGTGGGATTAGAGCTATAGATGAAAATATAGATCCTGTCCTTGTGCAGAAGCTGGGGACAACTTTTAGAAGAGGTGCCACTTACATTGAGACTTTCAACAGGCGTGGTCCTATCGCTACGGCTCCTCCATGGGGACTCAGGCTAGAGTCTGGACTAGAAATCAGGATAGTCTCTGCTCTCATGAAGAAGCAGGAGGCTGTCCAGCTCTGTGACCTCTGCCTAACCCTGTCCTTGACTTGTGATAGGACTTGCTGCAAAGATGAATTCTTTCAGCCCCCCACTGCTAAAACGAGGGTCTTGTAACTGCCTGTCAGTGCCCACATTTAGGGATACTAGCTTCCTTTTTCTTTCCAGATGCACTTTCCATTCCTCACAACTTAGATTATTTTGATCTTCCAGTCATGACTTCTGACAGGCCCCATTCTCCTGATCTCTGGAGAGCCATTAGCCACCCTTCTCAGAATCATTGAGGGCAATCGTTACATAACACTAGAACACAGGGGGTGTTGTAGGGGTGTCAACCTGGCCAGTGAGGAAGCAGGAATTCTCCCTCCTCTTCACACCAGATCTGGCCAACTTCCAGCCTTGCTCCAGGGTCCTTCACTGGCAATTCTACTCATGAACCAGTTCCTATCACCTACTCTCTTCTTGGCCAGTTAGCTTGCTTATCTCTTGCTCACAGTTGACACTTCAGAAAGGTTGGACTCTGGCATGGAGAGGGAAGGAGGTAAGACTCTACAGACAGGGACCTCGTGTTCACCTTCAATGTTTTCTATAATCTCCCTGCTCCAAAACTGAAGACCGCCTTCAGTTATCTCTCATAGGCTGACAAAGAGTGGATCCCGGGATGGGAAGGGAACCAATGATTATGATAAGAAAATTATTTAAAAAAAAAAAAAAAGTCTTAAGAGCCAGAGGTGAGCAGGATAGCAGGGTAAGGTGGTAAGTTCCCCACCCCAACTCCAGGGGATCCATCTGAACACTTACTTGTAGGGAGTTTAGGATTTCTTTTCCTTTTTCAGTCTTCCCTGTTACTCCATATGTAGGTATCTACATTGGCTGGCGCTGCCCGCATTACTTATGGGACTGTTTCCGGATAGGAGATGAGTC
Source organism: Mus minutoides (assembly GCA_902729485.2). Lineage (NCBI taxonomy): Eukaryota > Metazoa > Chordata > Mammalia > Rodentia > Muridae > Mus > Mus minutoides. The sequence goes on along the minus strand of LR749743.1, from coordinate 1,817,837 downwards.
CAAGTGCTTTTGTGGACATTTGCTGAGAGAACACCAGATCATCTCAGGTAGGAAAGAAGTTACCAGACTCTTGTCAAATATGGAGGGCTACTGTATTCTGGTCTCTTGAAGGGAGAGACAGAGAGATGAATGTGAATCTGGGAGAGCTCCGCATAGAAAGGTCGGGTCTTGCCCGGTGCTGGTTTCTAATGCTCGACCATCTCCGTTCTCCAAGATCTGTCAGTGCCCTGCGGTGTGAGCCAGTGCAGATGCCTCATGTTTTGTTTTATCCCATCACGCCCAGAGGAGGTGGGTGAGTTCTGGATCAAGAAACGGGCCACCTTCGACCCCAAGGCCTGGAGGGCCCAATGTCGCTGTAAACACACTCACGAAGAACATGCAGCCACCGGAGCTCACCCCTGCAGGCACCGTGGTAACTCTAGTACAAAGGGGTGTTTGGGAGGGGAGAAGACAGGCGTGTGGTAAGGAAGAGGTGAGGTCCTATAATCCCTTATATTCCTTTTGGGTGCTCTTTTACCCTAGGCTGTTTTTGCCCCTCTTTTGAGTCTAATTTCCTCTGTGTGGCCTGCGACCGGCGCTGGGAAGAACACAAGACATTCTTTGAGACTGGGGATACCAGGCGGAAAGGAAAGAGACCTTATGGTGAGGGAACAACAGGGGACAGGGGACCATGCCAGCATCTGTAAGCAGAAGACCAGGCATAAAGGCACTCCCACCCTCTTCTGCATCCTCCCTGGGTCTTATGTCCCCAGCCTACCCCGAATCCCATGCCTGCATCCCATGCCTGCACTGCCTTCCACCCCCAAGAGCAGACTGTGTGCCTTTTGCAGAGATGCCTGCCTTCAAGATGTCATCCTCACCAACTCTACCTTGAGGCCCTCCAGATTCAGGGTGTCTCTGGCCACCCCAGTTCCCACCCTAGATCCCTTGCATTCCCTGGCCCAAGTGACCCCCACACCTGACCCTTTCACCTCTGCTCTTCCCTCCTGCAGGAGCAAACAACAGCAAGAACTGGCACAGGACTTACTGAGCCTGGGAAAGGTCAGCAATAAAGTGGAAACCAATAGAATCTGACCTGGCTCTCTATGGAACAGGTAGCGTCAAGACTCAGTTTACACTCAGCTCTAACTACTGGCGAGAGACAGCACCGAGCCCAATGAAGGCTGACTCCAGCCATCTTCCTTTCTCCTGGCTACTTCCAAGCTCCTGGCCTTGACACCAGGAGACTGGCTTCAAGAGAGCCAATAGGAGAGTACAGACTGGGCAGTGGTTTGTGTTGTACCTGGAATTCCATAAGGCAAAGACATTGAAATTAGGGAGGTCTTTGGAGACTCTGGCCAGTGGTTTCACACTGCCATGGTGGAGGGAAACTCCAAATATTCATAAATTTGAAGGAGTCCCTTTAAGGAGGTTGGGTAAGACATAGAGGAAAGAAATCAGACAGCCCCGAAAGTAGGCTGTAGATCAAGGTAGCGACTCTTTAAGAAGGAACAGGGGGAAAAGGCTATATACAAAAGGATCCTAAAGGGTGCAGAAGAGGGGAGAGATGCTTGGTGAGACAAGATCTCAGGTATGGAAGAAAGAGGATGAAGTTATGGCTCTGATGAAGAGACACTTCATTTCTTAAAACACAGAAGGAAGTGTGAGATGCAGGGAGCAGGGACTCCTAGCAGTTCCCTTCTGATGACATCTGAACTCCCTGGGAAAGAGAATTAGTGAGTTAGTGGACAGTGGGAGACTGGACAAGAAAGGTGAGCAGTGGGGGAGGAGGATGGAAGGAACTGGAGGAAACGGGACAAGTGCAGAGTGCAGGACTCGTGGGGCTGGAAGGGAGAATCTGCTTAGAGATGAAAGGGAACGTTTAGATTAGTGGATGCACAGGGGATGCTGTCGTGATAGTGAGGAAAAGAAGGCAAAAGGCATGGGACTGAAGAAGTGAAGGGAGAAGATGTCTCAAGTGGAGAAAAGCAATACCAGGGAACAACTGCCCGGTGACAGGAGTCATCAAAGTGACAAGGAATCTTATTTGAGGTCCAGGAGCAGGTGCATGGCATGCATTGCAGACAGGGCCCGCGGAGCAGGCAGCACGGGGCCAGAGGAGCGAGCAGGCTGCAGAGAGCAGCTGCAGGTGGTGGCGGGTGTTTGGAATAAGGAGTCCACGCCAGGGTCAGGTTTGAGTCAGCGTCAAAATCGTGGATGTCAGGGAATGACAGAACTCCATAGCTGATTTTATGGCCACAGGACAGTCTGACACTGGTGGGCTTTGTGATGCTGGGTTCCCTCTTTGCCGGATCTACAAAACAAATAGCCTGTGTGGCCTGTAAAAGAGTAAAAGAGATTGATTAAAGAGATTGATAATCCTAACTCCAGAAGTTTCTCAGCATTGGTGGTATGTGCTGTGATAATCATATAAAACCCAAAGAAATACCCAGCTCTGGAGCTTAGCCCTCATCAGATCTCCACCCTCTTGTCATCCCAGCCCCACTTATCTCCTGCCCTTCTCGGGGGCAGCTTTCAAGTCTCACTTCTAGAGCTCAAGGACCAGGTGACCTTCCATTTCCTCATATTTAGAAAGGTCATTTGTAAAGAAAGGGATACAGCCTGGATCGCTAGGATCCCAGGGCAAAAATCATATGGTGACATATCAACCCTCTGAAGGGGAGGGTTGTTTCCTAATAATATAGTTAAGTAAAAGAGATTGATTGTCCTAACTCCAGAAGTTTCTCAGCATTGGTGGTATATGCTGTGATAATCATATAAAACTAATTCAGTTAATAGAGCTACTGTGATTAGGTCACTGGGGACACAGTGTGTAGCCATTGCAAAGTGTATAAACTACAGTAATCTGAAAAACATAACAAAGAGCATGACATTTATTACTACATATAAAAAGCTGCAGAACAGCGAAACACCAAATACTTAGCTGTTGAGCATTTATGTATCAGGCCATGTGCAAAAACATAACAGCCTCTAAAGATATAATAGTAACTTACATTATTACCAGACCAGAACTCTCCAGGTAGTGAGTATTTAGAGGAGTAGGGTGGGGGGATACTAATGTTTTTTTTGAGACTGAGTCTTGCTGTGTAGACCACACTGGCCTGGAAATCATGAGTGATCCTCCTGCCTCTGCTGCTCAAGGGAAATACTGTGTTTCTTATTTCAAAACATGAAGCAGAACTGGCGAGATGGTTCAGTGCTTGAGTGCTTGCTACACTTTTAGAGGACTGAAACTTGGTTTACATCAGGAGGCTCACACTATCTATATGTAACTCCAGCTTTAAGGAGGAATCTTTGGCACCCTCTTCTGGACTCTACAGGCACCCACATGGGCTTGCACATACATCCACACGTAAACATATAAATCTTTAAGGGCTGGAGAGATAGCTAAGCAGCTAAGGGCATATACTGAACTTGGAAAGCACCGGAATTCAGCTACCAGTACCTACATCAGGTGGCTCACAACAGCCTGTAACTCCAGCTCCAGGACATCCTATGCCTTATAGCATCCATATGCACATAACCCATAGCCGTACACACACACACACACCATTTTTGTATTGAAAAAAAGTGTATACAATCAGACCTGCCTCACTGAAAATGCTGGGAACAGAGATAACGACACCACACACCACTTGTGAAGTGGAGAAAAGAATAACGCATAGTATAACATACATCCTCACTCGTTTAAGAAAAAAACAAAACAAAAAAACGCCCTGAAAACTGATGTAAGTGGGAACAAGAACATGAAGAAATTGACCTCGACATTTAAAAGATATTTTCATACAATATGTTTTAAATCTTTGCAGTGGTCCAAAGGCTGAAATTGTTAATTAAGACTAGGTGCCTACCCTACAGATTTAAAAAAAAAAAGTCCCAATTCACCTTGAGCCCCGCCCATGTGGCTTTGGGAGCCAATAAACACCGAATGTCCTCAGAAGCCCGCCCTCCTGTCCAATACGGAGATGGGTCTAAGCTACTTTTAGCCTTTTGTGCAGCAGGTGGCGAGGCCCCGCCCTCTTTCCCCCCGCCCCCCAAGAGGGGCCAGAGCTAAAAGGGACAGGCCGAGAAGAAGGAGCAAGTCCCACCCATTCAGGAACCACAACCTACGCTTGGTCAAAGTGGTGAACCTGAGTCTATTAGGAAAATATCCCACCCCCAGGTTTAGTCCTTCCAATGGAATGGGAAAGTATCTCAGACTGAAACTGCGTAGGGACCCAATGGAAAAAGAATTTTCAGGCTACCAAACAAAAATTAGCCCTGCGTTCGCAGAGGCAGCCAATGAGATGTACGACGGGACCCGCCCCCCAGCAGGCCACGGCCAATGGGGCTGCGCATGCAGGCCACACCCTCAGGAAGATGGCTGCTGCTGTGCTGCTGGCCGTGGGTTTGCGCGCTGCGCGCAGAACCTTGGCGGCCCCGAGGTCCCAGGGGTCGCAGGTGAGAAGCAGCCAGAGGGACGAGGGGTCTCGCAGGCACTGGCGCGTTCCGGGACCGGCATGCGCAGCACTTATCCCCGCGGAGCCACTGCCTCGACCAAGGGTCAAAATCCGGGACTCTGCGGGCGGGCAGGTCTGACTCCAGTCCGCGAGAGAAGCGATTTGCCTGCGACCGCTTCCGGGAACAGAGTGGGGCGCGTCTCGGTTGAGATGGAGCGGGTGCTGCTGTCCGGGAGCTTGCTCTCGGCTACCTTAACCGTGCCCCTTGCAAGAAGTGGGTTCTCCCTTCTGGGAGCTAGCCGGCTGTCATCCTCGGAACTCTGACCCTATAATGTGCTCCTTCATCTTCCACACACCACCACACGCAGCAGCGATTTCATTGACCCGTTTCGCTTCAGTGTAACACACTGGCTTCAGCCCTCTGAACCGGTGGGAAACTGGGATATCCCTATCTCCTATCCCCTCAGGTACAGCCTAGTTCACTTAGCTGAACTCTTCAGTAACTCCGCTGACTCACATGACTTGGACTAAAAATCCAGTGTAGAAGCCAAGCATGGTGGCGCATTCCTATAATCCCAGCATGTGGGAGACAGAGGCAGCAGAATTACCAGGACTGCACCGGCTTGGCATGCATAGAAACACTAACAGGAAAGCTGCACAGTAAGATTTGACACCCAAATGAGAGATCAGCCAGTGTCAGGACAAACACGTTAAATCAAGTAACGAGGCTTAAAGATCAGAAAACCCGTAGTAGAAATACGTTAAAAACAGTAAAGAGTTTCAACCCTCTTAGGACCGGGATTCAAACCATGCTTTGAAGTTGTCAGGGGCATCATCTGATGTATTCAAGGGTGGCATTGGAACTGAGGCCTCAATGTTATCTTGCTTTGGGGGACAGGGTTTTATGTATCCCACACCAGCCAAGAGTTTCTAAATGTAGCCTATCCTCCTCCTCCCTCCCTCTCCTAGGTGCTGGAATTACAAATGTACGATGGAAACCTCACTCTTGAAAGCGTCTTCTGGGTCTTCTTACCTGAGTGGTGGTAGATTTCTCAGGCACTGTTACAGGAATCAGTTGCACTCCTAAATCCTACATAGGAATCACTGCCTGTTCTGTAACCAGGTCCACCATCTCCTGGCCTACGCTTCAGGCTCTGAAAGTCAGGATTTTTTTCCCTTGGAAGTGAAAAGCACTTATAGGTTCTTAGAAGAATGACATTAGTAACACTCAGAGCCCAGCATCTTCCAACCCCAACTAATTGTTTGGGAAAATAACTGCCAGCTCTCTCCCTTGGGGTCACCCGCCCCACCCTCAGGTCCGAGGAAACGCAGGGGTGTCCGACGGGAGTGAAGTGGCCAAGGCCCAGAAAGCAGCTCCTGGAGGAGCGTCGCCAACCATCTTCTCCCGGATTTTGGACCGGAGCCTCCCAGCTGACATTCTATATGAAGATCAGCAGGTGGGGGGCGGGTCCCCTTAGGGCCCAACCCTCTTGTGAATGTCAATGGGTGCAATGGTGCCTGATGGCCTGATAAAGTAACACCAATCTCTCACCTGTCACTGTTCCCAGTGCCTTGTGTTCCGTGATGTAGCGCCTCAGGCTCCTGTGCACTTTCTGGTCATTCCTAGGAAGCCCATTCCTCGAATTAGCCAGGCTGAAGAGGATGACCAGCAGGTGAGAAGAACAGGGTCGGGGTGGGGGTGGGGCTTGTCTGGGAGGAGCACTGGATTAAACTAGAGGTTTGGCGCCTATGGGGAGCGTCACCTCTGCGTCTGCCCTCTCCCTTTGGCGCCTATGGGGGGCGCCACCTCTGCGTCTGCCCTCTCCCTTTGGCGCCTATGGGGGGCGCCACCTCTGCGTCTGCCCTCTCCCTTTAGCTTCTAGGACACTTACTCCTTGTGGCCAAGAAGATAGCACAGGCTGAGGGTCTGAAAGATGGGTATCGACTTGGTGAGTGGCTTTTTGTCCATGAATCCCTTTGACTTGATGTGATCGATCTTTCCTTGTTTTCACCTCTCCTGATCCCTAACCTCAAGCTCTGTTTCTAGTGGTTAATGATGGCAAGATGGGCGCGCAGTCTGTGTATCACCTGCACATTCACGTACTTGGAGGCCGACAGCTGCAGTGGCCACCCGGCTAAACCTGCCAGCTGGCTAAGGACCACAGGCCAGGATGCTTGGACGGAGAACGGGAAAAGGAATCCTGTGGTGTTAATAAACTTATTCTCCCTCAATTTTGTACCCCTGTCTTAAATATGTAGCAAATTTATACCAAAATAAGTGAAAGAAAATTGATTCGGGACTGTGAGTTCTCTTGACCATGGTCAGAATAAAAGATCCTAAGACCCAGTCAGTGGTTAAAGGAGTATATGGTGCAGATCTGCTAGTGTCTAATGGTCCACTCTAGGACAAACTACTAGAAAAATAAATAACAGTAGCAATTTGCCTGGATGACTAGACAGAGACATGGCTATTGTGCCATATTCCCTTCCATTTTGCTGTTACCTGCATCATCTCTCTCTGTGTGATAAGGATCGAACCCAGGATCTTGGGTACTCCTACCAATGAGCTGCATTCTCAGACCCTATTTCATATATTTTTATCCTTAAACCTAAAAAAAAAACCACAAATATAAACCAAACGGGAGTTCATACTGATGCCATCCTGCCTTTTCTCCAATGCATCCCCACAGTCACCTTAGAACTAATCAATCAAGTTGGGCATAAAGGCGAGAGTTCAGATTAGTGGAACCTTCAAAGCCCAAGTGAGGTAGATTGGAGCCGGACTATTGGAGAGCACCAAGTCTAAGACTTCTGCCCCTGGAGAGCGTTTGTTTATCACTCCTATCACTCCTACCCGCCACCCTCCGGTCCGCCCAGCTCTAGTTGTGCGCAGTCTCCTGGAGTTGTTTGCCGTCTCTATGGCAACTCGGTAGGTGGAGTCTAAAAATGGAGACCGAGTCTACAGAGGGATCTTTGTCGCGGTAAGAGCCATGGAGAACAAGGGAGGTCAACGGACTAACTTGGCAACAGTTTTAACAACCTTGATGTGTTCGTGTCTTCCAGACCTTGTGATGTACAGCCCAGCTCTGAAAGACTAGATAACACTTCAGAACCCGTTCCTTCTTCGAGTAGTAGTCCTAGGACTACTGCCCCGCCAGGATTACGTGCCGGGGCTCCTGCGCAGTATTCTGTGCTGACAAAGCCCTCTTCTGACAGTTTTTACGAGGCACCCTGCCCTCCAGCCCATCATAGAGGCCATGGGTTTGACTTTCAGCCCTTCTATGTTTCTTGTATTCCTCAGGATCCCTGTAATATGGCAGACCTCGGCTCCAGAGCTGATCCTGCCTCTTCTTATCCTTGTCATAGCTCTGTGCTTGGCTCTGGCTCTGGCTCTGGCTCTGGCTCTGGCACTTGTTGTGGTCTTGGCCAGAGCTCTGAGCTTAGCCAGGGCTCCGGGCCCACCTCTGGGCCTGCTCCGGTCTCTGGACCTAATCTTGTCTCTGGACCTGATTCTGCCTCTGGACCTGATTCTTCTGTCTCGGGACCTGCTCTTGCCTCTGAACCTGGTCCTGCTGACCCTGGACCGGGTCCTAAGCTCGGCACCTGCGTTCCTCATGGGTACAGATGCATCCCAGTAGATCTGGCCCCTGATTATAATGCATGGTGTCAGCACTGGAAGCCACAACGCTCTTGGGAACCTCTACAAGTCTCAGAACCTGGAGTGAGAGGGCCTGGAGCACTCGGGCCATGTGAGCCATGTGAGCCATGTGAACCTCCAGAGGTTGAATCTGAGGAAATTCTCTGTAAAACACGGCCACGCGCCCAGTGCCTCCTCTACAACTGGGAGGAAGAGGTATGAAGGTCTGATCTGTTCTCTCCTCCTAAAGGCCTACCCCAGTTTCCTGGGGAAGCCAACAGTTTGTGATGAGGGTCAGTATGAGAAGGGAACTCATAGTTACTTAACATGGGGTCTGCAGAGAGCCACCAACCAGCTGGATCAAATCCCTCCATTGCAAGATGGCTCTGAGAGTTACTTCTTCCGACACGGACACCAGGGTCTGCTGACCACGCAGCCCCAGTCACCCATGTCTTCTAGCACCACCCAGAGAGACTCATACCAGCTCCCAAGACACGTCTGTCAGCCACTTCGAGGTGTGAATCATGAGAGACAGGGGACCAGAAAGAGCCCAGGAGGCAGAAAAAGGAGACTGGATTTCCTGGTGGGGTTGTGGATTGTATGGTGGCTATAAGGGCAAACCCCAAGATTCCCCTCTTGTCTCAACTCATTTCTGAAGCTGGTTCCTGACTCGATTCCTCTTCTGTCCTCTCTCAGGGAAGCGTGAAGCCATGCTGGAGATGCTCCTGCACCACCAGATCTGGTGAGAGCCTGGGAAGGGGGGAGAGGAGGAGAGAAACGGGGGGGGGGGTCTTGACCTCTCCCATGGCTACATAGTAAAGAGGTGCAGGCAGAGCAGGAACCTGCAAGGAAGCTCTTTGAGACCGAGTCGGTAACACACCATGACTACAGAGTGGAGCTGGTAGGAGCAGGGCCTCCTGCCTCAACAAAGGTGAGAACCCAGCCTGCCCTTGCACAGCTCAGCTCTGCCCAGGAGTGGGACAGCAGCAAGCCCAGAAGTTTAAAGAGCGCCAAAGGCCAGGAGTTACTCAGTATCTCTTCCCTCACAGCCTCATGATTACCGCCAGGAGCAGCCTGAGACCTTCTGGATTCAGCAGGCAGCACGGCTACCGGTGTGTGGGGGTGACTAGGTACTGGGGTGCGGGAGAGGCTCTTATGTTCTGGCTTGGGCAAGGGTGGCATCTGTCCTGATCCTGGTATTCCCCCAGGGTGTCAGTGACATCAGGACACTGGACACACCATTCCGGAAGAACTGCAGCTTCTCGACGCCCGTGCCCTTGTCGCTGGGGCAGCCTTTGCCTTACGAGCTTGAGAGCGGCCCCCACCAAGTGGGGGTAATGTCTTCCCTTGCCTGTCAGGGAGGAGGGCAGGGGTGTGGAAGGAAGAGAACAACTCCAATCTAAGAATCGAGGAGTGAAGCAGACGTGGGATTTGAAATCTGTTTCTGTTTATACTACAGAGGTAGATTGGATGGAGTTCATTCTCTGTCCTTGATGAGGGGTTTTACATAAAGCATTCTCATCCTTAAGCTGCTAGTTCATTGATTCTGTGAGTAACTGTGTCCACAGCCAGTAATCTTCTCTTGGGGTGGCCTAGACCCCAGACAATGACACCATGATTTGTTGTTGTTGTTGTTGTTTTATACTTGGACAAAATATTCTGGTCTAGATACAGATATTTACAGGAGGCAGGAAGAGGACCAGGGCAGGGAGGGACAGGTCTATGTACAAGGCTGAGCGGTGGAGGGCTATGACTTCCATATAAGGCAGGGGTTTTGTGTCTATGCATGTTTTCCATCTGATATGGCTACGTCTGTTTTTGTGGTGTGGAAACACCGTGACCATTGCCCATCCAAGTACCAGCAGCAGGAGATTGCCAGCCTGGGCTTCACAGGAGTCCGGGAGGTCCCTTTTGCTCTCCCAAAAGCCAGTAAGTTCGCATTTTTCCTTTTCCCTGGAGGCAGCGGGATGAGCATAGTTCAGACTCTTGCATGTTAGTGCCTTTGTCTCCCTCTCTTCCCCCACCATTATCCTCCCATGATCCACTCCCCCACGGCCTGCCATCACCTTCATCTCCACATCCCCACGGAGCTCGAGCTGGAAGCATCCCAGCTCATCCAGGGCATCCTTGGTGGTTGAGGAGACATGGATCTTTAGAGCTAGGGTGATATAGACCAGGAGCCGAGGGAAAGAGAAGAATCCAAGAAAAGGCAAGAGAAGAATTGTCAGTGCTGGAGAGTGTTTTGCCCAGTCATGCCACCCTTCAAAAAAAAAAAAAAACCCAGTCCTGCCAGAGCACAGTTATAAGAATCAACACATGACCAAGAATGGGGCACTTCAGAACCATCCAACAGAGAGATATGGAAGGACTCTGGAAAGAAAAGAGCAAGACAGGTGAAGTTTGGAGTTAAAAGCTCTTGTCCTCACCTTGGCCATTCGACTCCATTCGAGAAGCAGTGTTTACTGTGTCTCCAAAAAGACAGTACCGAGGCATCTTCAGGCCAACCACCCCAGCACAGACTGGCCCTGTAAAAACAAACTGGTTGGGAGAGATCTGGAAAAGTAGACACCAGGGCCAGGTGAGAATCAGCCTTACCAGTATGGACGCCTATGCGTAACCTCAGCTGGTCATGGGGTCGATGGCGGATGCGGAAGGAAGAGACAGCATCTAGCAACGCGAGGGCCATTCGAGCGATTTCTGGTGCATGGCGCTGACCGTTTCGGCCCGGAAGGCCAGATACCACCATGTAGGCATCCCCAATGGTTTCCACCTGATTTAAAGGGAAGATTAGAAGATCACCTGTGGGTTCTGTCGTTAGAACACTGACTGCTCCTCTAGAAGACCTGAGTTCTGTTCCCAGCATCCACGTAGCAGCTCAAACTCCCTGTAATTCTAGTTCTAAGGGATATGGCACCCTCTTGTGGCCTCCACAGCAACTGCACCCATGTGGCACATATTCAGATAGGTACACGCACATAAATAAAATAATAAGACTAGTTTTAAGAGGTCATCTCTAGCTGTCTCGGGCGGAGCGAGAAAAGAGGTTAGCTGGACAGCAGGAGTCATCCTGACAGCTTGGGAGACCATGACTGACCAGACAGATGAGGGACTACATGCCATGGACCTGAGAATCTAGGGATAAGAGGAGGCCAGACAGGGGAATACTTAACTCTTCCTCGTGACCCCAGCACCTGGGGAGTCCTCAGTGGCATTTGCTGAACAAGTGAACAGGATCCCAGTCCCAGTCCAAAGAACCCAGAGGTACAAGGTGGGTAGCACATGCTCTGTAGCATGGACCAGACAGCCTGACTGTCAGGGAAGCGGCTGCTCTCGACACTGGGAACTATACCAACCTGTGGCTCACAGTGAAGTCTGGATGGAGCCCACACTGAGCATTTAGGGGTAAGGGGGTGCTTTTTCTAAAACTTACTCTCAAATTGTCCAGAATATATTAATTAAAAAAAAATAATAGGGCCAGGGATGTAGCCAAACAATAGAACAGATCAGCGTGAGAAAAGCTGGAAGTTTGATTCCCAAACGGTACAGAGAGGGAAGGAGACATATAAAATAAGTGGGAGGAAATAAAAATAATTGATGAATTTAAGTAAAGGGTTTATGGGAATTTTGTTAGAGAAACATCAGAAAGGGTAGAGTAAGCTTTCAAAGGTCCTCATTTATGTTCAGATAGGGTCTCATTGTATAGCCAAGACTGATCTTAAACTCGTGATCCATCTGTCCCAGCCTCCTAAATACTGGGATGACCATGCCCAATATTGTTACCTGCCATAAACCACACTACATGTTAGGAACTTTAAAAAAAAAAATAGGTCTCACATTTATTTGTGAGTGCACGCCCACACGCACGTGAATGTGGAAGTCGTGGGACACCTGTGGGCATCGGTTCTCTCCTTCCATCATAGCAATTCAGCCACTGAGCCCAAGACACCAGGCTTGGCGCCCTTACCCACCAAGCCCTCTCATCCCGGGCGGTCAGTTTGCATATAACTAGACTATTGCTGCAACAACCAAAGCTCAGAGAAATCCTGACCCTGCCTAAGGCCACAAAATTAGCTATAAAATCCATATTCAAATGCAGCACATTTACTCCCAAGGGCAAGTAAGCCCTTTAAACAAATGACTTTATAATAAGACAATGACTTTAACAAAGAGCTTTATAACATGTATTTCCCCACCCCATCGTAGTAGGTCAGTCTGTGCCTGCATCCTCTGACTGTTCTGGAAGGAGAGACAGTTGTCTGTATCACTAATACCCCAGAGAGAAAGGGACGAAAGCATGTGATCAGGAAGCCAGGGATCCTCGGGTGTTGGACCAGTGTCCACGTCTGCTAGAATCACACCCAATAGGAGAACACTAGGATGTCGGAGAAACTTAGGGAGCGCTGACTGCAGAGTGGATATGGTCTGTGGGGTTCAGGAAACTGGGTTTCAAATGGGTCTTAGAAGGAGGTCAGCCCCAGCTCTCACCTTGTAGACATCAAAGTTGTCGATTATGGCATCAAAGCAGGTATAAAGGTCATTAAGAAGTGTCACCACCTAACAGGACAGGAAAGCAGAGGCTCTGAAATTTGTGCCCAAGTTTCTAAAAAAAAAATCCTCAAGCCCAAAGACAAAAGAACTCTAGAGCAAACTAGTCCAGCGAGGCTCCCGAAACCCAGCATCCCCCCATGCCTGCTCCCCTCACGGGTTCTCACCTGCATGGGGGTGCTCTCAGCTGACAGCGCTGTGAAGCCCACGATGTCACTGAAGTAGATGGTGACACTGTCGAAGGCCTCTGCCTGAACCGTCTCTCCTCGTTTTAACTGCTCTGCCACAGAACTAGGAAGCAAGAGGGTCCCCTCAGCCCCGCTCCGGGAGAGAGCGAGAGGGAGAGGGCAGGTGATGTGGCTACAGCCAAGCCCTAGAATGGAAGTTGGCTTTGGTGGAAGAAAAGGAAAGCAGCGGAGAAGAGGCCAGTGCAGTGTGCATGGAGGTACAAAGGTGGCGGGTACTGTGAGGGGATCCACGTGGGGCTAAGCGGTTCCAGTTGAAATCTGCACACACTTGGTCAGACAAAGGTGAGGAAGAACAGTGCCCCAAGAAGGAGGGACTGGAAGCTGAAAGATGACAGCACAGCCCATTTGGAGACCAAGTGAGAGCATTCGGCCTGTAGCCAGGAGGGCTTACTGTGGCAAGAAGTCACCCAGGGCTCCCAGTGTTGCAAACAAATTCTCAGAAGATGGATGAGATAAAACACAAGGAAACTTTTGGAGAAGGGGACAAAGGTCTTACTGGGGTAGAATTTGGTACAGTAGGGCCTCGGCTTTCCGTTTCTCCTCTAGATAGGCCTGTGTGCGTTCCTCCACCAGTTTTTCCAGGTTATTAGCATACTGTTCCATGCGCAGCAAGAGGTTGTCCAATATGCTGGTACCACCTTCCCTGCAGGGAGGCCAAGCTATCACAGCTGCTCCAAGGTTCTCACGAGTAACAAGGCTTCCTATCCAACCCACCCTTGGGGCACACCAGCTTCATCCACTAAGAATGATAATGTTGTCCCCGGGAGCCTCTGAGCCTGGGTGCCTTCTCACTTGTTAAACCGACGAATGAAGCCCTTGATTTGCCCAAAGTCTGGACGTTCTGTTGGGTCCTGGGCCCAGCATCTCTCCATCAGCAAAACCAACTCTTCATTCAGTTGTGTCCGGTCAATGCTTGGCCGGAAATATGGCCTCTGACCATTTCGCACCTTCTGGACAATCTCTAAGGGCGACAGAAAGTTTGGATGAAGACTCAGGTTCCCCTAGCAGAAGAGATGGTGCGTAGGAACAGACTCTCTCACCTTTGGGACTGAGGTCCAGGCCTTCCAAGTAGAAAGGACCACTTCGAAGTGCTATTTCCTGTAGAATGATGGCAAAGCTGTAGACATCTGCCTTCTGCATGCCTGTGGTTGGCAAGGGGTTCCCGCTAAGCAGTTCTGGGGCAGTCCACAGCTTCTCTGCAAAGAGTGAACAGGCTGGCTACGGTTCCCCAAACAGCATCCTGGAAGCTGCCTGGGCTCATCCCCGTGTTGCTACTGGTCTACCTTTTACATCCTCCCCAGGAGGAAACGACCAAGGCTTGAAGGGTAACATAAAAGGTAGGTGGCAGGGGGAGGAGGTGGGGGGGAGGGGATGGCGTGGGGGGGAGGGGTGGCATAGGGAGCAGTCTCACTGGCATAGAGGGCATGGCTGTCGTCCGGTTCAGCAGTTGATCGGAAGCTAGCCAGACCGTAATCTGTTATTTTGAGCACAAATCGACTATCCACCACACAGTTGGAGGACTTGAGGCTTCCATGAGATGAAATAATGCTGTTGTGGAGAAAGGCCATACCCTGCAGGATACAGAGTAAGTGTCTGGATCATATCTGGCTTAGGCAACCTCAGTCCATGGCATGATCCAGCTAACTACATGAAGATATTCAGACCACCAACCCCAAATCATTAGAAATTAAAGGATCTTAAGACTGTAAAAACCAAGCCGAGTTGGGATGATGTCTCCTGCAGAGCCTGGACTGGAGGAAGCAGACAGAATGGGAGAGCCATCCCTTCCAATGTAAACAACATCGAACTACCAGGCACAAGGGATAGGAGGACATGCTTATGGAGAGGGATGAGGAGAGCCATCAGTGGTTTCCCTGAGAATGGCAGCTTGCTGAGCAGTGAAGGGAGCAGCCAGAACCAGTACCGGCACCTGAACCGGCTTCACACTCCTAGCTACTGTTTAGGAGGACACAACCTAAGACGTGGCTAGTCTCTAGATGCTCCATTGAAAGCCAGCCACTTGTAACTCTCATGTGTAGCTGTGTGTAGGACGCAGGTCATGGTGGGAGCAGCGTGGGCTCTGTTAGAGGAATGCTAGACCACACAGTAGTGAAGACAAAATTTGAAAACATAGACAGAGGTGGGTAACAGCAGCCAAGTCAGTGTGGAAGCACAGTGTCCTAGAGGCAGAGATGTCAGGGGATTGCTCCCAGGGGATGAAAAGGCCGGTCTTGGGAGGGCAAGGCAGTGTTTCCCCAAACAGAAACTCTGGAAGCCCTCCCTAGTCGGTACAGACAACAGACAGAGGCTAGAAGGTTCTGCTGTGGACCAGAATCACAAGGGTGTAACCGCTAAGCTCTGGCCTTGAGCAGGTCCAAGGTCTCTGAGTTCTTCCCCTTTATTGCTTTGCGTAGCTCACAGCTCGCAGCTCGTGGCCTTTAGGAAGGAAGGCCTAAGACGGTGAATTTACTGCTGTGGAAAGTGCAGAAGCACCCCTGGGCTTCATGTTTACCCTCATATCTCCTGTCCAAAACTACATTGGCTTTCCCTAATATTTTCCTCTCTCACTTGATGACAAACTTTCACATGCATAAATTAATTAAAAAAAAAAAACTCCACTCGGGAGGCAGAGGCAGGTGGATTTCTGAGTTCGAGGCCAGTCTGGTCTACAGAGTGAGTTCTAGGACAGCTAGGACTATACAGAGAAACCCTGTCTCAAAAAAAAAAAAAAAACCATAAAAAAAACCCTCTCTGAAAATTTAGCAGAAAATCAGAGCCAGTGTCAGGCACAGACAGGTGATCTCATCAGTAGGCTGATGAGACCCGCTTCTGAGCACTGTCTAAGCCGTGCAAGATTCACCTGTGTGCTTCTGCCATCTGCGGGCCTCTGAGTCATTTTTAAATGGCTGGCCATTAGAATGGAAACAGATTTAGTGCAATTTTCCTTCCTTTCTCTTAGTTTAACACACATGTATGTTTCAGTTACCTGGTGGTGCACACCTATAATGTTAGCACTGGGGAGGTAGAGAGGGGAAAGTCAGGAGTTCAAAGCAATTTAAGTTTGAGGCCTGTCTAGGCAACATGAAACCCTGTCTCTATCCCAGCACTCGGGAGGCAGAGGCAGGCGGATTTCTGAGTTCGAGGCCAGCCTAGTGTACAAAGTGAGTTCCAGGACAGCCAGGGCTACACAGAGAAACCCTGTCTCAAAAAACCAAAAAAAAAAAAAAAAAAAAAAAAAAAAAAAAAAAAAAAAAAAAAAAAAAAAAAAAAAAAAAAAAAAAAAAAAGAAAGAAAGAAAAAAGAAAGAAATCAAAGCTACAAGTGTTTTTGCATGCCATTGGTCCCAGCGCGCAGAGGAGCCAGGGGCAGGCAGAGCTCTTGAGTTCAAGGTCAGCCTGGTCTATAGAGATAGTTCCAGGTCAGCCAGAGCAACACAGAGAGACCCAGTCTCCAGAAACAAGCAGTTAAATTTAGAAATGTTAAAGACTAGATACCTCTTCAGCAGTTAGTTGTAGGCATGGGGAATATTGATTAAAGCATGAAGTTACAGGAGACAAGTGCATGAGGCCTCATTCGACGTCTTCATTTGTTTGTTTTGAGACAGAGTCTTACTGATACTCAGGCTGTCCTCGAACCCCCAACCCTCCCGTCTCAGCGAGTGCTGGGATTATACATGTGCATTCCCCACATCCAGCTAAGGGATGCCTTGTCACTGTTCGGGTTGGTTTGATTACTTGTCTTCTTTTTCTAGATAGGCTCTTGTTATGTAGTCCACACTAGCCTGAAACTCACTCTGAAGCCTTGGCCAAGCTCCAAGTCAGAGCAGCCCCCTGCCTCAACCTCCCATATGATGGCATGCCCAGCTATAGCTAAGGGATTCTACTACGGGCAGGGGGGAACCCTTTGAGGTAAAGAGACACTAGAGAAACATTTAAGATATCTGGGACAGGAGGACAAGAACCTCTCAGGACATAGGACCGCTGTATCACTCAGCCATGGGAAGAGAGGATGTGGAAAGAGCTTGGCTGTTAGAGATGCAGGAGAGAAACTACAGCAAAGACAGAAGGACGGATTTTAAATGGGTGGGAAAGACTCACCTTCACAAGGTCATTGATGAGCGAGTAGCGAAACATCCAGTCCAAATTGATGCTGTCATTTTCTAGAATATCCTGACAGTGACACATTAGAGATCAGTATCTGTCCCCAGTCTCACGAGCTACCCTTTGACACAGGGTGACTTTGGGAACTCCACCCCCACCCTACCACAGTTTCCTACACCTGTCCCTCACTTGTAAGCTCCCACGAGGACAATACTCGGTGACAATGCAGATGTTGGGAGGGTCTATGCAGGCTCCGATGAAGCGAGTAAGATGGTTGAACTGAACATCTCTCATCTACCAAAAAAAAAAAAAAAGAGAGAGAGAAAGAGAGAATTGACAGCCCTAAAATTTAAATACAGAGGCCAGGCGTGGTGGTACACACCTTTAACCCCAGCACTGGGCAGGCAGAAGCAGTAGGATCTCTGTGTGTTCAGGGCTAGCCTGGTCTACATAGTAAGTTCCAGGACAGACAGAGCTGTTACACAGAGAGACTTTGTCTCAAAAAAAAAAAAAAATTAACTACAGAAGCACCACTGTGAGCAATGATATTTCTCTTACTTATACCTGCAACTGGGAATCAGTGATGACTAAGTCCCTTACCCCGTTATCCAGGGGACCATGGTCCACTCGTTTCCTCTTCCCCGTCCACCCTCTCCCCCCACTCATACCCAAGTACGTACGTGTTTGAGTTCAAACAGAACTTGCCGGGTCAGCTCGATGCGCTTCTTATTCACGTGTTTGATGGCAACCACATTTCCCTAAGGTGGGGTGGAAACAGACAAAGACACTGAGCCTCAGGAGTATCTGGGATGCTAGAGAACCGCCGAGAGCTCCCAAGAACTTGGCTGGGGAGAGAGCGGGGACTGTGAGGGCAGATGGGGATGAGACACAGTGAAATGGCCAGGAACGAGAACAAGCAGATGACTCTTCACCTTGAAGTGACCGGTGTTGGCAAAGATCTGGTATTTCCCATGGGCTGTCATGAGCGAGCCGTAACTGGATCCCCGCTGGGGCCAAGGGCAACATGGAGGCGGAAGGATGAAAGGAACATTAGATGGCGGTGGTGGTGCAAGGGTCTATCATTACAGGCCAGTGTGCGGGGAAAGGTCCAGGGTAAGAGAGAACAGGAAGTCAGAGGAAGGTGGAGAGGGCCAAGGGCTCACCAGCGACAGCGTCAGGCGACTGCCTGCACCCTTGTGGTATCGATCCGAGTTGCCAAACTGCAGTTCTTCCCAGCGAATGCGCCACAGCATGCTAGCCAGCTCCTTCTCCAGCATCAGCTTCCTGTAAGGACTGCATCTCTCAGTCGACTGACAAGCCCTGTCCTGCCACCCACTAAGCTTCCAGGAAGCTGCAACTGTCACCGGACTGGGACATGGACACTCAGTGTCAAAGGCAAAGTCGTTTGGTTTTGCTTGGTTTGGTTTGGTTTGGTTTGGTTTGGTTTGGTTTTGAGACACGGCACAGGTAGGCCTCAAACTAATGATGGTCTTCCTGCTTCAGCCTTCCAAATGTTGGGATTGTAGACATATACCACCACACACAGCTCTAGTTCTCTCTCTCTCTGTCTCTGTCTCTCTCTCTCTCTCTCTTCCTCCCTCCCTCCCTCCCTCTCTTGGCTCTCTTCATTCCCCTCTTCCAGGCTAAGGCTTAAATCTATGGCCTTGAACATGCTAGGCAAATACTCTACCCAGGTGCTGCTCCATCCCCAGCCTATAGCTAAGTCAGGGCATCCAGTCTTCCACTCTGTGAAGACATAGTGAAACATTACTTTCCACAAATCAGAACGTGCACCCTCACCAGACATAGAAGCTGTTGCTGACTTGATCTCAAATCTCCCACATATCCAGAACTGTGAGAATTTGTTGCACTTCAGTGGGAATGGGGGGGGGGGCAACCAGTGCAGAGTTCACCTTTGACCTGAACTCCACCTAAAGTCAGTACTCCAGGGCTGGAGACGAGCCTAAGTGGTTAGGAGCACCTGCTGCTCTTCCAGAGGACCCAAGTTTAATTCCAAGCACCTATCCTCGGGCTCCTGAGGATCCAATGGCCTCTTCTAGCCTCTATAGGCACCTACACATGTGTATGGTGGCATACATTTACAATGACATACAGGAGATATATAAATAAAAACTTTAAAAAAAAAATCCTTATTCAGAGGTAGGAATGGTGGAGGAGGTCTTTAATTCCAGCACTTGAAAGGCAGAGGTAGGCAAAGCTCTGAGAAGTTCAGGGGCAGCCTAGGCTACATAGTGGGTTCCAGACAGACCAGAGCTCTATAACAAAACCTTATCACAAACACAAAAACAGTATTCAAATAAGGCTCCATGACACACATCTGTAAACCCAGTACTCAGGAGTGTGAGGGAGTAGAATCTTGAGTTCAAGGCCAGTCTGGGCTACTTAGCAAGACTTTGTTACAAAACAAACAAACAAACAAACAAACAGCAACAATAACCAAACCAACAGCTAGTCTACCCAGGTTACAAACAAAAGCAAGACAAATACCTAGGATGAAGGGCAACCAAAGTCAAAGGCCAGAGAGGAAGCTGCCAGTCCAAGAAACCCACACGGGATTAGGAGACTTGCCAGTCACACAGGGACCCCTGCCTCGGCCAGAGGCCATGCAGCAACAGGACCATGAGGACAGGAAAACCCAGAACTCACCGGAAAATTAGGAAACTGGAAACACCAAACATGATGAAGGTGACTCCCGTGCCCAGGGCCACGATTGCCAGAGTGGAAAGTGGAGCTGAAGGAGAAGAGAGAAGAGAGGCCCTGAGAAAGACTGGAGGGGCTGAGGGCAGAGAGACTCAGGCCCAGGAGGTGCAGAGCCTTCTTAAGGGAAAGAGAGAGAGCTGCAGACAAAGAAGGCATAGCCAGGAATGAGAATGGTGTCAGTGAGGTAGGGGCAGAGCACAAGGGTGGGGTAAAGGGGGGACTGCTCCCAGTCCCTGAACACACCCACTTTTATCACAGGATGGGTCGTCCAAGTCAAAGGCACAGGGGGGATTGTCCAAAGGTGGGGCCCCCTTCACCCAGGGAATTGGCCGGCCTGTCCACCAAATCTGCTTCTCTGCTCCCGAGTAGTGGGCTGCGGGCTATGAGGAAACAGAACGCTGGGCCCACAGGCCTGCTGCGCGCACATGCGCAGCCTTCTCTCTGCGCCCCCACCGTGATGAAGGCCCAGCAGAGGAAGTAAGCTCCTGCCCCCAGAGCCAAGGATTCTGTCCCCTCTGGATCTTAGGGCCAATCCCTCCTCCCTGTCCTCTCCCCCATCACCTGAAAGTCCCCAGAATCCAAGTCTCCCATGGCCCACAGGACGAAATCAGTCTCACGGTCATTGTTCTTGTCCATGACAACCAGTCCAGTTACACCTAAGATAAAAAAGAGTGTCCCTCACTTTTGAGATCTAACCCTGGCCACTCTCCTTCTGTCGTCCCCCGCCCCCCATCTCACTGTCTCAGTCTCCCCCCACAGTGACGTGTGTCCACTCTGACTGTTCCTGACCCCCAGTGACTCTTCCCTGCAGTGCCTGGAGTAGCTGGTCTTCTTCTGCCCACTGCACTCCTGAGCCTGGTGTCAGCGCCCAGGCCTCCACTCCCCCGCCCTTCATTACCATGGTATCTTCGTCCCTGCATCTTCTCCACAATTCGAAGTCCATCTTCCCTGGTACCCCCTTCCTGTATAGTCTCATTCAGGACTTGGGCATAGAGCAGGATCCCGTCATAGAAACAGCCAGCGATAAGGTTCATCTGGAGACCGCAAGCAGCGACACTCTCCAAATGTCCCCGAGGTCCCCTTCTTAGTTCACTTTTCCACCCCTACGTGTCCCCACGCCTCCCCACTATCTTGGCTTACTTCCTCCCTCCTCCCACCCCTATGGTGCCATCCCCTCCCCCACCCCCGGTCCCGGGGTCAAAGGGTAAATGCTTGGATGGAAGTCACGGCCTAAAATGGGGCTTGCTCCATGATCAAGGACTCTGTGAGAAGTCCCTTCCTCATAGCCTGTTCTGACCCTCAGAGATCTACTCACCAGGGATGGGGCCAGCTCCACACCAAAGTCTTCCCGGGCTCTGATCAGCAGGCGATTCTGAAACTCCTGATACTCAGGATTTGGGGGTTCTCGGTATGTGATCACCAATACAGTCTGCACCATGGAAACAGAACTCGGGGTGAGCAGGAGGGGAAGGACCACCATAGGAAAACTGGGTAAACACACATACACACACACACACACACACACACACACACACGAGGTGCAACGCATGCACAGGGGAGGGGTGTCTGAAGGCTGGAGTGTACTAAACTCTGGACGAGTATGAAAATTAGGGGCAGTGGCACCCCTCTATGAAAGACAGATAGGGCTGGTTCTGGAAAGGTGTCTGTAGGATAGAATCAACTCCATCTATAAACTCAGCCCATGGACCTCTCTGCCTCCCTTCCTCCACCAGGCCTTCTACCAGGCCATCACTCTTATAGGCGCTCCTCTGTCCCACACTTTGTGGGTACCTGCCACCACCAAGAACAACCACCACTGTTTGTCCAAGTGATAGTGACACACGCCATTGATGCCAGCACTCAGGAGGCAGAGGTGTCCAGATCTGTGAGTTCTATCCCAACCAGAGCTATAGCTGTCCCAGCAGCATTAAATGCTGATAGTGTTATCCATTAAAAGTTGACTTTTTAAAGATTTATTTTATTTATTATATGTAAGTACACTGTATCTGTCTTCAGACACTCCAGAAGAAGGGGCCAGATCTCGTTCTGGATGGTTGTGAGCCACCATGTGGATGCTGGGATTTGAACTTATCACCTTCGGAAGAGCAGTCGGGTGCTCTTACCCCCTGAGCCATCTCACCAGTGGCGCACGCCTTTAATCCCAGCACTCGGGAAGCAGAGGCAGGCGGATTTCTGAGTTCGAGGCCAGCCTGGTCTACCAAGTGAGTTCCAGGACAGCCAGGGCTATACAGAGAAACCCTGTCTCGAAAAACCAAAAAAAAAAAAAAAAAAAAAAAAAAGTTGACTTTTTCATAGTGGGTCACCCGTTCATAGTGACTTCTCTCAGTGCATTAGATTTCAAACCCTGTGAGAAACACTTTAAGACAGCAATTCCATCTGCAAAAACCATGAATTTAACTTACTGTGCACACAGGAAACATCTACTATGGACAGTGTGCTCACTAAGAGGCAGATGTTTGTCATGTGAGTCACATGCCCACACACACTGCACAGACAAATAACATACATGGTCTCAGCCATGCATGCATTTTACTGACATGAATCAACACATCTCTGTTCCTCATTAAACTGCCTACCTAGGTCCTGTGAGTCTCAGATACCCCTTTCTGTAGCTGTGGGACTGCCCAGCCTTGGACCACAGAACTAAACACGACTGCTCAGACAGGAAACTGGTCTTATGACCCAGTGTAAGAGGTCAGTTCAATATACTGTGTGAAATATGGCTATATCTAAAGTGATAGATTGAAATCTAGCCATTTCAAGCTGAGTATGGTGGCTCACATCTGTAATCCAAGCACTCAGGAGGCTGAGCAGAAGGAATGCTATAAGGTCAAGACCAGCCTAGTCGACATAGTGAGTCCCAGACCAATCAGGACTACATAGCAAGATGTCATCTCATAAAACAACAACAAAATCCGAACAAAATTCTGGCCATTTCTACCAGTCTTGTTTATTCTCATCACAGAAAGCACATGTGAACTACACAGACATACTCAATATATCACATGTGATCTACAGGTGTCAATTTGTTCCAGGTAAGAAATCAGTTTCTGCCAGGCAGTGGTGTCGCACGCCTTTAATCCCAGCACTTGGGAGGCAGAGGCAGGTGGATTTCTGAGTTCAAGGCCAGCCTGGTTCAAACAAAGTGAGTTCCAGGACAGCCAGGGCTATACAGAGAAGCCTGTCTCAAAAAATAAATAAATAAATAAATAAATAAATAAATAAATAAATAGATAAATAAAAAAACAAAAAGTTAAATATTTTTTAAAAAATCAGTTTCTAACATGCAGTTGTTATATTAGACTGGAGTTTTCTTACTGGGAGAATTGCATGCTTGATTGTACACTTTTAATATTCACACTCAGGCAGGAGAAAGAGAAGAAAAGGGAGAAAAGAAAAAGGGAGGCTGTGGAGGGGATGGGGAAGACAGGAAGTGCCTCTCAGGGTCAGAATAAAAGGGTTCATTCACTAGCACCTGTTCCAACAGGGATCTATGGTAATGTTGACAGGCCACATAGTCAAGCACAGAGCTGGAAAACACATCAGAGTAGCACAATTTATACTTCAACAAAGGCTGAGAGTAGGCGTGAGCACTTTCTAGACACTGCAACTCTCCAGGTTGAAGATTTACTCCTATGCTGGCGGTAATCACTTTTTTTTTTTTTTTTTTTTTCCATGGGTGGTGGCACATGCCTACAGTTCCAGCATTCTGGAGGCTGAGGCAGAGGGATAGAGAGTTCAAAGCCAAATTGGGTTACCTTAGAAACAAAAATTGTCATAATCTCTGAATCCCTTTTCAAGTGTGTGTTTGTGTGTGTGTGTGTGTGTGTGTGTGTGCGCGCGCGCGTATATATATGTGTGTGTGCGTATGTGTGTGTATATGTGTGCATGTGTATGTATGTGCATGTGTATGTGTGTGTGTGTGTGTATGTGTATGTGTGTATGTGTGTGTGCATGTATTTGTGTGTGTGTGTGTGTGTGTGTGTGTGTGTGTGTGTGTGTGTGTATGCATGCCCTCGGCATATGCCCCTGGAGCTGGAGTGACAGGAGGTTGTAAGCCACGTGATGTGGGTGCTGGGAATTGAACTTGGGTCCTCAGCCCAAGCAGTGAATGGCCTTAACCGCTGAGCCATCGCTCCAGCCCTTGTTTTGTTCTCTTTTTTTCTTCTTTTCTTCTTGTTTTGTTGTTAGCCTCAAACTCCCAATCCTCCTGCTTCAGACCCTAAGTGCTGCAATTACAAGCTTGCCGTGCATAAGTCTTTTCTTCTCTTAAAACTTATTGAGAACGCCAAAGAAATTTTATATCTACCAATAGTTTCCAAATTAGAAGTTAAAATTAAAACTGAGCCTGATAGCCGGGCAGTGGTGGTGCACCCCTTTTATCCTAGCACCTGGAAGGCAGAGATAGGTGGATTTCTGAGTTCAAGGCCAGCCTGG
The DNA here is from genome assembly GCA_902729485.2 of Mus minutoides. NCBI lineage: Eukaryota > Metazoa > Chordata > Mammalia > Rodentia > Muridae > Mus > Mus minutoides. The sequence continues at coordinate 1,793,689 of LR749743.1, read as the reverse complement.
TCTACAGAGTGAGTTCCAGGACAGCCAGGGCTACACAGAGAAACCCTGTCTCGAAAAAAACAAAACAAAACAAAACCCTGAGCCTGATAAATTATGAAAACGCAAGAATGCACGAGCGTGTTTGCCGTGGCTGTCAAAGAGGTGACATCACCCTGCACTGAAGCCTCTAGAAAATCCATCTGTGCAATCATAGGAGAGCATTGACAAAGGCAAGTAACATCTTGACATTATTTTTAAATAGCTTTCACTTCACAGTCCCCTAAAAGAATTTCTGGAGCCCCTGGGATCCCAAGGCCATGCTTAAGAAATGGCTATTCCAGAATGTTTTGCTGTGGTTACTAACTAGCTACTAAAAAAAAAAAAAGGAAAAAGAAAAAAGCCAACCCCAAAACAAAAACAACTCGGAACAGTTTCTGTACTTACTCAGAGACTAAAAGTAAGGCAAAGGTAGCGAAAGAGTCCCAGTTCATAGTGGCCCCAAGTGGAAAACCAAACAAGCAATGCTGCCAAAACTAAGGGGTTCAATGGGGGGCAGGCCACGAGGGCGCCACCCACCTTGAGACCTGCTCTGAGCACAACAGAAGGTGATGCCAGCCAGGGCCCCAAGAAACCATGACGAGTCTCCAGAAACGCAGCCTGCCTTCCACGGCCCTCAGCTTAGTGCTTTCTTCCATTCTATTTGCTGGCTTGTTGCTTACTGTTTCTTTCGAGACAGAATCTTACCAGGTAGCCCAGGCTGGCCTCCAATTCTCAGCAACCTTCCTACCTTAGTCTCCCAAATGCTGAGATTACAGAGAGGTGCCCCAAACACACACACACACACACACACACACACACAGAGCTCCTTTCCTCCATTCTCATGGCAAGTGCTTCCCACCGTGAGCACGCATGGCTCAGGATATCTAACCTGACTTCTCAGCAGTTCACTGCAACACGGAAACCTCCCAGCCTGGCTGCTTTCCTAGGAAGATCCACTTTATCGACGATGTTTCTTACCTGTCCTAGCTGATTACCTTGGGTCGTGGTGCCTGGAAGGTCTGCTCTCTAAAACCATGCCTAGGTCTATGCCCTCCCCCATTTGCTCCTTTAATTTGACGCAATACATATGCATTAAACATCTACCACATGCTAGACACAAGGAATGTGATGGTGAACACTATCTGTGTCGCTATTCAACAACTGAACAAGAAAGGAGAAAGGATTCTCCTTTAATACACTTACAATGGCAGCTCTTTCCCTCCCCCTCAGTCGTTGGTACCCAGCACCAGCCTGCACCCTTAACTTGATGTTATAGCCTCTTTTTACAAAGGTTCTGGGCACCTCTGGCCTCCTTGCCTTGGGTTAACCTCGTCTGAGACCTAAGGGGACCTGCATCTCTGGAGGAAGGGCTCTCGGCTCTTTTGTTCTTAGCCAGTGCTGACTTTGGACCTCCATGCTGCCCTCCCCTCTAGCAGCCCTGGCAATGGAGGTTTTCTTAGCGACACCTTACTCCCACCCACCAAAAGCCTCATCTCCCTCCAGCTTATCCTTCACTGCCTGTTTCTCTTAAGTTGTAACAACAACATCTTTTTTCCTATCTGAATGAGGCCTACGGTGAAGGGAGGAACCGAGAACTGATTGATATAGCTGTTAGCTGACTAGATCATTCTCTCCCCGATTCTAAGTGTTGGGGTCTCTTGCCTGCTAGTGACTCTCATACAAGGAAGAGATTTTTTTTTCTTCTGCATAAAGATGACGCCCCAGGTATGGGAATGTAGCATAGTGGTGGGCACCTGTGTGGCATGCACAGGATCCTAGGTTGGATTCCAGAACATAGAAAAAACAAAACAACAATTCCTACCCAGAGGGCTATGGGGCCCTGTGTCCCAGGGAAGGTGCAGACATGCCTTGCCTGAACTAGCCAAGGTTCAGCCTCCATTGCTTCCCATGCCACCCAACTGTTTTTCTTCTTCTGGAAACCCTTATCACCAATGTGTTTCCTGTCTGTCCCGCCTACTATCTGTAAACTCCAAAAAGACGGAGACTATTTCTAGTGTACTCTGTCCGTATCCATACCAAGTAAGGTGTTGGGGCCATAACAAGTATTCAGTAAATGCAAACAGTTGGCCTCTGAGCGACTCAAATATGAACTGAATACCGTGCTCTCTAGTAAGCAGAGTTAAGCACCAGACTGAGGGACCCAGCTCAGCCTGGGATTTGGGGGACCCAGCTCAGCCTGGGATTTGGGGATCTTACAGAGCACGGAATCATTATATACACACAGGTGAGCTGGTAGTTTCAGGAAAAGGTTACGACATAAACAGAACCTGCCCCGTCACTGCCCCATGTCCAAGTACGACAGTCACAGACTAGTGGGCAGGCATACAAACAGATACGTCATTCACAGTCAGACACGTTCACCATTCACAACCCAATATATAATCTCAGCCACATAAAACCTTACTCACTGGAGAAGAATGGCCACCCAGGTCCAGGCCGTGTAGACTCTCCTTAGAACCAAAGAATCTTGGAGTGGGAAGGATCTTACCTCATCCCAAAAGCCACCTCAAATAGTTTTTGAGGGCCACAGATAAACAAATAGGAAACACTTACATACACAGGTCAGTGAAGACTGGTGTGGAAACCAGACGGAGAGTCAAAGGTCTGATCTCAAGAGGGAGGTTTAAAATGAGGGAAGAAGAGAAAAGAAAATGCACACAAAAGAGCCAAAAAGTGCACACTGAAGGATCAAAAAGTGCACACTGAGGGATCAAAAAGTGCACACTGAAGGATCAAAAAGTGCACACTGAAGGATCAAAAAGTGCACACTGAAGGGTCAAAAAGTGCACACTGAAGGGTCAAAAAGTGCACACAGGCGGGAGGGAAGACCTGGGCTACAAGGGGTGGGTGAGCTGGACTTCTCAGCTTGAAGGCATCAGGAAGTACTGCTGAAGCTACAGGCAGAGAGCTAAACCAAGTCTTAAATGTCTTGATAAAGAGTTGGGATTTTCTTCTTCAGGGAACAGGTCACTGAAAGCTTGGGCCACAGACAGAAAGTGCACAGTAACCCCGACTTTCTTCTCCAAGTTCTTTCATAAATTAATTTCCTCCCATTCTTCCTAATGTCACCTTAGTCCAAGCCGTATCACCTCACCCTTTGCTCAACTATGAGTTGGTCGCCTCTTCTAACGCAGCCTGAGTTACGCTATACATGTATTATCATACAAAAAAAAAAAAAATGTCAAGGACACTAGCTCTAAACTCAAATCCCAGTCCTTAACTCTTAAAGTCCTCTTAATCTGACTGTATCTTTGTCTCCCAGATGGGCTTTAAATGAACCCTTTTAAAAGCCCATACCTATAATCCCAGTGCTTGTTCAAGGCCAGTCTGAGACCCTGTCTCAAAACATGGACCAAGCTTTCTTACCAGGCCAACCATATAAACCATTTGTCCCCTGAACAGGTTTCTGGATCCCTGTTCCACCACTCTGTGGGTATGGCATGTGCCATGAAAATTACAACAGACTCTTTTCCTTTACAGAAGCCTATATCCACCATTCCTCTCCAGGACCGCTGTCTCTTGGGACCTGCTTCATGCACAAAACTGTCTCCTTTTCTCACACACTGTATTATAATTTCACCTTGCCTCTCTAATAAGGATGACAGTCCTTTCCAAGACAAGGCTCAGGTCTTTCCCTCCCAGCCTTCCAGCTCACTGCTGGCGCTTAGGAAAGCATCCTAAGGTCTCTGGTGGCAGCCAGAGTCAGTCTTGGCAAGCCCACTAGTAACAGCCACAAATCTCAGGAAGGAAGAGTGAGACCAGACACAGAACATGTCTGACCGGTTCACTTCCATAGCGCACCACACCTGCCCATTCCGGGGCCTTCAGGAGGGTCTTGGGAGAAACAGACCCTCCAACCTGTGAGTCTTCCCATCTTTACTTTGTGTTCCGAAGGTACCTGAAAGGCCTCTCTGAGGGCCTGGGCCTGTTCCTGGGTTCGATTGTCCTGCCATGGTCGGCCTGTTGCACGTGTGGGGCCTGCTCGGAGACTCTCCCCAAAGACATCAAGGTAAAAGAAGACATAGTCCCCATTGGTCAGGTTCTCCCTCTGGGCCTGAAGCAGGATCTCGTGCAGCATTTCCAGAGGCCCGCAGATATACACAACTGGGAGCACACAGGACAGAAGGGCACCCTGAGACAGCATCCCCGTCCCCCCTCCTCTCTGAGTCATCCCATTACAAGAGAGTGCCCTACCCATCGACCACCCAACAGATGTTCCCATCCCTTCCCCAAGCTCATGTCGCAAGTGCCCTGGGGCCACATGGACCATCTGGTCCAAGCCAGAGCCCGACTCCAGACCCCAGAGACAGGCGTGATGACCCAAGCCCTCCTTCCCCCAGAGCTGTGTTTGCTAGATTTCACAGCCCCCACGTTCCCCTCCTGCCTGACTCTCCCTGGGCTCACAAGCACTTGTGCTCACAATTTTTGTGTGAGCCTTACATGCTTTCCCAATCAAACCTGAACCCATAGAGTCATCTCTATGCTACCAAGAGACCTTGGGTTCCAATCAAAGTGATCTCTGCTCACAGGCAGGTGCACATTTCAGATCAGACATCATCCACATCCACTACTCAAACCCCAGCCCCAGTCTCAGCCTTGCTGACCTCTGACTTTGATGCCAGGCCCTCTCAGGAGTTCTGTCCTCAAAAGTTCCTCCATCCCAACCATCACATAGAACTCTCCCCTTCCTATCTCTGCCTATTTCTCTGTGTTGCAAACTGCTCCAGGGACATAGCAGCCCACCTCCCCTGTTTCTAAAACAGCCCGGGCCACACTTACTGCGCCCGTTGGCTCTGATGAAGTGGGTGGCTTGCTCAGGGCCACCTGGCTCTCGGGCATACACCTGGTGCTGCACACTGAGGTTGCTGCCCTGCAGGGCCTCAAAGACGCCCTCGATGGTGAAGTAGTGGGGCCGGTCATCTGTGCGAGCATCCAGATACAGCAAAGCAGCCCGAGCTGTCCAATTGAAGTGCCCGTGCAATGTCACTACAAACTCACCCAGCTTGGGCGCAGAGGGGCCAGTGCGAACCAGGGTACGATAATGCTCATTCTTAGCTGCAAAGCCAGAGGCCACTGCCCCCGCAGTCAGGAGGGGAAGGTGCCAGTGTGAGGCAAAGCGAGCCACAGAGGCAGCGGGGTACACACAACCAGGGCCCAAAAGAAGGTCGGGGTCATGGTACAGCTTGAGGTCCACAGCGCGCAGTGGTGCCAGGTACTCAGAGCAGGCACCGTCTAGTTCGGAGCTGACAAACCGCAGGTCCACGGGCAGTGCCCGGCCCAGTGCCTCCACAGCCAGTGCCACAGCAGGACCCACCCGTGGCCAGGCCCAGGCATAGCTCAGGTTGTGTTCTGGCAGCACCACCGCCAGCGTCAGGTTCCGTGCCCCCGGAGGACGCACCCCACCTGCCAGGGCTGCCACCAGCAGCAGCAGGGATGGCAGTGCCATGGGGATAGAGCAGCTGACCCACGGTTCCCCCAACCAGGGGCCGCTCTGGCCTACTGGACAAGCACAAGCGCCACCCAGACTGGAGCCTGGGGAAGAGGGCCAGGAAGAGAAGTGGGGTCAAGCTTAGTCGTCCCGGATACAGAAAGTGCTGGGGACCACGCAAGAAGAGAATGAGAGGAAGCCTGGGTCGGGAAGGAGTGGGCTACCAGCCCACAGCCAGGTCCAGGGACTAAGGATAGGGTGGCAGAAGGAAGAAGGGACCAAGGGGGCCGGCGACCGGGATGAGGACAGTGAGAGGTGAAGTAGCCTGACAATCCCAAGCCGAGAAGGGGGTAATCTGAGCCTGGGATGGGGTAGGGACTTGGGGGAGGCTGGCACAAAGAAACGGCCCGGGGGCACCTCACAGCTGACCGGGCCGGGAGGGCAAAGAGCTGCGAGAAGCCAGAGCCCCGGGCTGAGGTGGGAGGGCGCCCGCCGCGGAAGGACTGGGACATGGGCAGGCAGGGAGCGAAGCGAGGCCTGGGCCAGAGGGGAAGGAAAGGCAGGGGTGACTCTCCCAGTGACGGCTTCTCCCGAAGCTCCTGCCTGGACTAACGGGCCCGGGCGCTGGTCCCATCCAGAGCTGCGGCGGCCCCGCCCGTGTTCCCCGCTCCTCTCGGCTCCGCTTCTCCCGGGCCCGGCGGCCCGCGCTGCCCGGCGCTGCCTCCCGCCCCCCGCCTGGGCCCCCGCGCGCGCCGCTCGCTCGTCCAGGTCAGGTCGCCTCGGCCCGGCGCGTCTCCGCTCGCTGCGCCCGCGGCGGCGGCCGAGTGTGACTTCCCCGGCAGGCCGCCCGACCCCGCCCCTCCCCCTCCGCTCCCCGCCCGGCCCCACCCTCCGGCTGCTGCTGCCTCCCCCAACCCTGCCTGGCGCCCAGGGACCTCCCAGTCCCCAAACCACCCGGTGAGCGCCCCAGGGGCTCAGCACCCCGGGCCTCAAGGCCAGTGAGGTTCCTGGGCGTCCCCACACTGTAAGGGCCTTCCTCTGCTTCCCCCAAGCCCCTTGTGCACAGGACTGCTCCCATCTCTCTCATGCCTGCCTTCTTCCCTGGACACCCCACTTTTCTTAGGGTCCATTCACTCAGTCAGATTTCCGCAGATGCTCCAGTCTCCAGGAAACTGTCAGAACTCCCCAATCACTGGGTATCCATTTATTCCTGGGTAGGGAAAAAATCTACCCATCTCCTCAAAGCCAGGGAGTTTGTCCTCAGGCAGGAGGAAGCAAGACCCTCGTGGCACCAAAGGACTCCATTCTTCTCTTTATGGAGTCTTTATGGGTCTTTATGGAGTCCACGAGTCCTCCTCTTCCTGGGGACTCAACTCTCCACTCTGTTTCTGTCTCCATGGTCGTTCTGCTCTTATGTCTATTGGATCCATCGGCCATCTGTTTCCAGGGTCTTGTCCTTTTGTCTTACTGAGCCACACTTGGTGGAAGCTTATGGACTGAATAAGCCTAACAGGCCTCAGCAATCAAAGACTGTTGTACCCCCACCTAGGGTTCCACCTCATTCCTAAAATTCCAGGCTAGAAAGTTCACCCAGGTACCCCCACATCTGGAGTGCTGACCCCATCTGGAAGAACAGCTTGTGAGAGATGACATCATTGCAAAGGGGACAGCTATGGCACCTTGGGGAGTTCTCAAATTATCATAAAGGACATGCACATAAACACATTCTCCTCCGTGCCGACAGCCAGTTTCTCTCCCCCTTGAAGCCACTTTTCCAGAAATCACAGTGCCAAGAAGCTAAAGGCTCCCCAGCAGAGACGGAGAGCTGAGGACAATCTTTCTCTGAGATGAAGGCGACCCCTAGTGGCTTGAGGAGAAATTAAGGACCGAGTCTTTTTATGCAAAACCATGAGCTCTGGCTGCTGTAGGCTGGAACAGGAAAGAAGCTACATGTTTCAGCCCTTACCTTAGAGGGGCACACAGCTGAAAGAAAACCCTGGTCCCTGGAGTGAACACAGAGGCCATAAGAAAGCCCCATTGACAAATGGCCCTGCTGGATGCTCTATCCAAATAGAAGCTTATGGGCACCCCCTCCCCCTTTAACGCCCAAGGAAAATGAATTCTTGCCCCAGGTTGTCAGTCCTGTTGGTGAAAAGGAATTGTGCTTTGTCTGGGCAATAAAAGGAATAGCAGTCACAAGGGGGATGGACAATATGAAAAAAGACACGGCTCTCAGGCCTGTCATCTTGGGACTGGGAGACTGAGGCAGAATGACCGTAAATTTGAGTAGCCTGGGCTACATAGTGAGTTCAGAGACGGCCTGAGCTAAATAGCAAATGTCTCAAAGAAAATGGTTCCTAACTCTCTCATTTATAAATATTTATTTATGAATATTATTTTATTATTATTTATATTTACTTATTTATGAATATTTGTTTTATTATTTTATTTATTTATATTTACTTATTTGTTTAGAAACAGGGACTGGGGGCATGGCTCACACTGCTATCCCACTCCCACTGCTCCTCACCTCAGTCTCAGGATGGGGCGGCAGGCACGTATCACAATGCTGTTCTCCAGCTCCAGACAGCCAACCAAATCACTGTTCTCACCAGAAGAGCAGAGCAGGTCAAAAATGACATAACGTTGACAACTCACAGAAGGCAGAGGTAGAATGGTTTCAGTCCTCCTGCTCAGAAATAATCAAAAGCAGCTGCCAAGAGACAGGTCACACGGTCACCCTCCCAACCCTCTAATCCCAAATGGCTTTTCAGTGGTGGAACAGAAACTGGAAAATGGGTTCCCTGATTCCTAAGGTGAGGAGGCTCTTGGTAGAAATTCTGCTGATTCATGGACTCACCAAGTCCCAGACAGGTCTTTCAGGGACGCCTGTGGGTCCCAGTGAGAAATAGGCACCGCAGTTACCCAGGAAGCACACGTGCAGCTGTGTCATTATTCTCAGTATTTAGAACTAGATGATATCTTAAGGATTAAACATTCAAGCACCATCCAGTGCGCTTTCTTCCTTCCAATTAGCCATATGTCTAGGCAGTTAGGAGGAGCCTGTCAGAAAAGTTAAATGATTTAAATTTGTTTGTTTGTTTATTGTGTACACATGTGGTGTGTTTTCCACAGGTATGTGCAATGTATGTATGCATACAAAAAACAAAACCATAAAACAGTCCACACCCAGTGTTTTCCTCTACCATTCTTCACCTTATTTTTTGAGACAGACTCTATGACTGAAAATGGCGCTCACCAATTGTGATAAAAACTGCATGGTACTGGTACAGCAACAGACAGGTAGATCAATGGAATAGAATTGAAGACCCAGAAATGAACCCACACACCTATGATCATTTGATCTTTGACAAAGGAGCTAAAACTATCCAGTGGAAAAAAGACAGCATTTTCAACAAATGGTGCTGGCACAACTGGCAGTTATCATGAAGAAGAATGCAAATTGATCCATTCTTATCTCCTTGTACAAAGCTCAAGTCTAAGTGGATCAAATACCTCCACATAAAACCAGAGACACTGAAATTTATAGAGGAGAAAGTGGGGAAAACTCTCGAAGATGTGGGCACAGGGGAAAAATTCCTAAACAGAACAGCAATGGCTTGTGCTGTAAGATCAAGAATTGACAAATGGGACCTTATAAAATTGCAAAGCTTCTGTAAGGCAAAAGACACTGTCATTAAGACAAAAAAGCCACCAACAGATTGGGAAAGGGTTTTTACCAATTCTAAATCTGATAGGGGACTAATATCCAATATATACAAAGAGCTCAAGAAGCTGGACTCCAGAAATTCAAATAACTCCATTAAAAATGGGGTACAGAGCTAAACAAAGAATTCTCAACTGAGGAATACCGAAAGGCAGAGAAGTACCTGAAAAAAGGTTCAACATTCTTAATCATCAGGGAAATGCAAATCAAAATAACCTTGAGATTCCACCTCACTCCAGTCAGAATGGCTAAGATCAAAAACTCAGATGACAGCAGATGCTGGCAAGGATGTGGAGAAAGAGGAACACTCCTCCATTGCTGGTGGGATTGCAAGCTGGTACAACCACTCTGGAAATCAGTCTGGAGGTTCCTCAGACAATTGGACATAGTACTACAGAAAGATCCAGCAATACTTCTACTGGGCATATACCCAGAAGATGTTCCAATTGGTAATAAGAACACATGCTCCACTATGTTCATAGAAGCCTTATTTATAATAGCCAGAAGCTGGAAAGAACCCAGATGTTCCCTCAACAGAGGAATGGATACAGAAAATGTGGAACATTTACACAATGGAGTACTACTTAGCTATTAAAAACAATGAAATTCCTAGGCAAATGGATGTATCTGGAGGAAATCATCCTTAGTGAGGTAACCCAATCACAAAAGAAGTCACTTGATATGTACTCACTGATAAGTGGAATTAGCCCAGAAACTTAGAATACTCAAAATACAACTTTCAAAACACAAGAAAATCAAGAAGAACGAAACCAAAGTATGCATACTTCATTCCTTCTTAGAATAGAAAACAAAACACCCATGAAAGGAGTTACAGAGACAAAGACTGGAGCAAAGATGAAAGGATGGACCATCCAGAGACTACCCCACCCAGGGATCCATGCCATAACCAGCCACCAAATCCAGACACTATTGCATATGCCAGCAAGATTTTGCTAAAAGGACCCTGATATAACTATCTTAAGTGAGGCTATGCCAGTGCCTGGCAAATACAGAAGGGGACACTCATAGTCATCTATAGGATGGAACACAGGGCCTACAATGGAGGAGCTAGAGAAATTACCCAAGGAGTTGAAGGGGTCTACAACCCTTTAGGTGGAACAACAATATAAACTAACCAGTACCCCCAGAGCTCGTGTCTCTAGATGCATACGTAGCAGAAAATGGCCCAGTCAGCCATCACTGGGAAGAGAAGCCCCTTGGTCTTGCAAACTTTATATGCCCTAGTACAGGGGAATGCCAGGGCCAGGGAGTAGGAGTGGGCGGGTGGGGGATCAGGGCAGGGGAGGTATAGGAAACTTTCAGGATAGCATTTGAAATGTAAATAAAGAAAATATCAAAGAAAGAAAGAAAGAAAGAAAGAAAGAAAGAAAGAAAGAAAGAAAGAAAGAAAGAAAGAAAGAAAGGAAGGAAGGAAGGAAGGAAGGAAGAAAGAAAGAAAGAAAGAAAGAAAGAAAGAAAGAAAGAAAGAAAGAAAGAAAGAAAGAGGCGCTTAGCAATTTGGCCACACTAGCTGACAAGCAATCCAAAGCGATCCTGCTCCCACCTTCTCAGTGCTAGGGTTAGAGGCACACACTTCGGCACTACACCCAGCTTTTGCCTGGGTTCTCGAATCCAAACCCAGGTCCTTAGTTTGTACAGCAAGTTCTTATGAACTGAGCCATCTCCCAGGCCCAGCTTAACAAGGTTTTTAATACCCCGTGAAGGGTTTTGTTTTTCTGTAATTTTGAAAGGAAGGTCAAACCTATCATGACTGAGAGTCTCACGCTTGACCGACTGAGCTCACCTGGCAATGAAAGAAGCTACAATAGTAACCCTAGCCAGGACTCCTAGTAATAAGGGATATGGAACCTAAGTGGGCCATCTCTTGAAACCAGGCAAGACTTCCAGTGAAGGGATTGGGACACCAACCCAGCCACAAGACCTTTTACCTACAATTTGTCTTGCCTGCAAGATGTGCTAGGGTAAAGGTGGCATATAACTTGTGGGAGTGACCAACCAATGACTCGTCCAACTTGAAACCCATAACATGAGAGGGGTCCACCCCTGGCACTGCCTGGAGTGTCAGGAACCAGAGACTGGATAGATAGCCCAGAGACCAGGGATAGAACCAAACAAGACCTACCTTTTTTTTTTTTTTTAAGTCAACAATACTCTGCTGTAGTTGAAGACTGGAGCCTAGCATAATCATCACCAGAGAGGCTTCACCCAGATTCGTCTGGACGCAGATGCAAAGACCCACAGCAAACACTAGGCAGAGCTTGAGGAATTCTGTGGGAGAGGGAGGGGGAGGAAGGATTGTAGGAGCCAAGAGAGATCAAGAACACCATAAGGAAATCCACAGAATCAACTAACCAGGGCTCGTAGAAGCTCACAGAGACTGAATCAGCAATCAGGGAGCCTGTATGGGTCTGACCTAGGTCACACACACACACACACACACACACACACACACACACACACATTATGGTTGTAGAGCTGTCTCTGACTCTTTTGCCTGCTTTTGGGACCCTTTTCGTCCTCCGAGATTGCCTCATCCAGCTGTGATATGGGGATTTGTGCCTAGTCTTATTGTAAACTGTTATGCTGTGTTTGGTTGCTATCTGAAGGGAAATAGGAGTGGGTCTGGGAAAGAGGGGAGCTTGGGAGGAAGAAGGGGAGGTTGAGAGGAAGGGACTGGGAACAGAGGAGGAAGGGAAGACTACAGTCGGGATGGAATATATGAGAGCAGGATACCATGAATGTTTAAAAGTGTCATAAATGAGGATTTTGATTATCTATATATTCAAAGTACCCAAGCTTCTGCTGTTGCTGTAGACAGTAAGATCTGGGCTGTGTGTAGTGACCATACTACAAAGCATGCAAAACCTGGGAAATCTCAGAGTCTACTGATGTAAAGGTCCCCCTCTGTGGTTGTCATGGTTTCCCACTATTCCACAGATAACCCATCCTATCAGTTCAGAACTAAGCCACAGACCTCAGTCTGGCTAGATGCTAGAAATAGTTATGGATTCCAAGCAGCCATGTTCTTTAGCAAAACAAACAAACAAAACAAAACAAAACAATCCTAACTCCAGTCACCCTCAGTCAAAGAAGCCTCAAAGCCCAGGCAGACCACATGAGAGTCACATCTGTGCTGTCAACTTTACTAGATTTGGACGCCCAGGAAGTGTGTGTGAGAGACTTCCAGAGAGGTTCACCTGAAGAAGGAAAGCCCAACCTAAATGTTGGATAACACATTCATTAAGTGGGATCCTGCACTGTGGCATGTAGCTCCTGCTACCCCGCTATAAGCTCCGGGCAGATTGAGCTACCAGCCCCACCAAGGTTCCGGGATACACAGATTAAAGACACACACACACACACACACACACACACACACACGCTTACTTTTGGCATGTTTTAGCTCAATGTCCAGGCTCTTCTAAGCCTTCCTCAGCTATCACACCCTTCTTTTCACTCCCAGCTCAGCACCCTAAATCTTCCCCCAACTTTAGCTGCTCAGTTACTTTTAGTTCCAGCTCAGCACCCTAAATCTTCCCCCAACTTTAGCTGCTCAGTTACTTTTAGTTCTAGCTCAGTACCCTAAATCTGCCCTCAGCTCAGTTGGTTTCTAATCTCTTGCCTGCTACCCCAGGTCCAGTCGGGGAAGTGACCAATGGCCACTCCACCCTAGATCTCATACGGCTGGTGGCTCTTTCACCCTCTGAAGCATGGTGAATCTTTTTCTCTAGCATCTGCTAGCCTGCCTGTGGGGAAACTGGTAGATAGGTTGGCCTTGAACTTGCAGAGATCCACAGGTCTCTGCCTCCCAAGTGCTGGGATTACAGGCATATCCCACAACACTCAATTCTTTAAACTGCTTTTGTCAGGTAGATCATCAGCAGTTGATAAAGGTGACGTTGCAATAGTCTCAATATATGAAGTTTTTTTAAAACCTGAGCCAACAACTCAAACTCAGAAGTTAAAGTTATGAGCATAGCTATTTTTCAACAATAAAGAGCTCCTGAGAAGTTTCACCATTATTAAAGTGATGTAGATGGGCACCTAGCAAATGGGGTAGTGTTTTCAGTTTTCTAAAGTATGCATATCCAAATTAAACATTTGCCAGATTCTGCCTTAAATTGTAATGACATTTACACATGCATGAGCCTACATATTATCATCATCATCATCATTGTTATTTTAAACAATTGTAGACCAGTAGCCATACATTTATATCCTTTTTGCTTGTTTGTTTTTTGTAGGGGTTGGTTCTGATGCTAAGGTGCTGTTCCCCAATTGGTTCTTGATCCATCAATAAAGATGTCACCAACCAATGACTGAGGACAGGGTGAGATGCTTAGAGTTGCTAGGGAGAGCACAGGGAGATCAGGAGAATGGGAAAGAAGAAGCTGGGAGTAGCTGCAGGAGATAAAGCCAACCAGCCATGTGAGTTTTCGGTTTTGAGTGGCAATTGCCACTCTGATTATGCCACGGTAGCAGAGGAGGTTAAGCAGTGCTCAGTCACTGAGTTAGCAAAAACATTTTAAGATTAACTGGTGTGTGTGTGTGTGTGTGTGTGTATGTGTGTGTTCATTTTATCAGTGGATTTAAGGGAATCTGGGTGGGGGCTGGTAGTGTGGGCCCCTTCCTGGAGCTTAAGCCAGGTAGCAAAAACTACATGCAATTTATGGTGCCCAATGTAGGACAAGAATCCACTATTAAATTAGGAATTCTCAGATGGATTACACACACACACACACACACACACACACACACACACACACACACACAAACACAGTGACAAAAGTCTAAGAAGAGGGGAGATTTGGTTTCTCAGCAAGTAGAGGTGAGTAAGCCATGTGGCTCCAATGCATGGGGAAACTTTAACAAAGGAACACAGGGACAGCCTCAGCTCAGAGATACTGTAATCCCCTGCTGTGCAAAGAGACAGGATGGCTGCTCTGAGACAGAGAACCAGATAGTAAAAGCTGCCTGCTTCCTACAAGAAGATAATTAAAAGATAGATTTTTAAAATTTGATTTACTGGTTTTTAAAGATAGAAGGGAATACAGATTTTGCCCAAGTCACGTGAGGATTTCTTCCTATGGTTTGGTACTGATACAAAGAGCTAAAGATGAGAGACAGAGCACCAGTTGGTAGATGCAGCAAATATTAAGCTCCACAGAAGTGAGAAGTTAGGGAGAATGAATGAAAAAAATGTTTCAGAGAAGATTTGAAAAAGTCTTGCCAGGACAATGTCTCAGGAACTTTGAACATGGTCTACTCATGAGATTTCTGGGATTTCTTTGTCAGGTAAGACAAAGATAGAGCCTAGAGATAGGCTTATACAGTAAGTAGACACAGATAATAAAATGTTGAGGCATTTTATCTTTAAAAAATTAGATCAAAGGCAGGAATAGGTTGCTAGCCTATCTCAGACAGTAGAAATTTAGGCCTTGAGAATTATATAAAGGCCCATACAATAAGTAGACAGAGGTACTAAGCAATTTAGGCCTTGATCTCATGAAATTCAGGGCAGGACACAGCAGACCCAATGTCTCATTAGTTAGTATTTGTTTAGAGGGCTTTATTTGCTTTGATTTGTTTTGTTTATCAAAACGAGTGTTATTTTAAGTTTGGAAGTTATATTTAAATTCTTCTGGGAGAGAGGTGAAGCTAAATGTTTAATGATTTCTGGTTACTGGACCAAGGACTTGTTATTTTGGAAGAAAGTCTCTGCATTTGTATTGACAGGAAAGGAGAATAGTCTCTGGACCCCCTTCCAGAGTGATATGGATCAGGTATGACAGAGGGAGACCCCCTGTAGAACTAGGAAAATTCAAGAGAATCAACCAGGACAGGTAAAGAGTCATCGTGCCACCCTTCACATGGCATGAATGAAGACTCATTACAATTGGTTATTGATAAAAACAACTCATAAAAGACAGCTGTCTTTCACCTGCTCAAACAAGGAGCAAAATTTCATCGTTAACTGATCTGTGCACCCTGCACAATCCATGTGAAAACCTTAGTAGTACTAAAATTTTAGTTGTGAGATTCATATATTACAGAATGTACAGCTTTGGCAAGATTCATCCTCAGAGATGCTGAACTAACTTGCTTGGATCTCTGCTTCTGGTTGCTGCCCTAAACAGTTCAAAGGATTGCCTCGGATTCTAGGTCATCCTGCTTCATCCAATGTTTCAGATGGATCTAGTTCAGTCAAACCCTAAGCCTTCTAAGCATACAGAGACTAGATAACAGATACTAAAGCTAGCTTTCTTAAGTCTGACCAATTTTACTCATTTTCCTATGCCTCTTTACCCCTTTTTTCATCACCTCTATTCAGCAGAAAGAAGTTATGGAGAATTGTCAGGCTAATTCCTTAGGTTTGGATGTCTGTTTATGGTTATTTTACAAATTATAGATAAGTTTTCATACTGAGGGATAATTTGGAAATGATCATAATCTTGAACAGGGAGAAAATAGGTGAGATGGATTACTAAATTTTATCCTTGAACAAAGCATTGTATAGCCATAATCTTAATTAGTAGAAATCTTTATAATTGATGCAAAATTGAAGTTATAATTTCTTACATTGATATAGAATTTATTTTAATACAGATTTAAGGTTTTTATTGGTGTGAATTTCTTATACTGATATAAAATTTGAGATTAATATTGCTACTCTTAGATAGGCATTCTGCCTATGCAACTCATTTAAGAACATGAGGCTTAGACCCAGTCCTTCTAATAGCTGTTTTATGAACTGTTTATGATGATTAAGCAGCACAAGTTAAGGGCCAGATAGCAAACTCATGGTTATGTTAGATTGTGATTTAATTATAAGAAGGTGTTTTTTTTATATTATTCAATAGAAATAGCTAAGAATAGTCAAGGTTTAACAATTCAGATATATCTTATATGTACAGTTAGTCTTCAAAAACATCTGAAGTCCACAGAATCTAACATTTAATTACTTCATTATTATTAGATCATTTGACTAGAGACATGTCTGTTTCTGAAAGCACCCCCTTCTTGGCTCAAAGAAGAAACTGAGCATTTTTACCTCCAGGAGATGTTGCTAGTTGTGGCAAGGTAGCCACCAAGCAGAAATTGCCTATTTCATCTGCAGTCAAAATACTGTTCAAGAAAAGGACACAAGATGGGGAATAGTCAACTGATAGCTCTGCCAATACAGGGTAAATAGTCCTTCATAATCCTGCTTTGCAAAGGTCTGTCAGATGATGCTGGGCCAAAAGACTGAAGACAGATCCTCCAATGTTATAAGAAATTAGGGGGCTGTCCAGGTAATCATCCTTCTCTGCGATTGTTTAAGTTTGAGAAGCTGTGCTGGGTCCTTCCTATATACCAGGTAATGTTTAAGTCATTCTCAGATTTCTGACAGGGTTAAAGACTCATTATAGACTCATAATCAAACTCAAGTTATTTAACATTGAGAGAGAGGTTATAGAGTGGAAGACATGGTTTTCAGATGGTGTTACTAACTAATATCTAAACATAATCCAGAAAATCTAAATCATAATTCTTTAAGTTAGGAATGATGGTAAAGAACTTTATCTAATTGACAAATAAGATAGACTGGATATTAATTGTATATCATACTTTGTAATTTACATGAGAGTTTTGTTCAATTTATGTCTGGGAGAAGAGGTTTGGTTTTGTTTTGTTTTGTTTTAATTTTATTTTATTTTATTGGAAAGAAATGGTAAGGTATAGGTATTGGTTCTGATGTTAAAGTCCTGTTCCCCAATTCGTTTTTGATCCGTCAATAAAGACACCAGCAACCAAGGCAGGACAGGGCAAGACACTTAATGCTGCAGGAGATAAGCCAACCAGCCTTGTGGGTTTTCAGTTTTGAGTGGCCAGTAGCCACTCTATCCAATTATGTCTGGGGTGGCAGGAAAGGTTTAGCATCACTCAGTCATTGGATTAGCAAAAACATTCTAAGATTACCTAGTATGCGTGTGTGTATGTGTGTGTGTATGTGTGTGTGGTGTTTTTTATCCATGGATTCAAAGGAATCTGGGTGGGGGCTGGTAGTGCGGCCTGTTCCCAGTGTTTAGGCAGGGTAGCAAAACCTACACTTGACTGTTTTGTTTTGTTTCTGTTTTATTTTTTATTATTATTTATTTTATTTATATGAGTACAATGTAGCTTTGTACTCAGATGCACCAGAAGAGGGCATCGGATTCCATTACAGATGGTCTTAAGCCACCATGTGGTTGCTAGGAATTGAACTCAGAACCTCTGGAAAAGCAGTCAGTGTTCTTAACTGCTGAGCCATCTCTCCAGCCCTGTTTTTGTTTTTTGTTTTTGAGACAGGGTTTTTCTGTGTAACTCTGGCTGTCCTGGAACTCACTCTGTAGAACAGGCTGGCCTGGAATTCACAGAGATTCCCACTGCTGCCGCCTCCTGAGTGTCCTGCTGCATTTATATTCTTAATGAGTCAGATTTCACATTTGTCCTGACAAACACTGCTGTGAGTGTGCAGGAATGTCCCAGTGGCCTCCATGGCTCTCTCGTACTTGCCTTACCTTCTCTCTGGTCCACACACGGCTCACCTGTGCTCACCCTTGGGGAGCAGCTTACAGCATAAAGTCTCACACGAAATATTCTATTATAGTGTCTACTCTACAGCATTCAAAATTCCACTTTCCTCACACAAGCCTTTCCCTGAGAACCGCCAAGCAGAGGGAGCTTCCTCACACTGAACCCTGCTAAGTTTACAAACAGTACACAGAGAAAGAGGCCAAGAAAACAGAAGCTATTTCGACCTTCTGTTCCACTTACAATTTTCTAAAGTCACAGAAAGACTCAGTCTAGGAAAAAAGAGCTGAAGAAAAATTGGACAAAGTTTCTCTCTAGCTTGTGCTGTGATAGTCCATGAAAAACAAAGTGGTTCGGGGTGACAATGGGTGACGGCTGGGCCGGATCAAAGCCAGACGCCAAGTTAAGAGACTCCAAGATAGGACTGAGATGAGAAGGACACAACATCTGTTGCAACACCACGGGGAGTTACTGGGAACAGCGGGATCCAGGGAACCTGCCCAACCAGAGACTTGGCTTCCTTTCAGCCTGTGTCAGTTTACCTTGGGCGCAAACCCCACAGTCAGTCCCACAACACCTAGAGGAAGCTCCACTCCTAGGTGCTCTAACATGCCAAGGATCATGGGATAGGGGTGAGGAGGACACAACATCTGTTCCAACACCACTGGGAGTAAATGGAACCAGTGGGATCCAGGAATGCAGAAACCCAACCTGACCAGTAGCCCGAGTTCCTTCTGGTTCTGTACTGGTTTACCTTGGGTGTAAGCGGCCTGCGGCCTATGCTAACTGGGAGGCCGGAGCTGTATGGAAGTAAACTGTGAGAGAAATAATGGAGGCCAAGACAAAGTTCTCTGTTCAAGGCCCCTGAAGTTTACTGAGAATCTGTGCTTATAAAGAGGATAGGCCCATCCCCCGCCAGACATTCTTGGTACCTGGATCCAGCCCGAAGATGACATGCAATGTGCAGGATGTGTCTCCAGAATGTCTCAAGGGTATCTCAGCAGGCAGCAGGACATAACAATAGAGCCTTCTAAGTCAGAAGGCTAGACCGCAGGTGATCTCATATTCAGTGGCAGCAAAGTCTGAATCACCCTGCTTCAAGGTTGAGGGAGGCTACACTTGGGCAGAAACTCCTCAGCCAGTACCACAAACACCCAGAGGAAGTTCCACTCCCAGGTACTCTAGCACGCCAAGGATCACAGAATCACAGGATCCCAGGAGCTTGGTCACACCAGGATCTCAGGGTCCCAGAGGCAGCTTGACTTCCAGGAGCTCTGACACACCCAGGATCTCAGGATCACAGGATCTCAGGATCACAGGATCACAGAGACAGCTGGACTCTGAGGAGTTCTAACACAATCAGGATCACAGGAAGGACAGGCTCTAGTCATATATAGTGATGGCAGGTAGCACTAGAGATAATCAGATGGCCGGAGGCAAGCATAAGAACATAAGCAACAGAAACCAAGTTTACCTGGCATCATCAGAACCCAATTCTCCCACCATAGCAAGTCCTGGATACACCATCACATGGGAAAAACAAGATTCAGATCTAAAATCACTTCTCATGATGATGATAGAGGACTCTCCACACCACCCAGGTGGGAGTCTGGCTGTGGGAAGCCACGGAACCCCAATCCATGGCAGGGTGGAGAGGGAGCAGTCCAGGGTCTCTGGGCCTTACAGAGGCCAAAGACAACAGGTTCTCAGTAGTGGACATCCCAGGAGCCACTGTATGTTGCAGAAGAGCTGAGAACAAAGTGAGGGCTCCATGGGCAGCTCGGGCAGCTCCAGGGCGAAAGGGAGAATGGGGTAGGGGGAGAAGGCACTGGGTGGTTCCCACATGGATGAGAGTCTTTGGTCCAGTCAGGATCTAAAAATGGAAGTAGAAACAATCAAGAAATCACAAAGGGAGACAACTCTGGAAATAGAAAACCTAGGAAAGAAGTCAGGAGCCATAGATGAATACCAACAGAATACAAGAGATAGAAGAAAGAATCTCAGGTACAGAAGATACCATAGAAAACACTGACACAACAATCAAAGAAAATGCAGAATGCAAAAGGATCCTAACCCAAATCATCCAGGAAATCCAGGACACAATGAGAAGACAAAAACCTAAAGATAATAGGTATAGAAGAGAGTGAAGATTTCCAACTTAAAGGGCCATCTTCAACAAAATTAAGAAGAAAAACTTCCCTAACCTAAAGAAAGAGATGCCCATGAACATACAAGAAGCCTACAGAACCCCAAATAGACTGGACCAGAAAAGAAATTCCTCCTGTCACATAATAATCAAAACACCAAATGCACTAAACAAATAAAGAATATTAAAAGCAGTAAGGGAAAAATGTCAAGTAACATATAAAGGCAAACCTATCAGAATTATACCAGACTTTACAACAGAGACTATGAAAGCCAAAAGATCATGGGAAGGCATCATACAGACCCTAAGAGAACATAAATGCCAGCCAGACTATTATACCCAGCAAAACTCTCAAGCACCATAGACAGAGAAACCAAGATATTCCATGACAAAACGAAATTTACACAGTATCTTTCCACAAATCCAGCCCTACAAGGGATAGTAGATGGAAAACACCAACACAAGGAGGGAAACTACACTCTAGAAAAAGCAAGAAAGTAATCTTTGAACAAACCTCAGTGCAGGAAATACATCTTAGTGACCAAAACAGACACTACCTCAGAGGAAAAGGTTGGAAAACTATTTTCCAAGCAAATGGTCCCAAGAAACAAGCTGGAGTAGCCATTCTAATATCGAATAAAATCAACTTTCAACCAAAAGTTATCAAAAAGGGTAAGAAAAGGATACTTCATACGGGTCAAAGGAAAAATCTACCAAGATGAACCCTCAATTCTGAACATCTATGCTCCAAATGCAAGAGCATCCACATTCATAAAAGAAATTTTACTAAAGCTCAAAGCACACATTGAAGCCCACATAATAAGAGTAGGAGACTTCAATACCCCACTCTCAGCAATAGACAGATCATGGAAACAGAAATTAAACAGAGACATAGTGAAACTAGCAGAAGTTATGAAACAAATGGATCTAATAGATATTTATAGAACATTTTATCCTAAAGCAAAAGAATATACCTTCTTCTCAGCACCTCATGGTACCTTCTACAAAACTGACCATATAATTGGTCACAAAGCAGGTCTCAACAGATACAAGAAGTTTGAAATAATCCCATGCACCCTATCAGATCACCATGGACTAAGGCTGGTCTTAAATTCCAACAAAAAAACAACAGAAAACACACATACACATGGAAGCTGAACAATGCTCTCCTCAATGATAACTTGGTCAAGGAAGAAATAAAAAAAGAAATTAAAGATCTTTTAGAATTTAATGAAAATGAAGACACATCATAGCAAAACTTATGGGACACAATGAAAGCAGTGGTAAGAGGAAAACTCATAGCTCTAAATGCCTCCAAAAAGGAACTGGAGAGAACTTACACTAGAAGCTTGACAGCACAACTGAAAGCTCTAGAACAAAAAGAAGCAAATACACTCAAGAGGAGTAGACGGCAAGAAATAATCAAACTCAAGGCTGAAATCAACCAAATAGAAACAAAAAGAACTATACAAAGTATCAACAAAACCAGGAGCTGGTTCTTTGAGAAAATCAACAAGATAGATAAACCCCTAGCCAGACTAACTAGAGGGCACAGGGATGGTATCCTAATTAACAAAATCAGAAATGAAAAGGGAGCTATAACAACAGAATCTGAGGAAATCCAAAGCATCATCAGATTCTACTGCAAAAGCCTATACTCAACAAAACTGGAAAACCTGGATGAAATGGACAATTTTCTAGACAGATGCCAGGTACCAAAGTTAAATCAGGGTCAGATTAAAGATCTAAACAGTCCCATATACCCTAAATAAATAGAAACAATCATTAATAGTCTCCCAACCAAAAAAAAAAAAAAAAAAGCCCAGGACCAGATGGGTTTAGGGCAGAGTTCTATCAGTCCTTCAAAGAAGACCTAATTCCAATACTCCTCAAACTATTCCACAAAATAGAAACAGAAGGTACTCTACCCAATTTGTTCTATGAAGCCACAATTACTCTGATACCTAAACCACACACAGATCCAACAAAGAAAGAGAACTTCAGACCAATTTCCCTTATGAATATCAATGCAAAAATACTCAATAAAATTCTCGCTAACCGAATCCAAGAACACATCAAAACAATCATCCATCATGATCAAGTAGGCTTCATCCCAGGGATTCAAGGATGCTTCACTATATGGAAATCCATCAACGTAATTCACTATATAAAACTCAAAGACAAAAACCACATGATCATCTCATTGGATGCTGAGAAAGCATTCAACAAAGTCCAACACCCCTTCATAACAAAAGTCTTGGAAAGATCAGGAATTCAAGGCCCTTACCTAAACGTAATAAAAGCAATATACAGCAAACTAATATCCAAAATCAAACTAAATGGTGAGAAACTGGAAGCAATCCCACTAAAATCAGGGATTAGACAAGGCTGCCCACTCTCTCCCTATCTATTTAATATAGCACTTGAAGTCCTAGCCAGAAAAATTAGACAACAAAAAGATATCAAAGGAATACAAATTGGAAAGGAAGAAGTCAAAATATCAGTATTTGCAGATGATATGATAGTATATATAAGTGACCTCAAAAATTCCACCAGAGAATTCCTAAAGCTGGGCTGGTGAGATGGCTCAGCAGGTAAGAGCACCCGACTGCTCTTCTGAAGGTGATGAGTTCAAATCCCAGCAACCACATGGTGGCTCACAACCATCCGTAATGAGATCTGGCTCCCTCTTCTGGGGTGTCTGAAGACAGCTACAGTGTACTTACATATAATAAATAAAATAAATCTTAAAAAAAAAAAAAAAAAAAAAAAGAATTCCTAAAGCTGATAAACAACTTCAGCAAAGTGGCTGGATATAAAATTAACTCAAATCAGTAGCCTTCCACTACTTAAAAGATAAACAGGCTGAGAAAGAAATTAGGGAAACAACACCCTTCACAATAGTCACAAATGATATTACATACCTTGGTGTGACTCTAACCTAGCAAGTGAAAGATCTGTATAAGAAGAACTTCAAGTCTCTGAAGAAAGAAATGGAAGAAGACCTCAGAAGATGGAAAGATATCCCATGCTCATGGGTTGGCAGGTTTAATATAGTAAAAATGGCCATTCTGCTGAAAGCAGTCTACAGATTCAATGCAATCCCCATCAAAATTCCAAATCAATTCTTCATAGAGTTAGAAAGAACAATTTGCAAATTCATTTGGAACATCAAAAAACCCAGGATAGTGAAAACTATTCTCAACAATAAAAGAAGTTGTGGGGGAATCACCATCCCTGACCTCAAGCTGTACTACAGAGCAATAGTGATAAAAACTGCATAGTATTGGTACAGAGACAGGCAGGAAGATCAATGGAATAAAATTGAAGACCCAGAAATGAACCCACACACATATATATGCTCACTTGATATTTAACAAAGAAGCTAAAACCATCCATTGGGGGGGGGGGCAGGAAAGACAGCTTTTTAAACAAATGGTGCTGGTTCAACTGGTGGTCAGCATGTAGAAAAACACAAATTGATCCATTCTTGTCTGCTTTTAAAAAGCTCAATTCCAAGAGGATCAAGGACCTCCAGATAAAACCAGATACACTGAAACTTATAGAGGTGAAAGTGGGGAAGAGCCTTGAACATATGGGCACAGCAGAAAAATTCCTGAACAGAATACCAATGGCTTATGCTCTAAGATCAAGAATCAACAAATGGGACCTCATAAAATTGCAAAGCTTCTGAAGGGAAAGGACACTGTCAATAGGACAAAATGGCAACCAACAGATTGAGAATATATCTTTACCAATCCTACATCTGAGAGGGCTAATATCCAATATATACAAAGAACTCAAGAAATTAGACTTCTGGGAATCAGATAACCCTATTTTCAACTGGAGAATATGGAATGGCCAAGAAGCACCTAAAGAAATGTTCAACATCCTTAGTCATCAAGGAAATGCAAATCAAAACAACCCTGAGATTCCACTTCACACCAGTCAGAATGGCTAAGATCAAAAACTCAGGTGACAGCAGATGCTGGTGAGGAAAGAGGGACACTCCTCCATTGCTGGTGGTATTGCAAGCTGGTACAACCACTCTGAAAATCAGTTTGGTGGTTCCTCAGAAAATTGGACATAGTACTATCTGAGGATCCAGCTATACTACTCCTAGGCATATACTCAGAAGATGCTCCAAAATGTAGTAAGGACACATGCTCCACTATGTTCATAGCAACCTTATTTATAATAGCCAGGAGCTGGAAAGAACCCCGATGTCCTCCAAGAGAGGAATGGATTCAGAAAATGTGGAACATTTACACAATGGAGTACTACTCAGCTATTAAAAATGATGAATCCATGAAATTCCTAGGCAAATGGATGGAACTAGAAAATATCATCCTGAATGAGGTAACCCAATCACAAAAGAACACACATGGTATACACTCACCGATAAGTGGGTATTAGCCCAAAAGCTCCAAATACTTAAGATACAATTCACAGACCACATGAAGCTCAAGAAGGAAGACCAAAGTGTGGATGCTTCAGCCCTTTTTAGAAGGAAAACAAAATACTCACAGGAGCAAATATGGAGATAAAGTGTAGAGCAGAAACTGAAGGAAAGGCCATCCAGAGACTGTCCCACCAGGGAATTCATCCCATAAACAGTTACCAAACCCAGACACTATTGTGGGTGCCAAGAAGTGCATGCTGACGGGAGACTGATAATGCTGTCTTCTAAGAGGTTCTGCCAGAGCCTTACAAATACAGAGGCAGATGCTTGCAGCCAACCATTGGACCTAGCATGGGACCCCAATAGAGGAGTTAGAGAAAGGATTGAAGGAGCTGAAAGGATTTGTAACCCCACAGGAAGAACAACAATATCAACCAACCAGAGCCCCCAGATCTCCCAGGGACTAAGCCATCAACCAAGAAGTACACATGGCTCCAGCTGTATATGTAGGCATCAGTGGGAGGAGAGGTCCTTGGTTCTATGAAGGTGCAATAGATGCCCCAGTGTAGGAGAATCGAAGGTGGGGAGGTGGGAGTGGGGAGGTGGATGGAGGAGCACCCTCATAGAAGCAGGGGGAGGGGGTATGGAATAGGGAGTTCCTGGGAGGCGGGGAATCTGGGAAAGGGGATATCATTTAAAAAGTAAATAAAGAAAATATCCAATAAAATTTTAAAAGTTAAAAAAGAGAGAGTGAGAGCGAGAGAGAGAGAGAGAGAGAGAGAGAGAATCCTAAGTGTCTGATGCAGGACAATGGTGACGCTTGAGACACACAAGCTGGTGGCGCTTGAGACACACACACAGAAGGATCATCTCAAATGTCAGGTTAGCCTGGTCTACACAGTGAGTTCCAGGGCAGCTAAGGTTACATAGCAAGACCCTGTCGTGAACAAACAAAACCAAAACTAATGTAGATGACAAGATAAAAAAAAAAATAGCCAGAGAACCAGAGAAACAACTTGAAGAAAGAAACAATGAGCTTGGTAGCAGCTGAGATTTGTAAGATGGAAAGAAAGGAGCTAAAGAGGGCTTCAGGCAGGGCTTCCAAAGCAAAAGAAGGAAGTACGGGTGGAGGGCCCACAGGGACTGTAACACAGGAAGCCTGTGCTCTGCCTAAGTGACTCCCTCCTGTATAGACTCAGAAGCAGTCTTTAAAACAAAACCTAATTATGCTATTTCCCTGCTTAAAATGCTTCTATGATTCCCCCAAAGAAGCTGTTTTTCAGACTATTGTTTTTAGCAGCAAAACCCTGCCTTTAAAAGAAGCAATAAAACAAACTAAGAACACACAGAGAGAGAGAGAGACAGAGACAGAGACAGAGACAGAGACAGAGACAGAGACAGAGACAGAGACAGAGAAGTAACTAAATCAACAAGCCCGAGAGCTCCGGACGGACACTAATGATCCCAGAGCCCCTTTTGTCCTTACAGCCTTCTCCAGACAATGACTCTCAAGCCCCTCCAGGAACTTTTGGGGGAAAAGAGATGGCACAGAAAGCTTTGCCCAAGAGTGTGTAAAGGTGATCTTAACGAACACATTTTCAGAGCTTCTGAATACTTGAGAAAAACACAGAAACAAAGAGCTATCCACAGAGAATGAACTGCATTGAGAACGAACTGCAATCACACAGTCCTTATCATTCCTTAAAAAACAAAACAAAACAAAAAAACAAGACCTGGGCAGTGAGGCACATACCGATAACCCCCACACACACCCCCCTGCACTGAGGAAGCTAAGGAAGAAGGATCATGGCAAATTAACAGCTTTACACAGCAAGTTCTAAGACAACCAGTACACCACCACCTCCACCCCCCCCCCCCCCCCCCCCCCCCCCCCCCCCCCCCCCCCCCCCCCCCCCCCCCCCCCCCCCCCCCCCCCCCCCCCCCCCCCCCCCCCCCCCCCCCCCCCCTCCATCCCCACCCCACCCAACAGTTGGAAGGCTGGAATAGGACCATCATCATTAGTTTGAGAATAAACTACGACAGGAGGAAATAGAAAATTCACACACAAAAAAATATTGCTGTAAATCACGCTGTTGACATATAAAAAGAATCATGTGATCAGAACAAAGCCAAAGACATGTATTAACGAAGGGACAATGTTCATGCATGAGAAAACTTAATTTTTGTAAAGATATCAAGTCCCACCCCAAACCAGCCAGTTAATCACCCGCAAGGTCCCAGAACACTTTTCATGAAATATGACAAGCTGATTGCAAAATTCGTGTGGGAAAGAAATGTGCAAGAATAGCCAAAGAATTGTTGAAAGGGGCTGACAGGGCCGAGGGCTGGCTTAAGGCAACTTAAAGCTGTTTGTTTGCTGTAAAGTGACCACGGCAGTTAAAACAGTGCAGCGTGGGGACAGGAAGAGGCATTTCTGTAGAACGGGCCAGTGTGTCCAAAAACAAACACACAAGGACCTGTGAAATTAGTTATGACAAAGGCAACCTTTAAGGTCTGTGATAAGACAGTCTATAATATACAGCCTGGTCTACAAAGTGAGTTCCAGGATAGTCAGGCTATACAGAGAAACCCTGTCTTTAAAAAAACAAAAAAACAAAACAAAACAAACAAACAAAAAAGACAGTCTATAATAAATTCGTCCATAAGTAAATAAGCATGCAGACTTTACTCAATGCAGAGAAGATACAGTCTGAAAAGAGCCAAAGCAGAAAACAAGTTGAAAAGGCTGATCACCCCACCCCACCCCTCAACCCACCTCCTCCATCCCCTCCCACCCCCACCCCACCTCTTCTCCCCCCACCTCACCCCTCCACTCCCACCCTTCCTTATACCCACCCCCTACCCACCCCTCCACCCCCATCTATCCCCACCCCCCCCAAAAAAAAAAACAAAGAAAGGGAGAAAAGCATCCTCAAACTTACAGAAATCCACCTGCCTCTGCTCCCCAAGTGCTAGGACTAAAGAATTGGGACACCATGTCCTTCCCTAGCTCTGTTTTACTTAAAAGGTTAATATGTATACTTTGGTGTGGTTTTATTTTTGCTTCTATTTGGTTTTTAGTGTTATTTGATGACTTGTGTTTAGAAAGAAAACCCTGTTTAGTACACAACAAGAATATCAAGCCGGGCAGTAACAAAATAATTGCCTGCAGCCTTGTTTTGTTTGCTTTTGTAATGAATATTTATCTAATTATTTGTGTGTGAATGCTTTGCCTGCAAGTAAGATGTGTGCCACATGTGTGCCTAGTGCCCTCAGTATCAGGAGTCAGGAGGGGCACTGGACCCCGAGAACCAAAGTTATAGATGGTTGTGAGTCACCATGTAGATGCTGGGAACCAGATCTGGGTCTTTGATAAGAGTAACAAGTGCTCTTTACTAACGAGCCACCTCTCCAGTCCTCCTCCTCCTCCTCTTCTTCTTCCCCTTCTTCCCCTTCTTCCCCTTCTTCCCCTTCTTCCCCTTCTCCTTCCTCTTCCTCCTCCTCCTCCTCTTCCTCTTCTTCTTCCTCCTCCTCTCCTTTTCCTCCTTCTCCTCCTCCTCCTCCTCTTCTTCTTCTTCCCCTTCTTCCCCTTCTTCCCCTTCTTCTTCCTCCTCCTCTTCCTCTTCCTCCTCTTCCTCTCCTTCTTCTCCTCCTCCTCCTCCTTCTCTTCTTCTTCTAAGACAAGGTCTCATTATGCAGCCCTGCCTGGCCTGTAACTTACTGGTGACCTTCTGCCTCTGCTTCTTGGTTAGGCAGGATTACAGGCCCCACTAGCACACCTGATCTCAATGAGGAGTCTAACACGAATGGAGCAAATGAGAATACAGTAGTGACACATTTTCTTCTAACTCTAGAGCACAGCAAGGTACAGTTCAGCAGTGCAGTAACTCCCTAGCACTCACAGAGTCCTAGGTGTTTGAGCCAGGCACCTGCCCGACGCTCGAAATAACACTAGAAACCAGTGGTAACCAGTAATCCTCAATGCTTCCTCTCAACAAACAGATTTCCTATCCTAAAATAAAACTGAGAAGTGACACAACCTATCCACACACATAATTTCAGTCAGATGACCTTACGGTTGGGGAGATAACGCCGTGCGCGAGCACTCACCTAGCCCGTGCAAGGTCCTCCACACCATCCTTAGCACCGCAAAAACAAGTGACAAAGAAGACACGGAGAAATAAAGGCATCATAAAATGATGGATATTGCAGTGTCTACACGGTTAGAGATGGCTGTCACAGGACACTTAAGAAAGAAGCATTAGGGGCTGGTGAGATGGCTCAGTGGGTAAGAGCACCCGACTGCTCTTCCGAAGGTGATGGGTTCAAATCCCAGCATCCACATGGTGGCTCACAACCAACCGTAACGGGATCTGGCGCCCTCTTCTGGAGTGTCTGAAGACAGCTACAGTGTACTTACATATAATAAATAAAATAAATCTTGAAAGAAAGAAAGAAAGAAAGAAAGAAAGAAAGAAAGAAAGAAAGAAAGAAAGAAAGAAAGAAAGAAAGGAAGGAAGGAAGAAAGGAAGAAAGGAAGGAAAGAAGAAGCATTAGCCAGGCAGTGGTGGCACACACCTTTGATCTGAGCACTTGGGAGGCAGAGGCAGGTGGATTTCTGAGTTCGAGGCCAGCCTGGTCTGCAAAGTGAGTTCCAGGACAGCCAGGGCTACACAGAGAAGCCCTGTCTCAAAAAAAAAAAAAAAAAAAAAAAAAGGAGGAGGAGGAGGAGAAGACGACGACAAAGACAAAGACAACAACGACGACATCGGAACAGTGATTCTCAACCTGTGGTTCTCCATCCTTTGGGGGTTGAATGACTTTCAACAGGGGTTGCCTGAGACCATCAGCAAACACAGATATTTAAATTATTATTTATAACAGTAGCAAAATTACAGTTATGAAGTAGCAATGAAAATCATTTTATGGTTAGGGTCAGCACAGCATAAGAAACTGTGTTAAAGGGTCACAGCATTAAGAAAGTTGAAAATCACTTTCACCTTAAGGAATAAATACGATAGAATATAAGAGAAATGAGATCAAAAGCCGTTCCACAACAAAGGCTGCTAGTTTGATACTAGTGTTAGGATCACAGAGGAGATTTATTTATAGATAAAGCCCTATATAACTGTTTGGTAGAACATGCAAAGATTTTGCCAAACTAGGGCAGCTAATCATGCGGAATTCAGGATTTTTTTTTTCTTTTTAATATCTAAAAGGTCAACAAAATAAATTCCTTCCTTTGATACATTCTTTTCAAAGAAGATTTAGTTGTTTATGTGTATGCACATCTGTGCCCTCAGAAGCAAAAAGAGGGGCATCAGATTCCCTGGAACTGGACATTTCTCCAGACCTGTGTTAGTGCTGGGAACCCAGCCCTGGTCCTCTGGAAGAACAGAGAGTGCTGTCAGCCCCTGAGCCAGCTCTCCAGCCCAGTGTGATACATTCTGAATTATCAAGACTCTCATCAGAATCCTAGCTGCTAACATGCCTGGGGCACCCACTTCTGTCACTGATTCAATAGGCAGGGTGGCTCAGGTCTGTCATCCCAGTGTTGGGAGGCCAAGGCAAGTAGGTCCTCTTGCCTTCCCCATCAAGTGAACTTCAGTGATTAGGAGAATCTGATGATGTTGCATGTCAGCCCTGGTAATACATTCGCTGGTGTCAGATAACTGTTTCTGTTGGATAAACAAGGGTGCAGATGAAGGGATTCGTGCTAAAGGGAAAAGCAATGGCTCCCCTCTGACAGCAAGGCAGGGTAACATGGGACAATGTGGGATAAGTAAATGTATAGTGAGCATTAAACTCAGTCTTGTATAAATATAAGCTCCCACACCATCAGAGACCCTACCAACGCCATGACAAAGGTCTCAGATCCATCTCTTCAGAACCTTACAAACGGGAGTCGTCACACTGCAGCCTGGGGTGTCTACAAACCCAGCCAAGTCAGAAGAGAGGCTCCATCCTCAGTTTCAATGCAGAATTCGCTTCCTTTCCTCATCCAGATCAGACTGGAGCCATAGCTTAAGGAGCCTAAAGCAGGGAAGAAAGCCCAGTCTATACCGTCACCTCACCTAGTCCTCTGGAAGGTTCTAGAAGGATGCTTAGTTCTCCGCAGCTGGAAATTTGAAGGATATTGGGGGTGGGGATGAGGACGAGCAGCTGCTCAGACCAAGGCAAACTACAGCTCGCTGGGCATGACAAACAACCTCAGCCTGTTTGGCAGATGTCAGAACGCTGGCTCTGCTGAGTAATTGCAAGTTCTTCAGAAGGTAAGGTGGAACCTCTCCACTGGTGTTGTGCCCTAATATAAACAATTTTGATCCAATTCTGTGTGTGTGTGTGTGTGTGTGTGTCCATCCAACAGTGCTTGGCACTGACCCCAGGGCCTGCTGTGTGCTAGGCAAATGCTCTGCTCCTGAACTACACCCTACTCCACGCTATCCTTTTTGCCTTTTTGTAAATTTTGCTTTGTTTTGTTTTTGAGACTGTCTCTTTCAGTAGCCCAAGTTGGTCTCTAACTAACCATGTAGTTCAGCTGACCTCAAATTCATAGAGTTTATCTAACTCAACCTCCCAAATGCAGGGCTTACAGACACAAGACACTGTGCTTGGCTTTGTTTTGCCTTTAATCCGGGGACCCGGCTGGCTTTGGACTCACCATGATTGGGTGCTATTGCTGGTTTTTTGTTTGTTTTTATTTTTTTTCCATTTTTATTAGATATTTTCTTCATTTACATTTCAAATGCTATCCCTGAAGTCCCCTATACCCTCCCCCACCCCCAGTCCTGCTCCCCTACCCACCCACTCCCACTTCTTGGCCCTGGCATTCCCCTGTACTGGGGCATATGAAGTTTGCAAGACCAAGGGGCCTCTCTACCCAATGATGGCCAACTAGGCCATTTTCTGCTACATATGCAGCTAGAGACATGAGCTCTGGGGGTACTAGTTAGTTCATATTGTTCTTCAACTTATAAGGTTGGAGACCCCTTCAGCTCCTTGGGAACTTTCTCTAGTTCCTCCATTGGGAACCCTGTGTTCCATCCAATAGCTGACTGTGAGCGTCCACTCCTGTGTTTGCAAGTCACTGGCATAGCCTCACTTAAGATAGTTATATCAGGGTCCTTTTAGCAAAATCTTGCTGGCGTATGCAAACGTGTTTGCATTTGGTGGCTGATTTGGGTATGGATCATTTATAATAGCCAGAAGCTGGAAAGAACTCAGATGTCCCTCAACAGAGGAATGGATACAGAAAATGTGGTACATATACACAATGGAGTACTACTCAGCTGTTAAAAACAATGAATTTGGGCTGGTGAGATGGCTCAGAGGGTAAGAGCACCCGACTTGCTCTTCTGAAGGTGATAAGTTCAAATCCCAGCATCCACATGGTGGCTCACAACCATCCGTAACGAGATCTGGCGCCCTCTTCTGGAGTGTCTGAAGACAGCTACAGTGTACTTACATATAATAAATAAAATAAATCTTTAAAAAAATGAATTTATGAAATTCCTAGGCAAATGGATGGATCTGGAGGGTATCATCCTGAGTGAGGTAACCCAATCACAAAAGAACTCACATGACATGTACTCACTGATAAGTGGATATTAGCCCAGAATCTTAGAATACCCAAGATACAATTTGCGAAACACATGAAACTCAAGAAGACCCCTATGAGTTCCCTCATATACGCATAAAACAACAACAAAACCCTGATGATTCTTTCAAGGCCAGATCCACATACTTATTTATAGAGACAGTGCTTTATTATACAACTGCACAGCTTTTGATGGAATCCCACCACTGCTTAGACTAACTCAGTAGATTCTTGTTGAGGATGGGTGAAACGGTGCCTGTCTGTAATCCAAGATCCTCAAGTGGTTGAAACAGAAGGTCCTGGAATTCGAAGCCAGTCTGGACTACAGAACAAGTTTAGGGATAGCTTAGGCAATGAAATTCTAATTCAATATTTAAAAAAAAAATGTTTGGAAGGAGCAGGTGTAGCAGGCAGC
Source organism: Mus minutoides (assembly GCA_902729485.2). Lineage (NCBI taxonomy): Eukaryota > Metazoa > Chordata > Mammalia > Rodentia > Muridae > Mus > Mus minutoides. Next base: position 1,761,361 of record LR749743.1, on the reverse strand, counting down.
TCACGCTTGTAATTTCAGCACATGAAAGGCCAAGGCTGGAGGGATTATCCATGAGTTCAAAGCCAGCCCAACCTATAGAGTAAGACCTCATTTAAAAATGTAAAATAAAATAGATGAATGATTAAATACTTGACTAGGATTGGTTTGCCTAATATAAATTTTTTACAAATGATCTAAGTCAGTGGTTCTCAACCTTTCTAATGCTGTGACCCCTTAATACAGTTCCTCATGTTTAGGTGACCCCCAACCATAGAATTATTTTTGTTGCTACCTCACAACAGTAACTTTGTTGCTGCTATAAGCCATAAGTTAATATCTATAAACCATAATGTTAATATCTCTATTTTCTGGTGGTCTTAGATGGCTCCTGTGAAAGGGGTTGCAACCCACCCACCAGTTGAGAACCCCTGATCTAGGTGAAGACTTCTATGAGTTGTTAGCTTACAGGTGACAGTACGTAGGTGACACCTTGGCCTTGCTGGTAGTCACTTCCTCCCTGAGACTCTTACCATGACTTTTCCAGTAGCTCCTACCACTGGTCACCTCCCCACCCCAAGCCCAACTTCTCTGTCACTACAGAATGCTTCCTCCTCCTTGGACATGTGTGGGCTTCTTCCACAAGGCCTCTGTGCTTGGCTATCTGTATCCTTGTGCCCAGGCTTACTTCCCTGGTGAGTTCACTCACAGTCACGGTATCACCCGTCACCTCACACATACCTCCCGCCATGACTTGTTTCCCTGGGTGTGTACAGGCTGCCACTGTTGCTACACAGATAAAGTATTTTGAGATTGCTGAATAGCGATGAGGTGGTATGGCAACTTCCTCCTGGAGGAAAGGGGCAGGCAGCCTCCTGGGACTCAGAAGTCCGGGGACTTTCAAGGCTTACCAAGTGCTTAACCTTAAGCTTCCAGAGACCCCTCCAGCTTATGGTGACAATTGCTGCAGAGAGGAGGGTTGCTGGCAAGCTGTGCTAGGAGCCAAAGGGATGCAGCTTTCGTGAGTCATCACGGTAGACGACGTTTTGATGATGTGGGACTCTGACTCACCCTGTAACTAACCCCTCACCTAGACTCCAAGTAACCCCAGGAAACTCACTCGTTTGTCTAGCTGTCCTTGTCTGGAATCCTTCCTTTGTTCTGTCTTCGGTGTCTTCTCTGGGCTGAACAATGTTTGTTCCCATGGCCCCAGAAAAAGCCACACAACACAGGGTTAGATTTTATGGTGTGACTCCACTGAGAAAAGGCTGCCCGGAGGGTGTGAGGAGAGGCTGACATGATTCCCTCCTGCCCCACACAGCAACCAAATAAAAATAAGTCACACATAGAAAAGTCAGCAGAGTGTGTTTTTAAAGTTCTTGGGTTAAAAGGGCTAAAGATGTGTCATACTTTGTTTGAGTCAGAAAAAAATAAACAAATTTAATAACTAGTCAAAGGAAGCAATAAATTAGACTTCAGCATTTTAAAACTTTGGCTCTTCAAAAGATGTCGTTAAAAATTAAAAAAAAAAAAATTAAAAGCTGGGCAAGGTGGCTCACACCTGCAATCCCAAAACATAGGAGGCTGGAGCAGGCGGGTAGTGAGTTCTGGGGCCAGCCTAGACTACATGGGGGACTCTGTCTCAAAAAAAAATAAGAAGAAAAAGGTGAGTATAAGCTGTGAAAATATTCTCTTTCTTTTGAAGAGGGTGTACAAACAGGGTTTCTCTATGTAGCCCTGGCTGTCTTGGAACTCACTCTGTAGGCCTCGAACTGAGATCAACCTGGCTCTACCTCTGCCTTCTGAGTGCTGGGATTAAAGGTTTACACCACCACCACACAGCCTGCTCTCCCATATAGTTCCCTCCGTCCATTCACCTCCCATGTCTATTTTATATCCTCTTCTGAGTGAGATTAAAGCATCCTTCCTTGGGTCCTTTAAGCTCCTTTGGGTGTGTGGATTGTAGCACGGTTATCCTATATGTTATGGTTAATATCCACTTATCAGTGAGTACGTACCATGCATGTCTTTTGGGGTCTGGGTTTCCTCACTCAGGATGATATTTTCTAGCTCCATTCATGATGTGCTTGTTTTGAATAAGTAAATACTATTCCATTGTGTAAATGAGCCACATTTTCTGTATCCATTCTTCAGGTGAAGGACATCTGGTTGTTTGCAGTTTCTGGCTATTCTGAGTAAAGCTGCTATTATCATAGTTGAGCAAGTGTCCCTTATGGTGTGGTAGAACATTTTTTGGGTATATGCCCAGGAGTGGTATGCTGGGTCTTGGGGTAGAACTATTCCCAATTTTTTGAGAAACCACCAAATTGATTTCCAAAGTGGTTGTACAAGTTTACACTCCCACCAGTAATGGAGGAGTGTGCCCCTTGCTCCACATCCTTGCTAGCATGTGCTGTCACTTACATTTTTGATCTTAGCCATTCTGACCTGTGTAAGATGGAATCACTGAGTTGTTTTGATTTGCATTTTCCTGATGACTAAGGACACTGAACATTTCTTTAAGTGCTTCTCAGCCATTAGAGATTCCTCTGTTGAGAATTCTGTTTATATCTTTAACCCACTTTTAATTGGGTTATTTGGTTTGTTGGAGTCTAATTTCTTGAGTTCTTTATATAGTTTAGATATTAGTCCTCTGTTGGATTAGGGTTGATGAATATCTTTCCCCTTTCCTGTAAGCTGCCAAAGAAGTTAAGGAAGATATCAGAAGATGGAAAGACCTCCTGTGCTCATGGATGGGTAGGATTAACATAGTAAAAATGGCCATTTTACCAAAAGCAATCTACAGATTAAATCCAATTTCCATTAAAGTTCCAAAACAATTTTTTTAAGATTTATTTTATTTTATTATATGTAAGTACACTGTAGCTGTCCTCAGACACTCCAGAAGAGGGAGCCAGATCTTGTTACAGATGATTGTGAGCCACCATGTGGTTGATGGGATTTGAACTTATCACCTTCGGAAGAGCAGTCGGGTGCTCTTACCCGCTGAGCCATCTCACCAGCCCCCCCAAAACAATTTTTTGTAAACTTGAAAAAGCAATTCCCATCCTCACATGGCAAAACAAAAATCCCAAGATATCTAAAACAATCCTGTATAATAAAAGAACTTCTAGAGGTATCACCATCCCTGATTCCAAGCTGTACTATAGAGCAATAGTAATAAGAACTGTGTGGTACAAAAACAGACAGGTGGTTCTGTAGCAGCCCTCGGCCACATGAACTGAGTTCCTGAGTGGGAGGCTGGAGCTATAAGGGAGGAAACAGTGAGAGAAGAAAGACCAAGACAGATTTCTGATCAAGGCCCAATGTTTACTAAGAGTCTGTGCTTATAAAGGGGGCGGCCCATCCCCTGCTATGCCAGGCTTCTTGATGCTTTGCTGCCAAGTTGTTAGCACTAGTCTGTCAGAGCTGTTAGCATTAGGTCGCCAATTCCACAGGTTGTCAGCTATCTCAGGAATATCTCAGGAAGACGGATTCAGCCTCTCAGGTCCAGGCGCAGGTGACAGAGCAAGAGGACGGAAGACTCCACCCCAGGTGATCTCATTCACGGTGGCAGCATAGATCTGAACCAGCCTGCTCAAGGCTGGGGGAGGCTACACTGATCTGTGGAATAGAACTGAAGACATAGGAGTAAACCCACACACCTATGGACACTTGATTTTTGACAAAGAAGCCAAAACTATACAATGGAAAAAGGAAAGCATCTTCAACAAACGGTGCTGGTCTAACTGGATGTCAGCATGTAGAATATTTATCACCCTACACAAAAACTCAAGTCCAAGTGGATCAAAGACCTCAACATAAAACCAGATACACTGATCTAATAGAAGAGAAAGTGGGGAACCGCTTTGAACACATTGGCACAGGAGACAACTTCCTGAACAGAACACCAGCAATCAGCTCAGGCACTGAGATCAACAATTAATCAATGAGATTTCACTCAGAAGGGGATAGAAAATAGACACTGGAGGTGGATGGAGAGAGGGAACTATGTGGGAGAGGGGGTAAGGAAAGATGGGGACGGGTGGGGGGTGGGCGGCAGGAGAGGGAATGGAAATTGGGAGCATCTCTGGGATGATCAGGAGACCTAGGACAGGGGAGACTCCTGGTAGTCTATGGGGTAACCCTAGCTGAGACTCCAATCAGCTGGGGTTACAGAGACTTAAGGGGCCACATCCTGTAGCCAGGAAGGAGTTCCAGTGGAGGGAAGGGGATACCAACCCATTCATAAAACCTTTGATCCAAAATTTGTCCTCCCTATAAGATGTGCAGGGATAAAGACTGAGCAGAGATTGAGGGAGTGGCTGGCCAATGACTGGCCCAACTTGGGACTTATCCCAGTTGGAGAGAGACATCTCCTGACATTATTAATAAACTCTGCTATGCTTGCAGACAGGAGTCTAACATAACTGTATTCTATGAGGCTTCACCCAGCAGCTGACGGAAACAGATGCAGGGACCCACAGCCACACATCAGGTGGAGCTTGGGGAATCGTGTGGAAGAGTGGGTGATAGGATTGAGCGAGCTGGACGTTCAAGGACCCCACAAGAAGACATATAGCATCAACTAAACTGGCCTGGAGGGGCTCACAGAGACTAAACCACCAACCAAAGAGCATGCAGAGGCTGTACCGAGGCCCCCCTACACATTTGTAGCAGATGTGCAACTTGGTCTTTATGTGGGTCCCCCAACAACTGACTTTGTTGCCTAGACTGCCTGGTCTGGGATCAGTGGGAGAAGATGTACGTAATCCTGCTATGACTTGATGTGTCAGGGCGGGTTGGTACCCATGGGAGGCTTCCCCTTCTCTGAGGAGAAGGGGAGGGGGAAGTGGGGCAAAGAGGGTAGGTCTGGGAAAGGGGGGGCTATGATCGGGATATAAAGTGAATTTATAGATAAATTAATGAAAAAAATAACATTTAACAGTCAATAATAAGAACTAAGCATTCATGTTTTTAATGGAAAAAAGAAAAAGAGCCGGGCTTGGTGGCACACACCTTTAATCCCAGCACTCGGGAGGCAGAGGCAGGCGGATTTCTGAGTTCGAGGCCAGCCTGGTCTACAAAGTGAGTTCCAGGACAGCCAGGGCTATACAGAGAAATCCTGTCTCGAAAAACAAACAAACAACAACAACAACAACAACAACAACAACAAACAAAACAAAACAAAAGAAAAGAAAAAGAAAGAAGAGGAACAGGACTATTCTATTGAAAGAGGACTCCCCCACATTCTGACTCAGGAGAGGCGACACCACAAATCACTCATGAGAAACAGTCTTGATGCAAACAGCAAGAGGATTTTTATTTCAAGAGCGCTCTCCGGCCCACAGTCATGCACCACGCAGGGCTAGAGGACCTTGGTACTCCGAGTAGCTGGGAGAGGGGGTATTTAAGGGAAGAAACTGCAAAGAAGGGGGAGGCTGAGCCATTAGAATGGGGATGACAAATTACAGCTCTTCTATGGTGGAGCTGTCTTTGATAAACATTTCACAGGGGATGGAAGAGCTTGTAAACTATTTGTAGCTCATCTCTGGCAGGGTCATAGGCTATCCTTGGCAAACATTCCACAAGAAATGGGGAAGCTGAGCAAACATCTTAAGGGGATGATGAGTTTCAGTTTATCTTTAACGTAAGAGTTACAGGCTATCTTTAGCAAACATCCCTGGTCCCTTACACAATGAGTCAGGCGCCTGGGCAGGTCACCCGGTGGTCATCTGCTTCTCAGGCTGCCAGATAGGAGAAACAGGTCTGGGGAAACACTGAGTTGGGGTCTTACACTATGCCTTTGCTGGGAGCTAGATTGCTACATAGGCACATAGGCATGTACATCTGTCAGTTTGTCACATCATACATTAAAATAGGTGTACTACTGGGCATGGCGGCTCATCCCTGCAATCCCAGCACAGAGCGGGCTAAGATGGAAGGGCTGCTGAGTTTGAGGCTAGCCAAGGCATACAGTGGGTTCCGGGCCAGCCTGGATGACAGAGTGAGACTTTGCCTCAAGCCTCCCACAATTGGCAAAGTGTAAATTGTGTATCAATACAGTTTTTAAAAAAAAAAATATTCTGAAGCAGTTAAAGAGTTACTTTTAAGTCATTGCTGTTATCAATTGTAGCTGGCAAAGGTTTATCAGTTAGTTAGAACATGGTTAGCTTGTTGCTTTCATTCTCTGTTCAGTGCAAATAACAGGTCAGGGGGGTCTCACAATTTAACCTAAACTTATTTATTAATTTACTTACTTATTTAGACAGAGTTTCACAGGTTTCCAGACTTTCCTGGAACCTCCTACATAGCCCAGGCTTGCTCTGAACTCAGATCCGCATGGTTCAGCATCCAAACTGTTGGGACCACTGGCCTAAGCCATCATGTCACTTTTTTAAGGACCATCTCCAAGCTTGGATGAGTGGCAATAAGACATCATCAGAAGGCTGATGCTGCCAAAATAAAGACTCTCCTTTATGGCAAAACAGAGCATTTTGACTATGTAATCTCACTGGATCCTGAACCCTCTAAGAGAACCGTCTGTTAGGTGTTACGGCAGGAGATGAACAGACTTGACTCTGCGCAATCAGTAAGACACAGGAAAGAGCGGTTTGCCATTGGACATGCAGTTGTTAGAAGAGCTGGATAGATGCGGGGTTTCTTTGTAACTTAGCCAACTTTGACTGCCTGGCACTGAAAAGACCAAGGAAAGGAAAACCCAAGGTTAAACCCATTCGCTCTCCTGCCTGCTCCCTTCCATGGTTCTCTGCTGTTGTCCCTTCCCTCCGCACAGTGTCACTACCACATGAAGGGGGAGTTGGCGAGACAAAGGTTTAAATTAGAAAAGGCCTAGGTCCAAGGCATATAGATAAGAAAGGGGAGCTGATGGGATTCAGTGTAGTGGACCCACCTGTCATTTTGTGTCACAACACGCAGACTACCTTTCTGTGTGCTCTGATGTCCTCTCCAGCAATCTTCTCCACCTTCTAGGTACTGATCTTCTTAGAAGAATAAAATCCTTAGCTCTCTCCCTCCATAGGAACAAGAGGACTCCCTAGGGTTCCTCCTTCAGTTTGTACTTTTAAAAACATCTAGCATTTTTATTTGCTTGTGTGAGCGTGCATGCGTGTGTGTGTGTGTGTGTGTGTGTGTGTGTGTGTGTGTGTGTGTGGCGGGAGTTGGGAGCAGGTATTTGTGTGCTGGTGCCCACGGATGCTGGAAGAGGGTGTTGGATTCCCTGGAGCTGGAGCTGGAGCTGGAGCTGGAGCTGGAGCTGGAGCTGGAGCTGGAGCTGCAGGCAGATGTGAACAGCTGGTCTGAGCTGCCAGATGTGGGTGTTGGCAATTCCAGCAGCAGCACATCTTCACCAAGCCAGCCCTCCCACAGGGTTGGCACCTAACCAAATTACCTGCTGACATTTCAGGTTTTCCCTTGATAGAAAAATCCAGGCAAAAATCAACAGTGGCTGGAGCCTGGCAGGCCACTAAGTCCTGCTGTCCAGCCTCCCCTTCAGTTCTGTGCCTGGCTCCTTAGGGAGCCCCTCCTTCATGCTTTAAGGCAGTATCATAAATACTTTAGGGCTTGGGACATGGCTCAAAGGTGGAGTGCTTGCCAGGCACTGGGCTCAACTTGTAGCCTGGAAAGACAACAACTTGAGGGTCCTGAGAGATGCCCAGCAGGTAAAGACTGCTTTCCCTGCAAGCCTGGCCACCAAGGTCCACTCCTGAAACCAACTCCACATGGCACTCTCCTGTAAGTGACATGGGCCACTTCACACAGAGTGACAGTAATAAAATACTCCCAATTCTCCTTCTTTTATCTGCCCCCCCCATAGTTTCTCTCTTCAGAGTTAATATCTGTATTTAGTTTCATGTGTTCTCTTCCAGATACTTTTGCCTCATTCTTGTGTCTTGAAATGCATGTATGTTTGATATAGGTAGGCTTGTTTACACAGATTGTTATGCAGCCTTTTATGAACCATGATATTCATTTGCTCAGTTGGGGGTTGAGACAAGGTCTTGCTAGGTAGCCTTAGCTGGATCATGGTCTCCTTACTTAGAGCATGCTGCCTCTGCCTTTTGCGTTCCGGGTCATGTCCCATCAGATCTGGCTTATTCCCTACCTTCTTAGTACATTTGAATAAACACCACACATTGCACACGTGGGGTTGGGGCTGGAGATCAGTGATAAAGCACTTGTCTAATGTGCATGAGGCCTGCCCTAGCTAATCTCACTACGGTACAGCGCATTGGTGACTCGAGTTGATCAAATCCAGGATGGATTTGGGCTCACACTCAGCCATCAAGGAGCATCCTAAAGAATGCTAAGTAGGCATGAAGTAGAGGAAACAGTCATCAGAATATATTGTATCAAAATTATTGTCAATAATAAAGAGTACTAAGTGATCCTAAAGTAAAATGGACTCCTGTATGCCAGTGTTTAGGGGGACAGTTCAGGAAGCACAGCACCCCACTGCCTCCTCTGCAGCCTAAGGAGTTCCTCTTGACACTGAGGGGCCTGGACTCAGGGCAAACTGGGCTTCAGTGCAGACAGAAATCTCAGGCCTAGCTAGTAAGTAGAGCTGAGGGTGGATATCATCTATATATCTCTATCTCTATCTCTACATCTACATCAATATTAGAATCAATATTGGTATCAATGTATCAATATCCATACTGATATATCATTCTACATATAGATATTGATAGGGGTTTCTCTGTGTAGCCCTGGCTGTCCTGGAACTTGTTCTCTAGACCAGGCTGGCCTCAAATTTAGATATCTGCATGTACCACCATGCCTGGCCTTAATAAAGATATTTCAATACAGATTTAATCATAGGGTTCAGAGGAAGGAAAGGAACTTAGGAAGGTAAGACACAGCTGTTTAAATAGGAGAGGGCTGCACTGAGTCATGCCACTGTTTGCGACAGGATATCAGTCATATACAGGGTATTGGTGAGGTTTGAAGTTACCATCTTCCAAGGGTTATTAAGAGACCTCAATGATATCAAGGGGTGCTTCCTGGGGGTACCTGTTTGGATTACAATTGCTATGGTAAATTCTAGCCCACAGGGGGAGAGGAAGGTAGGCCATCTGCACTGTAAACAAAGGGAAAACTTTTTTTTTTCCCAAAGGGAACACTTTTGTTTGAGATTACCAGAAAATGTCTGGGGGAAAAGAATGAGCCCCACTACCCAGATCATATAGAGTCCTTAAGCTTTATTCGTTGTTATTTTAAAATTAAATATTGGCTGGTAAGATGTCTTAGTGGGTAAAGGCACTTGTCTCTAAGCCTGACAACATGAGCTTGACCCTGGAACCCACATGATAAAAGGAAGAACTGACTCCTCCAAGCTGTCTTCTGACCTCCACATGTTCTGTGGCTTGCGAATGCACTCGAATGCACATGCACACATAACACACACACACACACACACACACACACACACACACACACACTAAACAAATTCATGTGACTAAAAACTATTTTTTTTTTTTGAGTTTTTCGAGACAGGGTTTCTCTGTATAGTCCTGGCTGTCCTGGAACTCACTCTATAAACCAGGCTGGCCTCGAACTCAGAAATCCACCTGCCTCTGCCTCCCGAGTGCTGGGATTAAAGGCGTGCGCCACCATGCCCGGCTCGACTTTAAAACTTTTTAAAGAATGTATTTGTACATAAATATTATTTTCATATTGGAAGTAAATGTCAGTTGTACTAGAATCCCTGTCAGCTAATGAGAGGCTTGACTGCGACTCCAAAGGGCAGGGCTTACTTCTCAAGTCCAGATAATTTTCCTTCCCATTCTGCCTTACTAGAGACAGTTGACGATTTTGTTACATTGTATTATTGTTTCTATTATTATGAGTTGCACGTGTGCCTGACAGGGACGTACACCTGGAGCTGGAGCCAGTCACCCTAAGCAGCTACACGGTGAAGCTCTTCAAAGCATGCAACCAAAGACAACAATGGTATATGTAATATAGAACAAGACAGAGGCTGGATAGCAAGGACAGCAGCTAAGAGGGAGACCCTATTTCAATAAACAATAGATCAGAACAATGCCATTCTAGATTACAGTGGTGGCCAGCAAACTCATGTGTCATAAGGTAAACTAGTAAAATGAAAGAGGCAATCTCTAATTAGAAGAGTTGGAGGAGTGGGGACACAGTTTAGTGACAGGGCACTCCACTAGCTATCACACAATCCCACAATCCTCAGCACTGCCAAGAAAAATATATGGTGAGACTTGAAGGGCACTTGTAAAATTTATTGGCTGTGTGGCTTTTGAGACAGAATTGCCCTGTTCCATATCTCAATTTGTCAATAAAATTATATTACATCAGAGGCTTTGACTTGTATTTTAAACTCCTCCCTCTTTTTTGAAAAAAAAAAAAAGTCTTGAAAGAAATCTAATTTGTAAAATGAATAGGCACAGTAAGACACAAGCTTGGTTACCTAAATTTAATCCCCAGACCCCACAAAGGGCAGGCAAGAGCTGATTATAGAAAGTTGCCCTCTGATCTCCATACACTGTGGTTCACACCCACACAGAATGCATAGAAATACACAATAAAAAAATAAAATAAAAGCAAGATTGTTCTAGTTGGAGCAAAGGTAAACACCCCAGAGCTTTATCCCACGCCTCTCTGGCACTTCTAAACCACTCTTGAACCTCCAGGTGGCCAGCAGGGAATACTTAAGAAATCTCTAAAGACCTTTCCAGCTCTATTATTCAGTGGACCAAGGAGTAAATTTGACAGGGATACCTAGAAAAAAATTATTTGAGTGCTACTTGCATCTAAATGTTTGAAAATATTGAATTGAGCCGGAAATGTGTGTGTGTGTGTGTGTGTGTGTGTGTGTGTGTGTGTGTGTGTTTATTTTCTGAGTTTGAGGCCAGCCTGGTCTACAGAGTGAGTTCCAGGACAGCCAAGGCTATATGGAGAAACCCTGTCTCAAAAAACCACCCTCCCAAATTAAAAAAATATATATATTGACTTGAAGCTAAACATGATGCCTTTAGTCTCAGCATAATCTCAGCAGAGGCAGAGGCAAGTGGATCTCTGAGTTTGAGGCCAGCATGGTCTACATAATGAATTCCAGGTGAGCCAGAGCTACATAGTGAGACCCTGTCTAAATAAATAAATAAATAAATAAATAAATAAATAAATTTGAATAGTTGATTAAAAAGTCATATAATAGAAAAGATGAATTGAGTTTTGTTAAATTTGCCTGACTTTCCTTGTAACAATTTAATGCCCCCCAACTTCTGAACCTGTGCAAATGCTAACTTCTATATAAGCCATGATCTAACCTGTATATGTGGCCCACATAATCCACTTCCTAACAATTTTTATTCATTCTAACCTAGCATCCTTATTCAGAAGGCCTTCCTTAGCAAGCATAAATTCCTTTTCATCCATACACACACAGATATCTATCTATCTATCTATCTATCTATCTATCTATCTATCTATCTATCTATCGATGTTGTTCTACCATCTAGAGCTAAAGCAAGACAATCCAATCCATCTTGCACATCTCCAGAAGAGAGCCATCAAGTCTGCCTTGCTACTTTTCTTCTCCCTTGCCCCTTCCTGCCGTGAACAGTCCATGAGAATCACCCTCCGTTTTTTTTCATTTAAGATTTTTCAATCCTTCTTCACAGCTCCCCAGAACCACACACACACACACACACACACACACACACACACACACACACACACACACACACACTGGGGTCTTACTCTAGTCCAGGCTGTTCTGGATTCTCTGGTTTTGAAGACATAGTGCTCCTTCTGCCTCAGCCTCCTGAGTGAGTGCTGGGATTCCATGCATGAGCTACTAAACCGGGCTGCATGTCATCATTTTCAAGTGTTTAAGCACAAGTAGATTTTCATTCACTTGTGGCTTTGAAAGAACTTGAGCTA